>JASDDO010000008.1:223414509-223914624 GCA_030015575.1 Agapanthus africanus
CCTCGCGCAACAAGCCCCCGAAGGTCTCTCTGTTCGACGGGAAAACCGACCCGAAAGACCATTTGGACGCTTTCACCGCAGGGATGAGCTTCCAGGACCATTCCGACACCGCCCATTGCAGGGCCTTCCCAGCCACCCTCACCCGCTCTGGTCGGGACTGGTTCCGAGGACTCGAGCCTCGCTCAATCTCGACCTTTGACGAACTGGCTACTCAGTTCCTCGGACATTTCATCGGGAACCGTCGGCAGAAGCGCACGGTCGACTATCTCTTCACAATTAAGAACGGGGACAAGGAGACGTTCAAAGCTTACATCACCCGCTTCTACAACGCCCTCCTCGAGGTCCCCGAGCACTGGGACGAGACCGTCATTACGGCGCTCAGATCCGGTCTCAGGCACAAGGAGTGGCTGCGCTCCTTTGCGTTGGCACAGCCTAAGACCATGGCCGAGGTTAAGGCGTGGACCGAGCGCGAGGTTCAACTGGAGTCCGAGGTGAACGCGAACCTCCCTCGAGAAGACCGGTCCGACCAGAAGAAGAGGGCCCGGGAAGAAAGGCCGGAGCGTCAGCAGCCCTATCACCCGAAGTTCCAGGAGCACACCCCACTCAACGTCTCCCTCGCAGTGTTGCTAGAGGAGGCCCAGAGCGAGGGGTTCTTCAAGTTCCCTCCAATCCCGCGTCAGGCCTCGAAGCGAACCCGGGGCCCTTACTGCGCCTTCCACCAGACACTGGGCCACGCTACAGAGGATTGTAAGCAACTCCGGGACTACATAGAAGAGCTCATCCGATCGGGGCACCTCGCCGCCTACTTGAGGGACAAACGGCAGGCCGACCGCGAGTAGGAGCAGCGTCCCCCTCCCGCCGAGCTGACCATCGGCCAGATCATGCTCGTTTCGGCAGACGACCAGCCCGGCGCTCAGGGAGCCCCGTACCCGGTGCCGAGCACGGAGACCAACAAGCCTCCGGGGAGCTCGGACCGCGCTAATAAGGTCATCTATTAACATGTACTTTTCTTTTAAGGCAATGTAAACTCTTCCTAGGGTCTGTTGTTAATTTAATAAAGATCAATGGAACATTACGAAAAAGAAGGAAAGGTCTCATTTATTCAAAAGGTATTGTGGGCTCCTCAGCCATACATACAAAAGAAAAAGAAAATTACAGAAGCGGGGGAAGGGGGTGCAGAGAGCACTGCTCATGGTACTCGGTAAAAATCTCCGCTAGCCGAGGCTTCGCGAGATCTAACCTCAGGCCTCGATTCCCCCTACGCGCGTCGACCCCGAGCCTCAGTTTGTAGCACTCACGGACGGGAGCCTCTGAGCGAGCCAGCCGAGTCGCGGAGATCAGGCCGAAGCGCCTCAGAGACCGCAGCTTATCCACGGCCTCGTCATAGAGCTGCTCGGACAAGGGGTTGTAAAGCCCCGGCGACGCCCTCCAGATGGAGTACATCAGCAGCTGCAGCATGGAGGACCGTCGGGGGAGCAGCCGGCCGAAACGGTCTTCGATACTCCCATAGACCAACTGCACCGTGTCCTCGGTGAAGTTCTAGTCATAGAGGTATACGTCCTCGAAGTGGACGATTTCGGGGATGGTAAAGGGGAAGTCTTGTATTCTCAACGATCTGTCTACGAAGAAAGGAAGGACCAGTGCTCTTTCAGCCTTATATAGCCCACTGCACCCCAACGGAGCTCAACAGTCGCCCGCTTTCGCCCAAAAAGTCGCCGCCACGCGGCGATCATCGAGCCTTCTCTGGCGGAATCGAAACGACGCGACCCCGGTGCTTCGCCTCCCCTTACATTCAATGCGCATGCTACGCGCACGGTCGCCGCGACCGTTCCTGTTCCCCATACCTGCAACTGGATGGTCGGGTGAAACCTCATGAAGAATTATCCGAGCAGCTATCCTGCTCGGCTATCCCTGGCCGGTAGCTTCCCTACTCGCAACGCCAAGGATCAAAGCCCTCGCCAGAGAGGCAGCCGCGCAGTTTCACTGCCTAATTATCCTTAGCAGGCCTCCTACAGCCCTTCCAACGCTAAGGATCCAAGTCATCCTTAGAGGCAGCTCAGCAGCTTCCCTGCTCGGCTATCCCTGGCCGGTAGCTTCCCTACTCGCAATGCCAGGGATTAAAGCCCTCACCAAGAGGCAACCGCGCAGCTTCACTGCCCGGTTATCCTTAGCAGGCCTCCTAAGTCCCCTCCAACGCTAAGGATCAAAGTCCTCCGTAGAGGCAACCGAGCGGCTTCCCTATTGGATATAGTGCCCTCAGAGTCAATTATTGGATCACAGGCACGTGATTGCAATGATTGAAGGAGGACCTATGCCGGTAGGACAGTCTTACTATCTAGTTTGTCTTTATCATCGTATACTGCTTTAGGTGACCTTACAGGTCGCTATTGCACGCTGATAGAGACCTTAGGATTCTTGCTTGACGACCAGCAGTATGATGGCGATCATATACGTGGGAGCTGGGGTCTATAAGCACATCCTTAAAAGGTCTCTAGTCATGGGAGTTTCGAGACTGGGCATCGATACTCCATTAGTAGACTAGTGTATACAGTAGAGACCCCGACGAGGGGCGGTGGCCGGTCTCACAAGCCACGGGTGTCAGTTGGTTCACCTAAGATGTATACAGGTGCTTATTGGGTTATGAGTACACCGGACAGGACTCGCCGGGAACATGCTAGTTGGGATTATACCAGACGTCAGATAGCAGTTCCCTGGTGACATGTGTACAGGTTAGTTCATCGACCTGAGATCGTCATTTGTCTTGTGTGAGTTCCCACTGTACTTTGATTACTACCCTACCACGGCTCAAAGGAGTCGTGCAAACAGGTTTTAGTTGGGTACAGTCCCGAGCCACATGGAGGCAGTGAGCGGATCGACAGGGGTTTCGTCTCTCCCGGTATTGGGGGTGAGATCGCGCTGTGTCAAGGAGAGCCATTACACAAAGCCCTCGGCCGAGGCAGGAGATTTACTGATAGGTATTCCAGTAGTATCTCAGGGTGTTCTGGACTACACTCCGACACGACTTGTACCCCTTTTGGGGGTCTGACTTTTACCAACCCCCTAGGCCCGCCATGCGATACTCATAGACGAACGGACCGGACTGTATGGATATTGTCACTGACAGTCTCAGTAGGGTGTCAGGATGAGTTCGCTCATCGACCTCCCTTTTAGTCAATACTTGGTAGCTCGTTACGTACGGCCAATACCTCTGACGTGCTAGTGGTTAAATCTACAGCCAAAGTATTGACGAGTCTTTAGAGTCCCCCACAGACAGTTTCTCAAGTTTCGGGCGAAACGTTGTAGAGGCCGTATGCTATATGGCAGGGTTCGATTTTATACGTGCGGTATTGCACGGATCTTGATCGAACGGATCATACTAGTGGGCTTTGGTTTAAGCCAGATCCTAGTATTAGATTTATTGGATTATTTTAGTCTCATCGCATTCGCATTCATTCGGAATGCGGGTGCATGTATGTATATACAGGTGAGGGGTATCCTTGTGATCCGTCACGAGTTTACTTTAGATGTTGCCGTATCTTTTAATTGTTGCAAACATTTGGATTAATGTTTGTTAATGGAAATAATGAGCTAGATTTCATCATGACATGCATTAAATATGACATAGACATAATTAGTGACTCATGGTCCTTTTTTATGTGCTAATGTCACATTATATGATGGATTGGTGTTGATTTGATAAGAGGAAAGAGAAAGGGGCTGCCTTATGCAAGCTTGGTCTTGTGTTATTGTTGACACTCTCTTATTCTATCATAACATCACAAGATAAGAAAAAGAAAAGAGAGCCTCTTTCTTCTTCTTCTTCCTCTAGCTCATTAACTCCATTAATGGCAACACCTTCAACCTCCATCCAAGCAATGGATGCAAGAGGCAAAGTGATCATAAATATTCTCTACAACACCTTAGACGCGTCGGCTAGCACACTTCGCGCCCGAGTTGCTTCGGATGAAGCGGGAGCCCATAAAAAGAATCGATGATGTGGTGCCCTTTCCGACGAGGAGATCGAGATCGGAGATTCCGCGAGGAGATCGGGATGGTGGTCGAAGACCGAAGGACACGGATCGATCGGTATAGCTTTCTATCCCTTCTATAGTTTGCTAGTAGTAGGTTAATGGTTCGATCCGGGTTTTAAGCATACGATGGCGCCGGTTTTCAAGTTAAGAAAAATTTTCGTTTCCGCATTTTGGCCTCGGAAAGACGGCCGGGGCGCTACCGTAGTCTTACATGGTATCAGAGCCACGCCATTAACCTTTACTATCTTTCTCTAACGTATTTAGAACTTCGATCGGACGGAATTTCCAAAAACCGCATTTCAAATTCATCAGTTTCTGTCGAAATTTTTCTGTTGTCAAAAAATTATTTGGTGTGCTGCAGAAAATCAGGCAGGTTATTTTAGGAGTTCTGACAAAATTTGGTAGCACATGGCTACAGTGACGCTGCGGAACCGCGGCCATACCTTTGCTTTGGCCGCGGTTCCGCCGCAGTAAAGTCTCTTCACTGCACCAAATTTTGCACAGTGCTCTCTGAGTTAGAAATGGGGTTTCTGGTATTTTTTGTTTGGGCCCAGATTTATTTGAGTACTGGGTATTGTGCTTGGGGCCCACTTCGGGAAATTTTGTCGATCGAAAATTTTAAAAAAGTTAGTTCACAGTATTTACATTATATCTGCGACCGTGGATGTCATTTGATCGGTAAATCCTGTCTAATTGCTATAGTTCTTTTAGACAGATTTGCGAATGTGACATTCACGTTGATGTTCTTTGTTGTGCAGTGATATTGCGGATTTGTCGTGGTGGATAGCCTGGATGCAATGGTAGTACAGTTTGGTTTTTATGTACATTTGATATTGCAGGCGAGCGTCCGATATGTGGACTGCCGTCACTGCCTGTTTGTATATTATTCTTTTGGGCACGACCGGGCTGAGGTCGATGTACCCGTTGTATATATTTTACTTTCTGTACTAGGATTACCCCGCGGTGGGGTGCATGGGTAGCCGGGTTCTAGAGGGCAACGGGCCCGCATCTCATGGCGTTGAGACGGAGGGGGCTTCACTCTAGAATTGGCGGGCTATTCGCCGCACTCGTAGGGGGTACAGGTTGACCCAAGGAGGGGTGCTCAAGTCACCGAATTCCGTGAAGTGCTGGGTGGTCCATTCACGTTGTTGAAGGGGGCTGCCTCGCTTCAGGTTTTGGCGGGTAACTTTCCGCGCCCGTAGGGGTCTAGGATTTCATTGCACAGGCTATCCCCACGACCAGGGGAACGTCGGGTTTCAGTAGCGGCTCTATGAAACCCGGGGATCCCAGATTATCTGTATTGTTCTGTGATGCTTATTACATTTCTGTGATATTGCATTTTATCACGCCTTGAGCGAATATTATATATTGATATATATACTGGTAGATGTTGTATATGTTTTACACCCGCGCTAGTCCAGTCCCCGCTCTGTCGTTAGTTAAGTAACCTAACGGGTGATGACGGGACCCAGTGGCGAATGCGGATGGCATATACGTACATCGTATTTTCGTTCTTTATTGGTGTGATCAATTGATGGGACTGCATTGATTCGGATCAATGCAAGCTAAACAAACCTATTCTGATGTTGTTGGAACATTTTTCAAAAAGCTGTTATTGCAAGGACGTTCTCTTTTTGTTTTGCACAGTGGTATTCGGTTATGAATATCCAGCATCTCAGTCGACGAGGCAAGGGCCGAGATCCCTTCACCGGGAGTGACCCCTTGGACAGAAGTTTGCGTCAGGGTAATAACTTCACTATAGCCGATTTCCTTTTTGCTTTGCATCGTGGTATTCGGTTGGAATATCCTGCACCTCATTCTACGGGGAAAGAGCCGAGATCCCTTCACCGAGAGTGACCTCTTTAGCAAAAGTTTTCGCCACTATATTTTTATAAAAAGCTATGCAGTTCCTTCAACGATATCAAGTTCATTACGTTAAAAGTTTTTCGCTAAAAAACTAGACGTAGCCCTCCGTCATTTCTTACAAGTATTACTAAGTATTCGTGCTGCGTTTGTTGACTGTGTGAAGGCGTAGTGTACGGTAGCTAAGTAGTGTTCGTTTGTGGCATATTAATGGGATTGGTTAGGACAGTTGTGCGGCCTTATTGACTGTGTCAAGGACTCGTACGGGTGGGTTTAATGCAATCCAGGATAATGACGGGTTGAACTTGACTAGGACTCTTTGATTTGTTGACCGTGTCAAGGTCACTTGGGTCCTGGGGGTAAAAACACACATCGGGGGTTTCTAAAGAAACTGAAACTTGCCAGGCATGCGCATACCTTCTGGAGTGTGATAACGTGAGTGGATTCCGTCACATTATCATGCGATGATAGTTGGATCCCGATTCCCACTGATGAGTTGGTTTACTCCTCGGGTGATCCCGACTAATTCTTCTTTCAGGTTTGGAGGAGAATTTGAGATTACAGTGGGAGGTTTCCTGATTAGATAAATTGATAACCATTCTGATCTAGGTTAGAGTGCACGCAGATTATTTCTTTTCTCTCTCTCTTTGGCAGCGATCATGGCCCGACCCTTGACTATGACTCAATGACCAAGATTAACCGAACCTTCTTAAAACACTGGATTTTGGATTGTCAGAGTTGCATACCTCATTGCCACTCTTTCTTTTACCCTTTTCTCCAGAACACTCCGTATCACTACGAAGATCCACAGCTATTTGGATACTCCATCGTATGGTTATATACGAACTCGAAGGAACTTGTTCCAGTTCGGGGATGGATTCTGGTTCAGGAGAAATAGGAATAAAGTTTATTCAGTTGTCTTTTATCTTTACCTTCTCTCGCATTTCGAGTGCTCCTAGGATTAGGACAGTACACCCATTATGCTTATTGGATAGTCTTCTTCCAAACCATAGGCTGGTGCCGAAAGGTAGGGAAGGAAGAAAACTATTTAGCCTAAAGGGGTGTGCAGAAGGTAATGACTAAAGACATATAAAGGGATTTGGAGAGATGACAAAGAAATATACGGTTACAGTTGTGAATCTGATAATGGAAGAGGCATTACTAGGAATACCTGGATACCCCTTCGGAACATTTTCATGTTTCAGTTTCACTGTGCATTGTTAATAGAAAACTGATTTTCCAATTAGACACTTGCTCCAGGGTATGTATTTACCAAGTTTGATTCTCACAACCGTATAGTTTTACAGATGATGAGTGGGAGTAAGTTATTGAGAATTGGGTGATTATCCTCATTATATCGGGATTCGTTGTAATTGGTGATATTTGAGAAAATCGCCTGAGTTGTTTGCCGGACGACAAATATTTGGTTTTGAATATCCGTTGTTATGCACCAATTTGAAATTGATATATCTGTACATTCATTTTTTATGAAGTGAGATATAACTTTTTGAAATCATGTCTATGACATTTACCTATATCAGTTGATGGTTGGGTAAGGAGCATTAAATAGCGGTGTAATTCTTCTTAACTATAAGTATAGTTTTCAACCTACGACACACAGGGAATGAGTTATTAGACTCAGGGGACTTATACAAAGTATTGTATGTTGTCCAGTGTCCATTAGGACAGAGGGGTTGGTACTCGTACTATATTCTGTTTACTTGTGACTTCTCTAGTTCTTAGACATGTGTTTCGTAGAAATGCAAGGTCCAAATTTTGAGAAGTTATAGGTATATAAATAAAGTAGAGAACCAGGTATTGCATGTATCGGGATTCTTCAAGGTGATCGAAGATGTAGATACTTGTGTATGGTATTCAGTTGATAGTAATGATTATGAGAAACTTGTTTCTCTTTCAGATTACTCATATCTGGATGTACTCCTAAGTTGAGTAATGCTGATCGGCCTCTCTCCATTTAGTTAACATGCGCTGGAGACAGCTGCATGATTTGAATCTGGTTCCAATTAAATCAGTGCCTCTGTTTCTATATTGGATATAGAACGGTTCATATCTTAACGATCTTAAGATACGGGGAGTTTTCCGGCTTATGCTTATAACCAGACTCTGGATAACTCAAGGCACGTTTCTGTAATGGCTGTTTGTGGGTTGACCCGGGCTATGACGAGGGTTGACTTTCTTACCATCTGGAAGATCAATAGTGATATTGTTCTTAACTCGCCACATTTTAGTAAAATGGATTTTTTTTCCAGAAAACAGTAGTGGGAGTATGGTAGAACTGGAAGTAATTCCAGAACCGAAAACGATTACTGAAAATTTAATAGGACCTAAAGATTCAATCTGGATTGACATTCCATTGGCCACTCCGCAGATATGGTAGGTAACCTCAGGCACCCGAGAGGTACTCCGGTAGCCTCAAGGACGGTGACAGGGAGATTCTTGTTTACCCAGACTTGATACTACTGTTGTTCCAGGCTATGAGACTCGGCAGGAGGATGAGTATAGCGTCGTTCTAAACTAGCTTTAGAAGTACACGTGTATATGACTCTGCCAGAGGGTTGTCATAGTCAGTGGGAGCAGCGGAAGCATACTGGACAAGTTGCTTATGTCCATTTATGGACTAAAGCAGATATAGTAGAGATAGATCATCTATTTCTGATGTGACAGTCATAGGTTTGACTTCATCAGAATAGGGGATGGATCTGTTAAGAAGGTAGTAGGGTGTGATGTCATGATATTTGGATAACATACACAGAGTAGGAAGTGATATTCCTATACTACGATCGGTTATACTTTGGTTGTCACACAGTGGTTTCTCCACATAGGATATGGATATTATATCAGATGTTCTGGTTACTAGATCTATGGTTTTAGATCTAGATTTGGGTAGTTTCCCAATCTGGGTACTTAGACTGCATTCTAAAGGTGTTTTAGAATGGACGACTCCTGACATGGTAGTGTACCTGCAGGTGATGGAGTCACCCTCTCTAAAGGTGTCTTACAGACTAAAGGGGAGAAGGATGTGCATGATTGGCAGATCACTTGCTTAGGCAATTGAGTCAATCATGAGATGTCAAATACCATACCAGACATTGTTTTTGCAGTAGATATAATAAGTTGATATTAATCCAATCCTGGAGAAACGATCGGAAGCAGTTCTAGAACACAAGTGGATGTTCTAGGGATATGATAACAACAACCTCTTTCGGGGGATAGTTATCATTCCAGGCATCCAAGGTGACCTGGATGACAGAGTGACTGTCAGAGTTATAGTTTTCCCTCTGACGAGGGGCAGTATTTTGGACAGGTGGTCCAAGAGGATACTGAGGGAGGTGTGGCGCAGGATACTAATTAAGTTCAGTTGACGATACAGTCTAAGAAGTTTGGATTTGGAGTTCATTTTTGAACTAGGTCCCATCAGATATCCAGACATATTCTGAGACAGGTATTGCTCATTTCGGGAGATGGCTTTCTCCGCGAACTTGAGATAAAGAGAGACATAGAAAGAAACATTAGGGCGGATCCACTCACTGAGGCTATTCCTCGAACGCAATAGTTTCGCAAACAGGTTTTGTGAAACTGATTAGTAGAGGAGTTGGGTGTTCGGTATCACATGGGCTGTGAGTATGCGACATCGCAATAATTAGCCTTGAGTGCAAGTGGAAGATTATTGGATATAGTGCCCTCAGAGTCAATTATTGGATCACATGCACGTGATTGCAATGATTGAAGGGGACCTATGCCGGTAGGACAGTCTTACTCGAGATGATAGTATGCTATCTGGTTTGTCTTTATCATCATGTACTGCTTTAGGTGACCTTACATGTCGCTATTGCACGCTGATAGAGCCCTTATGATTCTTGCTTGACGACCAGCAGTATGATGGCGATCATATACGTGGGAGCTGGGGGTCTATAAACACATCCTTAAAAGGTCCCTAGTCGTGGGAGTTTCGAGACTGGGCATCAATACTCTATTAGTAGACTAGTGTATTCAGTCGAGACCCCGACGAGGGGCGGTGGCCGGTCTCACAAGCCACTGGTGTCAGTTGGTTCACCTAAGATGTATACAGGTGCTCATTGGGTTATGAGTACACCGGACAGGACTCGCCGGGAACATGCTAGTTGGGATTATACCAGATGTCAGATAGCAGTTCCCTGGTGACATGTGTACAGGTTAGTTCATCGACCTGAGATCGTCATTTTTCTCGTGTGAGTTCCCACTATACTTTGATTTCTACCCTATCACGGCTCAAAGGAGTCATGCAAACAGGTTTTAGTTGGGTACAGTCCCGAGCCACATGGAGGCAGTGAGCGGATCGGCAGGGGTTTCGTCTCTCCCGGTATTGGGGGTGAGATCATGCTGTGTCTAGGAGAGCCATTACATAAAGCCCTCGGCCGAGGCAGGAGATTTACTGGTAGGTATTCCAGTAGTATCTCAGGGTGTTATGGACTACACTCCGACACGACTTGTACCGCTTTTGGGGGTCTGACTTTTACCAACCCCCTAGGCCCGCCATGCGATACTGATAGACGAACGGACCGGACTGTACGGATATTGTCACTGACAGGCTCAGTAGGGTGTCAGGATGAGTTCGCTCATCGACCTCCCTTTTAGTCAATACTTGGTAGCCCGTTACGTACGGCTAATACCTCTGACGTGCCAGTGGTTAAATCCACAGCCAAAGTATTGACGAGTCTTTAGAGTCCCCCACAGACAGTTTCTCAAGTTTCGGGCGAAACATTGTAGAGGCCGTATGCTATATGGTAGGGTTCGATCTTATACGTGCGGTATTGCATGGATCTTGATCGAACGGATCATACTAGTGGGCTTTGGTTTAAGCCGGATCCTAGTATTAGATTTGTTGGATTACTTTAGTCTCATCGCATTCGCATTCAGTCGGAATGCAGGTGCAGGTATGTATATACAGGTGAGGGGTATCCTTATGATCCGTCACGAGTTTACTTTAGATGTTGCCGTATCTTTTTATTGTTGCAAACATTTGGATTAATGTTTTTTAATGGAAATAATGAGCTAGATTTCATCATGACATGCATTAAATATGACATAGACATAATTAGTGACTCATAGTCTCTTTTTATGTGCTAATGTCACATTATATGATGGATTGGTGTTGATTTGATAAGAGGAAAGAGAAAGGGGCTGCCTTATGCAAGCTTGGTCTTGTGTTATTGTTGACACTCTCTTATTCTATCATAACATCACAAGATAAGAAAAAGAAAAGAGAGCCTCCTTCTTCTTCTTCTTCTTCTTCCTCTAGCTCATTAACTCCATTAATGGCAACACCTTCAACCTCCATCCAAGCAATGGATGCAAGAGGTAAAGTGATCACAAACATTCTCTACAACACCTTGGACGCGTCGGCTAGCACACTTCGCGCTCGATTTGCTTCGGATGAAGCGGGAGCCCGTAAAAAGAATCGATGATGTGGTGCCCTTTCCGACGAGGAGATCGAGACCGGAGATTCCGCGATGAGATCGGGATGGTGGCCGAAGACCGAAGGACACGGATCGATCGGTATAACTTTCTATCCCTTCTTTAGTTTGCTAGTAGTAGGTTAATGGTTCGATCCGGGTTTTAAGCATACGATAGCGCCGGTTTTCAAGTTAAGAAAAATTTTCGTGTCCGCATTTTGGCCTCGGAAAGACGGCCGGGGCGCTACCGTAGTCTACATTCCCTACTCGGCTATCCCTAGCCGGTAGCTTCCCTGCTCGCAACGCCAGGATCAAAGCCCTCGCCAAGAGGCTACCGCGCAATTTCACTGCCCGGTTATCCTTAGAAGGCCTCCTACGGCCCCTCCAACGCTAAGGATCCAAGTCCTCCTTAGAGGCAGCTCAGCAGCTACCATGTTCGGCTATCCCCGGCTGGTAGCTTCCTACCACGACCGACAGGGATCAAATGCCCTCTCAGAGGCAGTCGAGTCCGAGGATCCCTCGCTCGGCTATCCTTCAGGACAAAAGCCCTCGCCAAGAGGCACCGGGCAGTACCCCTGCTCGGCCAAGGGTCCTTGATAGGCTTCATACAGCCCCTCCGGCGTTAAGGACCAAAGTCCTCCCAGAGGAGTCTTTGCTCGGCTTTCCCCGGCTGGTATCTTCCTGTTCATATCATAATTTTGCATTATTATATTCCCCATTCTTAGTCATTTTAAAAATAAACAGGTGCTTTTGATCCTTTTCTGCTACATAGTTGCAGAGTACAGGTTCTCGGAACAAAACAGTGGAAATGATGAAAAGATGATACAAAAGTGAGACTACGACCAACAAATGGAAGAATCTTGATCAAGCCTACAGTTTAGAGAATAAACGAAGATCAATGAACAAGTTCACAAAGTTCAAAGGCAGTGCAAGATTCGAGACTTTGACATGAAGCAAAGGGTAAAAGTCCACGACGTTATGCACTGTGGAAATCTGGAAGAAAACTAGAAGACAATCTGAGAAACCAAGTGAAGAAACAAGTAGGAAAATGCAACAGGAAGAAAACCAGAGAATCGCAGCCAACAAACCCTCATCATAGCCGCGGAACCGCGGCCAAACCTGCCTTCTGGCCGCGGATCCGCGGCCATATGATGCACGTGTCGGTGCGTCGGTGCATTAATTAGGTTTCTTAGGGGGCAAAATTGTAAATGCAGATGTGAATCGATTATAACCCTAGGGTTTCTATGAATCTATAAATAGAAGCCTTAAAACCCTTTTTAGGTCATGCCTCTTTTTATTTCATCTATTCAGAATTTAATTCCTGTGTAAATGTTTGGAGAGAGCCATCAATAAAGTAAGTAATTTTATTTCATTGCCCTAGTTAATTTTTATTCTGCCTTAGTATAATTTTATTATCTGCCCTAATTAGATAGTTAGAAATGTTTATCAATTCCCTAATGAGTGAGTAATTCCTCACTTGTTAGGGTTAGGAATAGGGAGGGTTTGAGAGATGAAAATCTTTCACCTCTTTCTTGCCCATCACATATAATTAATATGACTCCATGCATACATACACATACCGTTCCTTACGGCACCTTACCCCACGAGGTAAAGGTGATACCGTAGTATAAACGACCGGTTGCGTATGTTTTTTATGGAGGTTAGGGTAGGAATTAAGAAAGGAAGGACAAGAACCTAGAGGAAGAAACATCGTTTCTTCCCGATGGTACTAATCCCCTTTATTAATTACTACCATAACGCTTAATAGATCTAAATTAGGGCATTGAAAGCGGTGGGAAATCTTTAATTTCCAAACATAACCTAAACCTAACCCTAGCAAGATTCTAATCCTAGTCTAGATCAGTTTAGTTTTTAGTGATAATCCATCCACACTGTTTGGAATTAACCCGTTAGAGCAAATTAGAAAAGACACAACATCCCTGTGGATCGACCCGTACTCACCGGCTAGCTACCAAGCGATGCCGTTCTTGATTGCGGTAAACTTAAATTCTTTGAACATATTCATTCAAATGGCGCCGTTGCCGGGGATGGCGTAGTATTTTCTTTTTGCAATTTCGGGTTAATATAAATTGAAAAATCATAAAAACTGAAAAATAAAAAAATATAAAAAAATTATCTTCTTTTTATTGTTTGAAGGGTGTTTCGTGAGAATTTTGCAGGATCGACGAACGAGTTCGGATCTGGAAAAATCCAGAGAGCGAAACAGAAAACTGAAGATCTTAACAACAGAGGATTACAACAACAGAGAAGTAGAAAAAATCTCGGGACTTGAACAGCTCAACCCACCGCACTTCCGCCGCCAAAAGAGCATTGCCGCCGCGGAACCGTGGTCCTGGAGTGACGTCAGCACGCGAAATCCCACTGTAAGTCTCCTCTGTTCCTTTTCTGCAACCCCAATATCTCCTCTGTAAAATTTTCCTGCAGGATTCTTTGTGCCAAAAATTTCTCCCTTTCCAATAATTGATCTTGTGCAGGATTCTTTGCGCCGCGCTAAAAAAATTGTTTGCAAGTGATTGTGTTACTGCTTTGCATATTTTAAATTGACTTTAAGGGGCTTGAACACCAATCCAGATTGGGTGGGGATTTCATTACCCTTCCCAGGACCCCAAAATCACATAAGGCATATTGCATTGACCATTAATTAATTAAAAAATATTAGACTCGGCCCTAAGGACTTCGCGCTCAATAGGACAGAGGAATAGTTGTAGGCATCGACCGTTGATCCTAACCTGACTTTGTGGTGTCTAGGCTAGACAGGTAGTGAAAGGTAACTTTAAAATGCCCGTCTCACGGTGATTCGTGAGTGGATCCCTCCTTTCTCTATTTGTGCTTACCTGGCCACAATTGGCGGTGAAGAGGCGGTTTGAGGTCCTACTTCTTGCCTTTTGAAACAGTTAGGAGCTGTCTAGCTGACCTAGGTGACCCTAGATCTAGGCTTGATTGTGCATTTGTGATTGATTGAACGTGTGTCTAAGCCTTTTACTAAAAAAATCTTTTTGCAAAAAGCCCTTATAAAAAAAAACACAAAAAGAAAAAAGGAATTTTTTTTACAAAAACTTGCAACTTGTCGCTAAGAAATCCGTGCACCCCACTTACACCCACTTTCTTTCCATTGACGTTTTCTTACCCCCACATTCTGTTTTTCACCTTTTTGACTACACTACCTCTTTAGTGTATGTCCGGTTGGACTAGGGACACTAGCGCCTGATTAGTCCATGTCTCGTTGGTACCGACCGACGACGCTTTCGACTCCGAAGTCGAAATTCCTTCCACTTCCTTACCTTCACCTTCATATTCTTCGTCTTCTAAGGAGATGTCGGGATTTAATCCTAACAATACTTTACCCACGGGACTGATTCTACCTCCGTTAGGTGCGAATAACCCACAACACCCGCCTGTTGAAGCGCCCCAACGAATCGCGCTCCAGGATCTTTTCTACCCTATTGGCACCGCCTTACCTACTTGTCTTTCGCTCCCACCGGCAAATGGGGACAACTTTGAGATCAAACCCCACTTCATCAACATGTTGCCAAAATTTCACGGACTGGAATCCGAAGATGCCTATATCTTCATAAACAAATTCCAAAACGTTTGCGCAATGATGAAGACACCACAACTGTCTGATGATGCTATAAGGCTACGGGTTATTCCTTTCACCTTATGTGACTTAGCCGAGAAATGGTTATACAGCACAGCATCATACTCAATTAAAAATCGGGAAGAGTTTGTTAAAGCTTTTCTTAAAAAGTTTTATCCACATCACAAGACTGCGAGAATTCACAATGAGATCATTGAATTTTCCCAGCTTCCTTCCGAACCCTTTTGGAAGTGTTTTGAAAGATTTAAAGACCTACTTGTTCAATGCCCTCACCACGGTATCAAGAATTGGCAACTTCGCCAAACCTTATACGAGGGATTGAACCCAGCAATGAAGTAGTTGTTGGAAACCATTTGTCAAGGTCACTTTCTAACCAAATCTAGTGAGGAAGCTTGGCAGTTTCTCGACGATCTTGCTGAACAAACACTTCAGTGGGACACTTCTTCTTCTGTTGGTCAGTCTAGGGCAGGCATACATCAATTATATATGTCGATTGCAATGAAGGCCGAAATGGCCGCACTTACAAAAAAGCTAGAAGCAATTGAGACTAAAATCTCATCGCCTTCTCCTGCCTCTGCTTTACCCCCACGAACTGTTTGCGCTTGTTGTTCGGATCCATCACATCTTATCGAAGAGTGTCCTTACAATCCACCTGTTCAAGGACAAGATCAAGTCAATGCTGGCTTTCAGCAAAGACAAAGAAATGATCCCTACTCTTCGACTTATAATCCGGGATGGAGGAGCCACCCAAATTTTGCTTGGAATCAAAGTCAACAATTCCAAGGAAACAACAACTTTCAAAGGCCTCCTCCTCCACAACAACAAGCACCTCCACAAACTCAATACCAGCAACATTTCCAACCACAACTTCCCAAACCAAATGAACAATTTTGTGCCCAACAACTCTGATCATCAAAACAATTTTGTTCAACCAAATGACGATAAGGTTACCTCGCTAGAAAGAAATCTAGATGCATTTCTAAAACAATCTACACAATCCGCAGCAAGGTTGGAGAGTTCCATTCAGTCTTTGGTGCACAACAATGCTTCACATGATCAAAGTATCAAATCAATCGAGGCCCAAATTGCACAACTAAATACTGTGTTGAGCGAGCGAGAAAAGGGAAAGCTTCCATCTCAACCATTGCCAAATCCCGGTCACATACACAATGCATATGTTGCATATGAACAGCAAAATCATAATGTAAATGCTGTGACCACGTTGAGATCTGGAAGAGTGTTGCATAATAACGAGGGTATTAGTAATGACACCCCTGCTGGTGGTTCTTCTTCTTCTTCTTCTTCTTCCTCTTCTTCTTCTTCTTCTTCTTCCTCTTCTTCTTCTTCTTCTTCTTCTTCGTCAGAGCATGTTCTTCATTCTTCAAAAGGTTCTTCTTCTTCTAATACTTCGAACGGACTCACTTCTCACATCACGAACACACCTACACTGGGATCCGTTCCAACTCCACAATCTACTCCACAGACATTGGACTCAACAAATTTTCAAAATGTTCCTTTTCCAAACAGGTTAAGATCCAATAAACCAACTCCCCAAATGGAGAAGATTGTGGAGTTATTTAAACAGGTTAGTATAAATATACCTCTCTTGGATGCAATCCAACAAGTCCCTTCTTACGCGAAAATCTTAAAGGGCTTATGCACCTCGAAAAGAAAGTCTCAGATACCCAAGAAAGTGCTTGTAGCTAGTGCCGTGAGCAATGCTATTAACCAACCTCAACCCTTACCCCAAAAACGAAAGGACCCTGGCTGTCCTATAATTTCAATAACAATTGGGGATAAGAACATCAATCAAGCACTTTTAGATCTTGGTTCTAGTGTTAACCTGCTTCCTTACTCTGTGTATGAGCAATTAGGTGTTAGAGAGTTAAAACCCACTCATTGTACTCTCCAAATGGCTGATCGATCAATCACCCATCCTAGGGGTGAGTTAGAGGATGTGTTGATCAAAGTAGGGGACTTCATATTCTCCGTTGATTTTATTGTTATGGACACACAACCTGTTGCTAACCCACTGAACCAAATTCCGGTGATCCTCGGTCGACCATTTTTAGCCACTTCCAATGCCGTAATAAATTGTCGCAATGGCTCTATGACTCTATCCTTCGGGAAGATGTCTAGTGAGTTCAATATTTACAAGATAGGAAGTCTGCCCTCCGTGCCTAAAACTAGTACACGAGAAGTTTGCTCGATTCACGAAATCACGCAGGAGGACTGTGAGCTTGAAAAATTTCTGTTTGATGACAACAGTTTTGACGCCACTAGTGCGTCCCTCCTTGAATCTGACACAGTTTGCACAACCGATAACGATTACGAATGTTTCACCTTTTCGGATGATTTTGACGACTCACCACCCGAGTATGTGTCCTTTGAATTTTTGGATGAGTTAGTTGAATTATCCGATTCGGTTGTGTGCAGTAATTTCGAACCATTGTTGGAATCCTTTGAGTTCGAGATAACCTCCCCAATTTTACCTTCAATTGTTTCGCTGCCGAAACTCGAACTCAAGCCTTTGCCATCTCACCTTAAATACGCTTACCTAGGTGAGAATGAGACCTTTCTCGTTATCATATTGGCCTCTCTAGCCCTCGAGCAAGAGAAAGCCCTTTTAATGGTCTTACAAAATAACCGGCAAGCTTTCGGCTGGACTATGGCAGACATCGAGGAGATTAGTTCCCTCATAATTGAACAACATATACATCTGATGGATGATGCCAAGCCAGTAAAGGATCCACAGAAACACCTAGGGGATTTTGTGGTTAATCAACCTCACCCTATAGAAGTTGAACCACCCCCTTCTTCTAATAAAATACGAGAATGCCAATATTCCACTGATTTCTGATCATTCGCATGCTCGTTTTTATTCATCATCAACTCTTATATCTTCACATCCACGTTCACGGAAACATTTTCCATACCACCTCTTATCTCTTCCCCACTTCTTCTTGGCACTGTACAACATGTTCTTCCACCGACCGATACTCTACACAGATAAATTTTTCAACTGGTTGGTGTTGACTTTTGGTCTTTGCAAAGTTTGGCATTGACTTGTAACATCGTTTAACTCAAGTTTGGGGGGGGGGGGTATAATTAGCTTTCAAAAATAACATAAAAATTTAAAAATAAAACTAAAAATAAAAATAATTTTTTTTGGGTATTTTTGTAAATTTACAAATTAAATAAATAAAATAAAATTTTTTATTTGCAAATAATTTCCTCTTTTTAGAGGCGTTTATTTGCAAATATCCATAAACCCCCCTATATAAAGGCCCCGACCCCTCTCTGTGTTTCTAAACCCTAAAACATATTTCCTCTGAAACCCTAGCCGCCGCCTTTTTTCTGCCACTCGATCCCTCCTTCCCGCCGCGGAACCGCCGCCCCACTCCAGTCTGGACCGCGCATCCGCCGCACTCTGCTGTCATCGCCCCCTGAATTTTTTAGGGGAGGTACGTTCTCTCCATACCCTCTCTGTTTTTAAATTCCTAAGATCTGTAGATCATCAATGGCACACAGCATGCAGCTTGAATGCGATTTTTCGCAAGTATTTTCATACGAGCTGTACGGTAGTTATTTTGCGAACGAAATCGCGCGTAGGGGTTGGAACTTTCTGATTTATAATCACCCTCATGCGTATGCATTGCCGGAATTAGTCACTCATTTTTACGAGTGTATGGAGGATGGGTGCCTCAACCAATTTGGGTTTATTAAATTGCAATGGGGTGATCGAGAAATTGTTATTGATAGGGATATCATACACGAAGTCACACTAATCCCTCGCATACCTGCCCATGACCAACCCTTGCAATTTGAGGATTACATGCCCTTGATGAGCAACGATTGCTCAAGAGAGCCGCGTAAGGGTATCCAAGCGAGAACCCTTTTCGCGAATGTTTTGACTGTGTGCCGGTGGGCACAAAATAATATTTTCGGTAGCTCCCATAATACAACTTTTTTCACACCCTCCTTACATATTGTGCACACCCTTATGACAAAGAACCCCCGTTTTGATATGTGCACAGTATTGCTTTACTCTATAGGTGCGGGTAAACGGGCCACTAATTACCCTTGTCCCATGCTGGTTACACAATTATGTCGATATTTCCTCCCCGCGGAGGAATTCGAATTTTATTTGCATGGAGGCATTCCGGTCAGACCTCTTATTGAGGGCGTTTCTACGTCCTACTCACGACTGACAGATGTGTGGTCGAGGACCGAACCAGCGGAGAATGTATTTGCCCGCACACCTAGCTCTAGCTCGACCGCGAGCGAAGGCGAAATGACCCCTCTTGAGCATGCACAATTGATGTGGAGAGCAGTTAGGGGTATTGATGCGTTGAGGGAGGAATTTAGGGCGACAGCGAGGGAGCACGACCGTCGATTGACGGAGGTTGAGAGGGGTATTCAAACCCTGCTAGCTAGGGAGGAGCGTTTACGTTCACGCTCGCGAGTGAGGCGTGGGGCCGAGCAGCGAGGGCACTGCTTTGGTTAAGTTTGGGGGAGTTGGTGGTTGTATATAGTTATCTTTTGCATCGCATATTTTTTTTAAATTTTTGTACATATTTTTTCTTTTTCTTTTGCATGTTTAAATTCTGCATTGCATTCTTATATAAAAATCATAAAAATTGAAAAATTGAATACTAAAAAAAAAATAGAAAAAGGAAAATCAAATAAAAACTGAAAATTTGAAAAAATTATAAACAAATTAAAACATTCAATTTTGGCCTTAATTGACTTGAGTTTGACAAAAATGTTAACTAGCTAGGAACAACTAGATCTTAGACTTAGTAAATTAAAAACCCTAAAAATAACCTTTCTTAAAATTTAACGATAGAAAATATATGTCTTTGTAGTTTATTTAGAAATAGGCAAATTTTGAGTTCACTTCGTGGGATAAGTTAAAACAAGGGAAAAGTATTAATATTTTTATTAAAGTATAAGTTTGAAAAATAATTCCTAGCTTAAGTCTAAATTCTAAAAATATATACCCTACAAATTGCACAAACACGAACCTTGAAACTTGGAATAGTAGAAGAGACCTTGAAATACTCTTGTCTAAAGTCCTTAGTATGAATAAAATAAAAATAAAAATGTGAATAAAGAGATAAAAAAATGAACACTGGTTTTTGTAATTACTTAAGGCTGCATTAATAAAAAAAAATATTTAGCGAGAGTGCTTCATCACCTAGTGCCTTAGACCAACTGGTTTGGGAGTCACTGCTAAAAGCCTTAGGGATTACAAGATTAGGAATTACGCTTTAATGTGCGAACACATTTTGTAATCGGTCGTTGGTACCTCAAGAAGTGTTAACGGTCGCATGAAGGATGTGTGAGCAAAATTCATCTAAGAATTCACCAATTAAGATGTGCTTTGGACGACGGACAAGAGTATGATAGCTTGATTTGAATTTCCAAGTGTAGGGGTGATATATACACACACATAGGGGTATGTGATTGGGGTTTAGATAAGAGATAGGAATGAAGAATATGACTTATATCTTTAATAGAGATGATAAAAATTCCTAAGTTAAGATAGAACCCTAGAAGGAAAACTTAAAAGATGCTAAAAGCTAAGTAAATTTACAGAACATATATATAATCTTAAGTTAAATGATAAGGAAGCGTAAAAAATACGGGTGGATAATTTCTGAGTCGAAGATAATAGAGTTCTTAATTAGAAAACCTAATTAGAGAATAAAAGTCTATAAGCCAAATTGATAGGATTTTGTGGGTAGTATCCGCTGAAAACCCTCAGGAGACAACACTCCTCTTACTAGGGACACCTAGAAGTTTAACGGCTTGTTGCACGAGCTCAGTGCAATCGCGTTTCCCTGCGAAAGTGAGGCTAGGTCTTTTTTCGAGAATAAAACTAGTTTTGCTCGAGGACGAGCGAAAGATAAGTTTGGGGGTATTTGTTCATATCATAATTTTGCATTACTATGTTCCCCATTCTTAGTTATTTTACAAATAAACAGGTGCTTTTGATCCATGTCTACTACATAGTTGCAGGGTACAGGTTCTCGGAACAAAACAGTGGAAATGATGAAAAGATGATACAAAAGTGAGACTACGACCAACAAATGGAAGAATCTTGATCAAGCCTACAGTTTAGAGAATAAACGAAGATCAATGAACAAGTTCATAAAGTACAAAGGCAGTGCAAGATTCAAGACTTCGACACGAAGCAAAGGGTAAAAGTCCACGACGTTATGCACTGTGGAAATCTGGAAGAAAACTAGAAAACAATCTGAGAAACCAAGGGAAGAAACAAGTAGGAAAATGCAAAAGGAAGAATACCAGAGAATTGCAGCCAACAAACCCTCATCATGGCCACGGAACCACGGCCATATGATGTGCGTGTCGGTGCGTCGGTGCATTAATTAGGTTTCTTAGGGGGCAAAATTGTAAATGCAGATGTGAATCGATTGTAACCCTAGGGTTTCTATGAATCTATAAATAGAAACCCTAAAACCTTTTTTAGGTCATGCCTCTTTTTATTTCATCTATTCAGAATTTAATTCCTGTGTAAATGTTTGGAGAGAGCCATCAATAAAGTAAGTAATTTTATTTCATTGCCCTAGTTAATTTTAATTCTGCCTTAGTATAATTTTATTATCTGCCCTAGTTAGATAGTTAGAAATGTTTATCAATTCCCTAATGAGTGAGCAATTCCTCACTTGTTAGGGTTAGGAATATGGAGGGTTTGAGAGATGAAAATCTCTCACCCCTTTCTTGCCCATCACATATAATTAATATGACTCCATGCATACATACACATACCGTTCCCTACGACACCTTACCCCACGAGGCAAAGGTGATACCGTAGTATAAACGACCGGTTGCGTATGTTTTCCATGGAGGTTAGGGGAAGAATTAAGAAAGGAAGGACAAGAACCTAGAGGAAGAAACATCGTTTCTTCCCGATGGTACTAATCCCCTTTATTAATTACTACCATAACACCTAATAGATCTAAATTAGGGCATTGAAAGCGGTGGGAAATCTTTAATTTCCAAACATAACCTAAACCTAACCCTAGCAAGATTCTAATCCTAGTCTAGATCAGTTTAGTTTTTAGTGATAATCCATCCACACCTTTGGAATTAACTCGTTAGAGCAAATTAGAAAAGACACAACATCCCTGTGGACCGACCCGTACTCACCGGCTAGCTACCAAGCGATGCCGTTCTTGATTGCGGTAAACTTAAGTTCTTTGAACACATTCAATCACTTCCTAGCACAACCAACAGGGATCAAAGTCCTCGCCAAGAGGCACTAGGCGGTAACCCTGCTCGGTCCCCGTCCTGAAGGATCAAAGCCCTCGCAAGAGGCAACCGATCAGCTACCTGTTTGGTCATCTCCGGCCGGTAGCTCCCTACCCATGACGCCAGGGATCGAAGCCCTCATAAGAGGCGTCCGAGCGGCTATCCCGCTCGGTCATCCCAGGTCGGTAGTTGCCTACCCATGACGCCAGAGATCAAAGCCCTCGCCAAGAGGCAACCGCGCAGCTTCACTGCCCGGTCATCCTTAGTAGGCTTCTTACAGCCCCTCCAACGCTAAGGATCAAAGTCCTCCTTAGAGGCAGCTCAGCAGCTACCCTGCTCGGCTATCTCAGGCTGGTAGCTCCCTGCCCATGACGCCAGGGATCGAATCCCTCACAAGAGGCATCCGAGCGGCTACCCCGCTGGATCATCCCAGGCCGGTAGTTGCCTACCCACGACGCCAGAGATCAAAGCCCTCGCCAAGAGGCAACCGCACAGCTTCACTGCCCGGTCATCCTTAGTGGGCTTCTTACAGCCCCTCCAACGCTAAGGATTCAAAGTCCTCCCAGAGGCAGTCGAGCCAGACCCTCACTCTACCATCCCCAGCTAGTGGTTGTTGCTCACAATGCCAGAAGTCAAAGGCCCTCGCCAAGGGGTAGCTGAGTAGCTTCCCATTCATGATCGGCACAAACATGGCGGACGTCCCTCTGCCCATCACATGCAGAGGATCCGAGGCCCCAACAAGGGGCATCAGATCTATCCAAGTCTGAGCGATCTTCCCCTCGACTTCGGGGCCATGGAGATACCTCCTTCTCAGCAGCGCTCAGCACGCTCGGCAAGTAATCGAAATCAACTCAACGAACGATCACTAGACAGATAGCTGACTTGACTTGAAAGCCCAACGGCGCAAGCAGGGATATTTTACAAGCATTCCTCATAAATAGAAGATAAAGTGCAAACCGATGAAACCAAAGAAAAAAGTTTTATTACCAAAGGCAAAGTCTTTACAAAGGGTATTTTGGGTTCCCCAGCCTTACAAACTGCCCGGAGGCCTACAAAAATGCCCAAAACAACAAAATAAAAGGAGGAAGACGGGGGCTTTAGGCCTCGGGGCCAGGCATGACCTCGGGGTCCTCGACGTCCACCACATGACGAGCAAGGTCCTCGGCGACTTCCTCGTCAGGAGTCTCTTCCCCCTGCTCATCGGCATCCGCGAGGGGGTATTCGGCCCGGAGCTCTCCGTCGGCGAACTCCGGCATCCGGGCCTTAACGGCGTCGAGGGCCTCGTGCCAGATGCGGGTTGTGGCCACGGCCAGGTCATCATAGAAGTCCTTCGACTTCTTGTAGCCCTCCACCGCCTTCACCGCCGAGAGGTCGGCCAACTTCGCCGCTCTCAGGTCGGCCGACTTCCCCGCCTCGGCCGCCGCCCCCAGCTCCTTCCGGAGGGTCTTCACCATCCTCTTTAGGTTGCCGACGAGCACCTGAGCGTCCTCAAGCTTGACCTCGGCAGCCACGGTGGCCTCGCGGTACCGGGAAACCTCCCGTTTCCCGGCCTCCACCTCGCCCTCTAAGGCGGCAACCCTCGTCATCACCGCCTCCAGCTCCCGCTTGGAGCTCTCTTCCAGCGAGGCAAGCTGGCCCGCGGCCTTCATCGCCGGGGCTATCACCTTGGCCTCCATGCGCAAGGCAAGGGCAACATGCTGGAGAACCTGAAAAATAGGAAAGAGATCAGAAAGACAAAGTAGGCACCGAATCTCACAAAAAACCAAACACTTACCTGCACGGACTCTGGGAAGATGGATCCTCTGGAAACGAAAGCAGAAGAAAGGAGAAGAGCGCCGAGCAGCCAAGACTTCGAAGAAGGAAATATGAAAGAGTAGGGGCCCTGGAGTGGGCCTCACCTCTACTTATCTCCAAAAATGACCTCATCCAACGGCGCCCGTCATCTCCCGCCGAAACGCCTCCTCACGTCCAACGACACTGATTGCTCCACTTGTCGTTCCCACACTGGACCGCATCCCATCTAACGTCGCAGGCCTGCACACGTCGCGTCGGCCAACCGAAGCTTGACACGTGGACCGTCGCTTCAGTGACGGGATGCATGAACCGGCACACCTTCCTTAAATGCAGAGATCTCGCCCTGATTCGCTGGCAGAAAAGACAACTGACAGCCCGAGGACGCGTCCCGACGAAACCTTAGGAGGGAGCTCACCCCGGGAGGCCCGGCAGTCCACTCCTGACCCGACCCACTAGCTGGTCGGGACAAGAGTGGGGGGCTAATGATGATGCTCAATATTGGCGACCTCCAAGATCACGATACGTGGCAGATGACGTGTCCTAGAACTCAGAAGAAAGGGCCCACAGGGGCCTACCAGGCCACCCGTGTACCCGACCTGCAAGCTCTAGCTGGCTCTCCTCAGAGCCCCCTTTAAATTGGCCTCCTCGGCCTCTCAGCTCGCCCCGAGCTGCCACCGGACCAAGACTCCTCGACCCTCCTGCTCGTCCCCGAGCTCCTCAGCCGAGGCCATCTTCCTCGGTCCACCGACCAACTCCACCACTCACAGGCGTAACCGTCGCCCCGCAAATCTCGCCATGCGCAGATTCTCTGCCAGCAACATCCCACGTTCCACGCCATCACGATCCCCATTAACGGGCGATCCGCTCTTTACGCGGGCGTGATGTCGGGAGCGTAGCTGCCGGCGAGATTCTCGCTGCTATTGCGTGCTGCCGCCGCTATATAAACCCCCATCACAGAAGGGTCAAGTAAGCCATTTTTTATTCCACTTAGCTGTTACTCTGCTCGGATCTCGTGCTAACTTGATCGTCGGAGGGTCCTCGGTGGTACCAAACCACCCTGGGACTTCTTTGCAGGTACTCGGCGCTAAACTCCTCAAATCATCAATCTCCTCAAAACCCACTGAGACCCACACGCAACAGGAGATCACCTCCAAAATCCACCGGGAGATCGACGGAAGACAACATCTGAAGGAGACCCGAAAAGGACCTCCATCAGCTTATTTACCAAAAACTGCTCTTCGATTTGAGCCCATAACAGAAACTATTATTTTCTCTCAAAATTACAAGAAACTATCATACTTAACGATGACATGTCATCACTAACTATGTCACGTTAGCGCCACGCCCATTAATTTGTCACATCAACAAAAAAATTTAACCAATGGGCAGTAGCTCAGTTGGTATGGGCACTTCCCTTTTTAAGGAGAGTGCGGGCTTCGTATCCCAGAAACCCCAAAAGGGAAAATGGCCACAAATTAACGTTTTCGGGGCAAATTCGTGGGTCCCTATGAGCGTGTGTGTACCGTGTGTTTGTGTGTGGTGTGCATAAATATGGTATGTGTGCTGTGTGCATAGGTTAGAGCTTATGGGCCAGTGCCTAAAAAGAAACAAAACTATTTAAAAACCCTAAACTTTCTTTCTTCTAACCCTAACACTATTTTAAAAAAAATAATAAAAAGAAAACCCTTTTCCTTGCTCCTCGCCGACCATCACAACCAGCAATGACGCCAGACGCCGCCACCCCTCCTGCCTCCCCCCACCTCCACACTCCTTACTTTCCACTACCCTCACTGCCGCCGCCATGACCATTATCATCATCTTCCCCTACCCCACCCCACTTGTCGATCCAACCCCACCCTTCCTCAGCGGTTCATCCCCGACCCCCTTTCACCCCTTCCCCCATCATCATCATCATCAACAACAGCAACTTCTTCTTCCTTCTCCTCCTCCTTCATTTCTGTTAGTGGAGGGGAGTTAAGATCGTGACGATCACGGACCTGACGGAACATAGAAAAACAAAAAAAATTATCAATATAACCCCAATCCAAACAACAAGATCATCAAATACAATTGCAATTGAGAAAACTAGAAAAGCAGAGAGGATGCTAGAAAAGTCTACAACCTTTGTAGCGTCTTCACATGCTCCAATGGAGAATCCGAGGACTCGAGCTAGACTCCGTCGACCTCACGGAAGCATCCTTTAGCTGACCTGTAACATTTCAAATATATAAAATATTATTTTCGGAATTTAAATAAATAAAATAATAAAATTTATGAATATTATAAAAGTATGAAAATTAGTTTCAATGTAATGGTACAATTATATACTTATATTTTGGAAAATATTTGGAAATTAATATGAATTATTGGTTATGGAAGCATTTATTTGGATTTGGACATTTTATAAATTATTATACAATTATTTATATACAAGTTTAATGCTAAACTCGATCAATATTTTACTAATTATGTATTAACCCTATTTGGGTATCATGATATGCAACATATTACATTGTTACACTTGTTTATATTCAATGAACCATTGTTTCATTTTCATTATGTTTATTTAAATGTTTTTTTTAATTTGGAAAAGAAAAAGATAAAGAATAAATATGAGAGAGAGGGTGGGGTGACATGTATCATGGTGGAGAGAGAAAGAGATGGAGAAGTTTCTACAACTTTCCCTTCTCTTCTTCACTTCTTCATTTCATTTCTCTTCTTCATCTCCTCCTCATCATCCACCCTCACTACCACTATACAACCCTCTCAAATATTCAACAAAACCCAATACAACCTTCATAAATGATATTTCTCACATCACTACAAACACCATGGTAGGATCAAGTTGGGACTTTGAGCACTTTGGCCATTCTACGATTTTCTTGAGTTGCTCTTGGAAGGTAAATCTCTAACTTTTAGTTAAGTATTAAGTTTTCTTAATCTCCTATAGTGAATTAGAGTTAGACAAGAGTTGGTTAACGATCTTGGAAAATTTTAAGATGAGATTTAGGGGATGTTTTGAGTTGTGGAGGTATATTTGAGGCTTAGTTAGTGACCACAACCCTTTTAGTGAAAGAATTCTAGACCAAACTGAGTTTTGAAGTCCCAAACATGAACTTGGAATTTTCCGATATCGGGTTTTTGTGGAAATGTGATGATCAATTAGGATATGCTATAACTCGGGGAATCTGAAAAATATCTTGCAAACACAGTGAGATATGCAGGCCACCTAGAGACTACCTTAGAAACCCGAGACCCCAACTCCCTCCTTTGGCCGCCAGAAAATGCTATCTTGCCGCAAATTGCGACCTGACATATAGGAATGGGTCCCAGGTTTGGTCCATAACTCCTTTATCTGATATTTAGACCTACCACATATGCAAAATGTTCAAATTTCACATAAGGTAAAATATGGGAGTGTTTTTCCAAGTTTTTATTTTCGTTTTGCTACTTTTATTAGCTTGAGTTTTGGTATTTGAGTTTTGACTCGGTCGTTTGACGTTTGTACGTCAACGTTGGGAAATGTTTGATTGTTTTTCCATGCGTGGGCCGCAGGTTCTAACCTATGTGCATTTCGCGTGCCGTATCGGTTTTCGGATTTGATTTTGTTTACGATACGATATTCTTTGAATTGTAGGTACCTTCGCGTGGACTTCCGGGACGACGAAGGAGAGCAAGGCGTTCATCGACTTCGGTTAGAGCGAGAATAGTAGGTGAGTAGATGTATATCTACGGGGGAAGTCGGGTGGATGACGTATAGCACCCCCGCAACCGTAGTATTTGGATATTAGGTATATAGCTATATAGGTAGATATTATATGGGTATACTTAGTTAATAGGGTTCTAGGAGAATTTAGGCTATAATAGGCATACACGCAGGAAGGTTTACCCTTAGTTCTTATGCTCATAGCGTTGAGCCTTTCGAATAATTGTTGTCACATACACACACATGGTAAGATATGTGGGTGTGTGGGTGTGCATATATATACATATACATATATATATATATATAATATGTACATATATGTATAATATGTATATATATATATATATACACACACACGTACATATTATACATAGATATATGTGCATACACACACACATGTATATATGCATATGTACGTGTGTGTATGTGTGTGTGTGTATACACACACACACATGTACATATGCACACACACACACATGTAAATTTGAGGATAATTTCGATATGATATTACGAGATAAAATGTCACGACCCAAAGTTTGGATGTGACCGACACTTAGATTGTATAATATCTAAAGATATTTACACAACCTGAGTAAGCCAAAAACCAAGATCAAAACCCTTTTTGCGTGACTTTTAGGAAAAATTTAGTTTTTTTAAGTAAAAATCGCAGTTTTAAGTGTTTAAGATTTTAACCGTAACTTCCTAGTGAAATAATAATAAAAGCAAGTATAAAGTGTTATATTTGGTTGCATCCCTAGTTGGGATCAACAATGTTAATAGCGGAAATAAATATACAACTTTATAAAACATCAATAAGAATCTCAGACATAAGTAAAAGAAGTATCATTTAATATACTAAACGATCTCATCTGTCATATAATATACATACAACAATATATCGTTCTAAGTCATTATACAGGGTCTGATGGAGAAACTCTAGATTCAATATACAATACCAAAAGAGGAGGTTACTATAGGTAACCCACCTAGAAAAAAGATGCGACAAAAGCTGATAAGTGGATCTGCACTGCGGCTAACCGTCCACTCTACCCCTGCAAGGAACTGTGGCACAACGGGGGTGAGTTGCCAACTCAGTGAATATAACTAACATATAACGGCTGATAATGTAAATATGACGAACTAGAATTTATTTCAACAATAGTGAATGCGATACCTGATAACACGTGGAAGAATGAATATGTAATACTCCATATATGAATCAAAACTGAAATCTCATCAATTATTTTCCAAATCATATTCATTTTTCTACGTGCCTAACATCGACACAAATCTTCGGTATTTCATCAGGCATCATTCCTCGAACGATCCTGTAATCAATAACACCGGTCGGTATCATCTAGATATCCGCCGTGTTTCATAATTGTCTCCGGAATCAAGTATCCTCGTTAAGCTCCCCGCCTAAAGTGCAGCTATCCTGCCCCTCGGTCTCGACCGGGTCCACCATGTATCCAACTGTATCCCCACCGACTCAGTCTGGATAAAATTGTAAATCCGTAACCGTATCCCCACCGACTCGGTCCAGAATAAAACCAAATCATAAAAACGACATATCATGGTGGACGTGACACATAATCATGAAAATCTCTGATTTTTTTCCGTAATAGTATATGAAAACTTAAAACCATAAATCCTCAATAATACAAATGCCTCTTATATCAACTACTAATACTTGAATACGAAATATAATGTCATATATGCTAATTACTACATCTATTGACTACTTAAGGTATGATACGAATCATTTTTTAACAGAATAATTTCTAAGTGTGAAGTGACATGTTAATATCGACGAGGTGTAGTGTAACATGTAGATGTGTGCATGTGCAACATAACTCGTCGATAATGGTGCAGTGTTCTAACAAGTATTAATCATGGAGGTTTTTATGTAGATTTAAGAATGCATATGATAAAGTTACATACAAAAGTAAAACTTGTATTTAAACCTAACTACGGGCGTATCACGCCATCTTTACAAGATCCCCCGGTAGATGTTTAGTCTACTCACCGGAATACGTCAAATCTACTCAGAAATCGCCAATCCTTTTCCTCTCCTTGCGGTCTCCGAAGTTCCCGCACTCAAATCTAACATTTAATTAACTTGTATAAGAAAAAGGCTACATTCCGATACGGTAAAAATCAAGAAAACCCAAGTTGTACGTGTTAATTACACTACGTACGACTATTGCAAACGATCTAACCCTTAACCTCACTGAAACTTAACCCAACGCTGCATCGCGACAGAAAACAGAACGCGTTACGTTTTACCCATGTCGTATTTTAGAATTTTGATTTCCTTTTCCGATATTAGTTCCCAGATTTTATATACTGTTAATATGACTTAAATAAACAATACCAAAATACCCCAATCCATACACAGAAACCTACCCAAAAACCCAAAACACCCAACTTCCCTAAAAATCCGGCGACGCCGGAATTCTCTTATAGGTCGCCGGCCCAAATCCGAGCCCCTTGGTTCGTTCTTTTAGGGTTTGTTCTAGGTCCAACATACAATTAGGCATTGTTTGGTAAAGTTGATTTTCCTCTGGATCATAGCAGATTACTACAGAGCTAAGTTTTACTAAAAATACAATATTTCGATATTCGATTTTCTAAATTTCTTACAATTACAGAGCTAAAACCTACTGAGTTAAGCATTTACCTACTGAGGATGGTTGGAAGGTTTCCTTTAAGAAACCCAAATCCTTAGCTCCTAGCTTGAAGGTGGAAATCCTTAGCCTAGTTCTTCTTCTTCACTTCTCTTTTCTTTTATTTCTTTTTTGTGAATTCTAAGTGTTTTCTTTCTCTTTGGTTTTGAAATTTCTGAAGTTTAATTTAATTAATGATATGAACACCTAATATATATGGTGAAGGGAAGAGTGAGGTGTAAGAGGAGGTGTCACCAACAAGGGTGTGCCACTCTCATGCAAGGAGGAGGTGTTGTGTAGGTATTGTGCATGCAAGTAGGATGTGTCCTTGCATTATCTCTTCAATTTTGTTTTAATTTGTGATATAATTCTGAGCTAAAACATTATCTACCCCTTTTCCACTTACACCCTCATAATTTCAAGTTTGCACATTTTCCTAATTTTTTACAAAAAGACCCTTCACTACCTATGTTATTATATAAACACCATTTTATTAAAATGAAGCTAAATTTATCACTAAAACCCTTGTAATTAATTAATATTACATACTAAAATTTCAATTTAATTTGTTTCACATATTACTTATGAAAATGTCCTATTTTGTCTTAATAACTTTTTAAATTGGCATATTATTATTTAATTGATTAATTTTTTACTTATTTCTAAATTTTCAGAATGTTACAATATTCCCCCTTTAAGAAAATTCGGTCCCCGAATTTAAAACTTAACAAGACGAACCTTCAAAAAGATGTGGAAATTTCTTTCACATCGCATCCTCGGTCTCCCAAGTGATCTCTTCGCGATTCGTTCCTCGCCAAAGAACCATTACAGATGGAAGTACCCTTAATCTCAGTTTCTTTGCCTGCCGGTCTAGAATAGCTACAGGCTGCACTGTGTAGGATAAATCCGGTTCAAACTGTAAGGTCTGATGCTGGATCGCGTGAGAAGGATCGTGAAGATACTTGCGAAGCATAGACACGTAAAACACAGGGTGCACATCAGGAAAATTTGGTGGAAGTGCTAAACGTTAAGTTACAGCACCCACTCTCTCCAAAATTTCGTAAGGTCCGACATATCTGGGGCTGAGCTTCCCCTTTTTCCTGAAACGCATCACACCTTTCATCGGAGATACACGAAGAAACACATGATCTCCCACCTGAAATTCGAGTCTACGACTTCGTCGATCTGCATATAATTTCTGTCTGCACTGGGCCGCTCTCATTCTATCCTGTATCAACTGAATCTTTTCCGCAGTTTCCTGTACTATCTGCGGTTCCTAAATGCTACTCTCGCTCAGTTCCGTCCAGCAAACGGTGGTCGACATTTCCTTCCATACAAAGCTTCAAAGGTGCCACCTAGATCGTCTCCTGAAAACTGTTGTTATATGAGAATTCTATCAGAGGTAAGTGACGATCCCAACTACCACCGAAATTAAGGCTGCAAGCTCTAAGCATACCTTTTAGAGTCTGAAAGGTCCGCTCTGACTGGCCATCCGTCTGTGGGTAGAAAGCCGTACTAAAACTCAATCGTGTACCAAGAGATTCTTGTAGTTTCTGCCATAGCCTGCTGGTAACCTGGGTACCCCTATCGGATACTATGCACGTCGAAACTCCATACAATCGTACAATCTCGTCGATATAAATCTGAGCATACTATGCAAACCCATACATCGTCTTCACCGGAAGAAAGTGAGATGCTTTTGTCAATCTATCCATAATCACCCAGATGGAATCATACCCTCTACTCGTCCTGGGTAGACCCACCACGAAATCCATGGAGATCTATTCCCATTTCCACTCCGGAATGGGCAAGGGCTGCAACTCTTCTGCCGGCCTTTGGTGCTCGGCCTTGACTTGCTGACAGGTCAAACATCTCGAAACAAACTTCGCAACATCCCTCTTCATTTCTTTCCATCAATAAACATCCTTCAAGCCATGATACATCTTGGTGGAACCAGGATGAATACTGTATGCTGATCGATGGGCTTCCTCTAAAATCTCACGTCTCAGTCCATCCGACTTGGGCACACAAAGACGAGTCCTAAAACGTAATACTCCACGGTCATCTATCATGAACTCCGACTCCCTGCCCTGCCTATCCTGATCCATAATCTCTTATATACGAGCATATGCGGCTGTGTCTCTCGAATACGATCCAATAGTTGAGGACATGTGCGAACATGTGCTAACTGCCCTCCTGTCGATGTGAACTCAAACTGTATACGGCTATCACATAAAATCTGCCAGTCTGTAGAATACTGTCTCTGTAAAGTGTACAAATGAGATAAGCTACCTCCAGGCCTCCGACTCAAAGCATCTGCTACAATATTTGCTTTTCCTGCATGATACAAAATCTCACAATCGTAATCCTTCACAAGTTCCATCCATCTACGCTGCCTTAGATTCAGATCCCTCTGCCGAAGGATATACTTCAGGCTCTTATGATCTGTAAAAATCTGGCACGACTCTCCATACAATTAATGCCTCCAAATCATCAGTGTGAAAACCACAGCAGCCATCTCCAAATCATGAGTGGGGTAGTTCTGCTCGTGCCTCTTCAGCTGTCGAGAAGCATAAGCAACAACCTTGCCGTGCTGCATCAATACACAGCCTAAGCCCACTCGAGAAGCATCACCATACACGACAAAACCACCAGACCCAGAAGGTAAAGATAAGACTGGTGCAGTCGTCAAGCGAGTCTTCAACTGCTGGAAACTCTACTCACATGCATCTGTCCAAAGAATTGGAACTTCCTTCCTAGTCAATCCGGTCAACGGTGCAGCGATCCGAAAAATCCTGCACAACACGTCGGTAATGACCTACCAGACCCAAGAAATTACGAATCTCAGTAACTGACATAGGTCTGGGCCAGTGCTGTACCGCTTTGATCTTCTTTGGGTCTACACGTATCCCATCTCTCGTAACTACGTGACCCAAGAAATCTACACGTTCCATCCAGAAAGAACACTTGGAGAATTTAGCGAACAGTTGATGCCACTTCAAAGTCTGTAACGTGATACGCATATGCTGCTCGTGCTCCTTTCGACTCCGGGAATAAACAAGAATATCATATATGAATACTAAAATAAACTGATCAAGGGATGGCCTAAAGATACGGTTCATCATATCCATAAAAGCGGCTGGGGCGTTGTTGTTAGTGTATATGCCCTAGATGCCATTACTGTATCATACTAGTTTTGTATATTACTTAATGGAAGCTTGGGATATTCACAGTTGTAATAACATTCTTGCTCAAAATAGTAGTATGCTACCTGGTTTGTTTCTACTTCAATATGTACATATGTTTCTTTTAACATATCGCCTATGCATATTAGTAGAGCCCTTAGGATCTATGCTTGATTACCAGCGTTGTGATGGCAGTCACACTAGTGGGGGCTGGGTAATCTATAAGCACATCCTTATACAGGTCCCTAGTCGCGGGATTATCGATACAGGGCATCGATACTCCAGAGTAGACTAGTGTATACGCTTCTCTTCCCAGCCTGGGAGATGGTCAGTCCCACAGCCATCGGTATGTCGTACTGGAGATAGTATGCAGGTGCTCATCAGGTTGTGAGTTACACTGGACGGACTCATTTGGAACTGCTGGTTGGTTATATACCTATCGTCAGATAGCAGTACCCAAGTGACATGAGTATAGCTTAGTCCGTTGACTTGACACTGCTGCTTCGCCTCAAGTGTGTTCCCACTGTTCTTAGATTACTCCCTACCACGGCTCTACCGAGTCGTGCAAACAGGTAGTAGTTGGGTGCAGTCCCGAAGCACTTGGAGGCAGTGGCGGTTAGATAGGATTCGTCTCTCTCGGTATTGAGGGATGATATCACACTGTGATCGGAACGCCATTACACATAGTCCCTGGCCAGGGCAAGCGAGATTTACTGGTAGGTACTCCAGTAGTTTCTCAGGGTGTATTGGACCGTACTCCGACACGACTTATACCGCTATTAGGGGTCTGACGTTTACCGCCCCTAGGCCCGATATGCGATACTCTTAGACGGACAGACCGGACTGTACGGAGATTGTCACATACAAACTCAGTAGAAGTTCGGATGAGTTATGCTCATCGGCTTTCTTATCGACAATACCTGGGGACCGTTACGTACAGCTAGTACCGCTTGCGGCCTGTGGTTAAACCCACTGCCAGCGTAGAGTCGAGTCTTTAGAGTCCCACACAGAGCGTTTCCCTGCATCAGGCAAAAGGTGTAGATATCGTATGGTTTTACGAAAGGGTTCGATCACGTGCGTACACTCGTGCACGCACGATGAGTCGGACGGACAATACTAGTGGGCTTTGGTTTAAGCCGGATCCTAGTATTGTACTGATGGATTGTCGTCTTCGGTATTCGTATTTTTCGAAATACGATTACAGGTATGTATGTACGGACGAGGGGCGTTTTCGTAATTTGTACAAAATGTAATTTGTAGATGGCATGACCTAATTGTATAAATCATTTAGTTTTAAATAATTAATACATTTTAGGTAATTAAGAAATGATGTGTATTATGCATGAATAAGGACTTGGGTTTTTTTTGGACACATGTTGGTCAATTGACCCATGAGTCATTTGTTTGACCATTGAACCTATTATCTATTATTGATTTAGTTTTTCTAATGGATAATAGTGTAGAGTTCAGTTTAGAACAAGAGAAAGAAAACCATATCCTTATTCAACACTTAGTTCACACCATTTCTTTTTCCCTCTCCATTTTTCCCTCAAGCTCAAGAACATTCATGTGTTGAGTAATCTTGAACTAAATTAGACTCCTAAATCCATCTACACTATCTACACAACCTAGATCATTTAGATTAGCAAACTACTTGATCTAGTTTCTTTAGTTTAGAAGAAAAAGCTTGGTGCACAAAAGTTCGGGTGGATCATCTAGGATTCGAGCAAGCCGATGAGGAGACGACATCCGTACCACTTCGTAGAGTTCGTGCAGGTGAGGAGGACAACGAGATAAGGAGAAGAAGGACCAGGTTTCTTGAGGTATAATTTCTGTACTTTGTTTATACTTCTTTTGCTTTTGCTAGATACGGTTTAGATTTCGATCAAGGCTTACATTCGATGTTATGATGCTAAAATTATCGTTTTTTACACCTTCCGCCTCCCCGCGATTCCGCGAGGTGCATAGCATCGACTTACAGTGGTATCAGAGCCAACTAAACCTAATCTAGCATGTTAGCAAGTAGTAGAACTTCGATCGTCGGAAAAACCAGAAAACTAAATACCGAAAACCCTATATTCTGTCGATTTTTAAAACTGTCTGTAAAATTATTTCAGTATCATGAAAAATACATGCAGGGTTTTCTAAGATGACACAAGAAATTCGAGCCTCTGAATCGCCAAGACAGCCGCGGATCCGCGGCAGAATCGTCTTTCTGCGGCGGAACCGCGGCCGAGTCGTGGCCGATTCAACTCGGAGTTATTCTGTTATATCTTAATTTTGGTATTATGATTTCTGGAATATTTGGTTGCTACCCAATAAGTTTCTGAGTGCTGATTTGCATTTGGGGTAGATACGGAAAATATGTTTCGATCGAATTCCTATTGTACTTAGCTAATTGGTTCTTCTGTATTGTTATATGTGTTTTAAACATCGACTAATTGCTATACGATGGTTAGTCGAGCTTGCACATATCTGTTGGTTTGTGTATATAAACATTTTCTGATTGTCGATGATGAATAGTCGGGGATGTGAGATGAGCGTTTTTTATCTTTCATTCATTTAAATTGTAAAATTGATGTAATATTATTTCGCGGGGCACATCCAGGTTGAGGTTGTAGCCACCATTGTATTATTTTCTTTTTACTTTTTTCTGCTGTTAGGATAGACCCAAGGTGGGGTACACAAACTACCGGGTTCTTTGAAGTGCCAAGTGGCCTACTCACTTTGTTGAGGGAGGCTGCTTCACTTCTGTAATTTGGCGGGTAGTTTGCCGTACCCGTAGGTGTCTAGGGTGGGGTTTGGCTATTCATCGCGACTGTGGGATCCGTCTTTCGTTGCAGGCTTAAACGAAACGCGGCATTCCTAGCATATCTAAAATGTTTATCTGTGACTGGAATGATTATTATTCCTGTAAGTCCATGCTACCTCTCCCGGTACTTTCGGGCATGCGGAATTTGATAAAAAACGATTTTCTTAGAGGTGGTAACATGGACTTAAAACCCGGATCTTTGTTAAACATCTAACTAACAACCTAACTACGAGTTGCTAACTACTCGGTTAGGGGGTTATACCGTTGTTTTTCTCGAACTCCTTCGTCTTCAAGCTTCGATGGTCGTCCGAATCGGCTTCTCCCCGTCGTCTCCTTGCGCCGAAGATAGATCCACCTGAAAGCTTCAACCTTTGGCTCCTTCTTCGAACTTTGAAGAAACTAGTTCACTCGGTTTGCTAAACCTTGTGAACTAGAGTGAGTAGAGAAGAGTTTGTATGGGATTTTATCTATGGTTCTTGGTTCTCAACTCATGAGACAAGTGAACCATAGAGTCAAGAGAGGGAGAGCAAGAGGAGGAGATGAGAGCTCAAGAACAAGAGAGAGAATGAGCATGAAAGAATGAGAGAAGACTTTTCTCATTTGGCTCTCATAATCCAAAACAATCATAACACCTCATATCAATCAAGTATTATGTGATGGTTTAAGCAACCATAGCCATATCATTTCATGCACTCATTTTTCATAAAAGAGCAAGCAAGCAAAAGTCTTTGCCATGAAATGATAGCTATAGTTATCATGATGGTCAACTAGTCAAGCCTAGTCAACCGGTCAATAAAGTCAACAAGTCAACAAAAGTCAACAAAAGTCAACAAGTCAACAAAGTCAATCCCTCAACAACCATGTCACCATAATACTTAATTAATATAATTGTTAATCACATATCATATTCTCATTAGGGTTGAGCAAAAAGTCAATAGTCAACTGTCAACGGTCAACAACCCTAATGAGAATCCTCTGCCTCTGTCTCTCCGTCAACTGTGCATACACACCCGCATCCGTGTTCCGAGGAACACGAATGCATACTGGATAAAACCAATCCCAAAAGGTACACTAGGATCTGGCTTAAACCAAAGCCCGCTAGTGTAAACTGTCCGGACACTGTACGTGCGCAAGTGCACGGATGTGACCGAACCCTGCCGCAAAACCATGCGACCTGTCGCAAAACCATGCGACCTCTACTCTTTTGCCTAAAGGCGAATAGCTTTCTGTGTGGGACTCTAAAGACTCGACACTACGCTGGCAGTGGGTTTAACCACAGACCGCAAGCGGTACTAGCTGTGCGTAACGGTCCCCAGGTAGATGCCGACAAGAAGACTGACGAGGCGAAACCCATCTGAACTCCTACTGAGCCTGAATGTGACATTCGGTACAGTCCGGTCTGTTCGTCTGATACATCGCATGGCGGGCCTAGGGGGCGGTAAACGTCAGTCCCCCAATAGCGGTACAAGTCGTGTCGGAGTGAAGCCCAAAACACCCTGACATAACACTGGAAGCCTACCAGTATATCTCGTTTGCCTTGGCCAGGGACTACTCGTGTAATGGCTCTCCTAGACACAGCGCGATGTCAACCCCCAATACCGGGAGAGACGAATCCTGTCTAACCGTCATTGCCTCCAAGTGCTTCGGGACTGCACCCAACTACCACCTGTTTGCATGACTCATTTGAGCCGTGGTAGGGTAGTAATCAAAGTACAGTGGGAACACACTCGAGGCGAAGTGACAGTGTCAAGTCAGCGGACTAAGCTGTACTCATGTCACCTGGGAACTCATAACTGACGATAGGCATAATACCAACTAGTCAGTTCCCGACGAGTCCTGTCCAGTGTACTCGTAACCCAACGAGCACCCGCATACTATCTCAAGTACGACGTACCGACGGCTGTGGGACAGACCGTCTCCCACACTGGGATGAGAAGCGCATGCGTTAGTCTACTCCAGAGTATCGATGCCCTGTCTCGATAGTCCCGACAGTCCCGACCAGGGACCTGCATAAGGATGCGCTTATAGATTACCCAGCCCCACTAGTGTGACTGCCATCACAACGCTGGTAATCAAGCAAAGATCCTAAGGGCTCCACTAATGTGTATAGGCGATATACTAAAATAAACACATGTACACATTGAAGTAGAAACAAACCAAGTAGCATACTACTATTTTGAGCAAGATTGTATATACAAGGTGAATATCCCAAGCTTCGATTAAGTAATATACAAACTAGTATGATACAGTAATGGCCTCTAGGGCATATACACTAACAATCTCCCACTTGCACTAAGGCCATGTACTGGCGTATCGAAGACCTATCATCTCGATCAGCCGCTCGAACTAAGTCTAGGGCAAGGCCTTGGTGAATGGATCTGCAGTGTTATCTTCTGAAGCGACTCTCCGAACCTCGATCTCCTGGCGATCCACGATCTCCCTGATCAGGTGATACCGCCTCAAGATGTGTCTGGATCTCTGATGGGACCTGGGTTCCTTCGCTAAAGCTATAGCCCCGTTGTTGTCGCAATACAGAGGTATTGGATCAACAATGGACGGAACCACCTGAAGTTCTTTCAAGAACTTCCTTATCCAGACAGCTTCTTTTGCGGCATCAGATGCAGCGATGTATTCCGCTTCCATCGTCGAGTCTGCAACGGTTTCCTGTTTGGAACTCTTCCAACACACCGCCCCTCCATTGAGGGTAAAGACAAAGCCCGACATGGACTTGGAATCATCCTTGTCACTCTGGAAGCTGGAGTCAGCAAAGGCCTCGATCTGGAGGTCTTTTCCGCCATACACCAAGAACATCTCCTTAGTCCTTCTCAGGTACTTGAGAATGTTCTTTACCGCTATCCAGTGTTTATCCCCAGGGTTTGACTGATACCGGCTTACCACACTCAGTGCATAAGCTACATCCGGTCTGGTACACAACATCGCATACATTATAGAGCCTACCGCAGAAGCGTAGGGTATAATAGACATGCGATCCCTCTCCAAATCAGTCTTGGGAGACATCTCTTTAGAGAGGGTGATCCCGTGACAAGCCGGTAGGTTACCGCGCTTGGAATCTTCCATACTGAATCTTTTCAGTATGGTGTCGATGTACCTGGACTGCGAAAGTCCTAATATCCTCTTGGATCTATCACGATGGATCCGGATCCCCAGGATGTATGAGGCATCACCCAGGTCTTTCATGGAGAACCTGTGTGACAAGAACCCCTTGACAGATTGTAGCATAGGAATTTCATTTCCTATTAAGAGAATGTCATCCACGTATAAAACGAGGAATACTACAGTTCTCGCTACAAATCTACTATAGATGCATGGTTCATCTGGATTTTTGATAAAGCCAAATTCCTTGACCGTCTCATCAAAACAGATGTTCCAACTCCGCGATGCCTGCTTTAGTCCGTAAATGGACTTAAGCAACTTGCACACCTTTCCGCTGCTCCCATTCTGAATGAAACCCTCTGGCTGGTCCATATAGACACACTCCTCTAAATTTCCATTTAGAAAAGCTGTCTTTACGTCCATCTGCCAAATCTCATAATCGTGGAAGGCAGCAATGGCAAGAAGGATCCGAATGGATTTCAGCATAGCTACTGGAGAAAAGGTCTCGTCATAGTCCAAACCAGGTCTTTGACGAAAACCCTTTGCAACCAGTCTAGCTTTATAGGTCTCAACCTGTCCATCTACACCAATCTTCCTTTTGAAGATCCACTTGCATCCTACGGGTTTTACCCCGTCTGGAGCAACGTCCAACGTCCATACTTTGTTAGTGTACATGGACTCCATTTCGGTCCGCATTGCATCCAGCCATTTTACCGAGTCGACGCTCTGAACGGCTTGCTGGAAGCTAGTAGGCTCATCATAATCTATGATGCAATCCTCTCTATCCCCGTCTATGAGAAAACCGTAGTATCTCTCGGGCGGATGAGACTGCCTTCTACTTCTGCGGAGCGGCATAGGAATGTCCTGTTCTTTTGAACCCTCTGTTTCCACTAAGCTTTCAGTAATAGTCTGTGGTTCTGGAATTTCTTCCAGTTCTACTGCGCTCCCACTTATTTCCTTTTCTAAGAACTGGTGTTCTAGAAAGTGGGCATGACGAGAAACAAGAACTTTTTGTTCCTCTTCGCAGTAGAAGAAATATCCCTTGGAATTCTTTGGATATCCCACAAACTTGCACTGTACTGAGCGTGCCTCGAGCTTGTCCGCATGCTGCTTTTTAATAAAAGCCGGACTTCCCCATGTCTTAATGTGCTTAAGATAGGGTCTCTTCCCACACCACATTTCATATGGTGTAGTAGGCACAGTCTTAGTTGGAACTCGGTTCAAAAGGTATGCAGCTGATTCTAGCGCATACCCCCAGAATGATCGCGGTAACTCAGCGTTACTCATCATGGACCGTACCATATCCAATAGGGTTCGGTTCCATCTCTCCGATACACCGTTATGTTGCGGAGTGTATGGAGGAGTAAGCTGAGAGAGAATTCCGTTCTCTTTTAAATAATCCAGGAACTCGGCACTCAAGTATTCTCCACCTCGATCCGATCTTAGAATCTTAATACTTTTGCCGGTTTGTTTTTCTACTTCATTCTTATATTCCTGGAACTTTCCAAAGGCTTCGGACTTATGTTTCATTAAGAAGACATAACCGTACCTTGAAAAGTCATCCGTAAAAGTAATGAAGTAAGAATAACCGCTTCGCGCATGTGTAGACATTGGACCGCACACGTCGCTGTGTACGAGTCCCAAGAGCTCGCTCGCTCTTACTCCGTGTCCAGTGAACGGAGTCTTTGTCATCTTTCCTTTGAGACAGTATTGACAAGTGGCATACGATTGATATTTGAACGGATTCAAATATCCTTCTGTATGTAACTTCGTCAACCTTCTCTCATTGATGTGACCCAGTCTACAATGCCATAAGAAAGTCTGATTTATTTCCGGAGACTTTCTTTTGTGTGTATTCTGGACATTGAAAATCTGTGGTTGGTTTAATACGTATATACCATTGCTCAATGTACCTGACCCAATCAAAACTTGATTAAGGTGAATGTTTACAACATTACTTACAAACGCAAATTCATAACCTTCTTTAGAAACCAAAGATACAGAAATGATATTACAAGTTGCGTTGGGTACAAAAAAGCAATTACGCAAAACCAAAACATGTCCATCTGACATTCCCAGGTGATAGTCCCCCACGGCTTTAGCATCCATGCTAGCTCCGTTCGCAACTCTGAGGGTCATGTCACCTGCTTTCAAAACACTACGGTTTCTCAACGCCTGCAAAGAATTACAGATATGAGACCTTGATCCGGTATCCAATACCCAGGAAGTAGAGTTTATTGAAAGACAGTTTTCAATAACATACACACCTGAAGCTGAAGCTGCAACCTGCTTCAATTCTTTTGTTCTGGCCTTCCAGGCCCTGCAATCATTCTTCCAGTGTCCTTTTTTATGACAATAGAAGCATTCTTCCTTATCCACAAGCTTCCCCGCTTTCTTTGTTGTTTTAGCTTTTCCCTTCGTATCCACTTTACTAACACCGCCTCTTGGTTTGGCGGGGGCTTTCTTCTTCTTTCCCTTGGCTTTCGCCTTGGACCTAGAAGAAGATGATCCTCCTACAAACAAAGTGGATGTTTCCCTACCTTTCTTTAGGGTGCCCTCTGCGCTCCTCAGCATGTTGAGGAGCTCTGAAAGTTCAACTTCTTTTTCTTGTAAGTTGAAGTTCAGTATAAACTGGGCGTAAGTGGAAGGAAGTGACTGGAGAACTAAGTCCATATAGAGCTCACTCTCCAATATGGTCCCTAGGTCCGTGAGCTCCTCAATGTAGCCGATCATCTTAAGCACGTGTTCTGCTACTGATGATCCGACGGCCATCCTTGCCGAAAATAACTTTTTCGACGCTTCGTATCTTGCGATACGAGATTGCTCTCCATACAGTTCTTTTGTATGAAGAAATATGGATTCCAAGTCCATATTCTCGTGCCTCCTCTGATGTTCATTGTCCATAGAGGCAAGTACGAGGCACTTGGCCTTCGCGCTATCAATCTCCCAAGTCTTACGGATTTCCTTATCCGCGACGCTGGAAGTGGGACCAGGGACAGGGGGAGCTTTGGTGGTAAGAAGATACTCCAGCTTGTCGTAAGTGATTGCCATCTTGACATTCCTGAGCCAATCTTTATAGTTTGGCCCTGTCAGTAAGTTTTTATCTAGAAGTAACTTAAGTCCAGTCATGTCGATTGGTCGCTGCAATTAGGAGAGAGAAGAAGAAACACTCAGCATGATGCTCTTGCAAGTTTAGAGTGGTTTTTAGTTTGTCTAAACAGGATGGCTCCCACTGTTTCTCGAATCCCTCCTTAAAACCAAAAAGGAAGAATTAGTCAGGATCAATCTCACCGTACAATACTTGCTTAACCGTTCGGCCAGGCTGGTGTCGGTACTTCGAGGGAGGTTTTCCAACGCTTTCGCGAAGTTCCTTAATTTAAGAACTTCTTTTCTCTGGGGGCGTAGCCCCGCTAACACCTTTCTAGACACCTACTAGGTTTATAGCATTGATCGTTAAGTGAGAAATTTCCCGAGGAGTAGCATATACTCACAGTAGGATCGGGATCCAAATATCATCGCGTGACGAAACTGAAGGAATCCTACCAGAATCATCACGCTCCAAATGGTATGCAATACCAGCAAGTTTCAGTTCTTTTGAAACTCCCGATGTGGATTTTTGCCCCATGCTCTTATGACCTTGACTTTGGCCAAAATATCATAAGTCACATGTCAAGTTCTGCCCGTCATTATCCAGGTTAATTTGGATCCACCCGTACCCACCCTTGACTTTGGCCAAAATGGCAGTATGACTGTCCCAAACCAACGCATCTATCTATGCTATACATGAATACCCAATAGCTACCAATCACTATGCCTTGACTTTGGCCAACATACATAGCTTGAATACTATTGACCATTTATGCGAAACGACGGAGGGCTACGAATGGTTTTGGCGAAACCGTGAACGTAGTGACCTTGATTTAGTCGATGGAACGAGATAGCTTTTAAATAGAGTGGCTCAAACTCCGCATTTTAAAAGTTTGTTTTGAAAAGAACCGAGTGGTTTTTCGAAAGTGTTCCAACGACTTTTACAAGGTTTATTTTCTTGCATTAGTTCTTTTAATGCGTGATATTCTTGCATTAGTTCTTTTAATGCGTCCCATCATTTAATCCTACCATTGCAGAAAACAACCAAAATATGACGTACGCTTATGCCATTCGCATTCGCCACGGGGCCCCGTCATTACCCGTTAGGTTACTTAACTAACGACAGAGCGGGGGCTGGGCTAGCGCGGCTGTAAAACATAAGCAACGCCTAAATAATATCATATATAGATATATTGCAATGATAGACATTTTAGATCACAGATGAACACATTGGATATACTAGGAACCCGCAATTCATACGAGCCTGTAACGAAAAGCAGATTACACGGTCGCGGTGAATAGCCAATACCCCACCCAAGACCCCTTCGGGTGCGGCAAACTACCCGCCAAGTACCCGAAGCGAAGCAACCTCCCTCATCCCCGTGATTAGGCCACTCGGCACTTCGGCATACCCGGTAGTTTGTGCACCCCTCCATGGGTCTATCCTAGGAGCAAAAACAGTAAAAAGAAATTATACAATGACGGCTACAACCCCGACCCGGTTGTGCGGCCATAGAAATAATTATTACATCAATTTACAAATTTACATGAATTGAAAGAAAAGAAAACTCTCGTCTCACAACCCCCGGCTATTCACCCGCGACAATCCAATGAATTCATATACACATTCCAGCAACATTACAGATCACAGATTTGTATAACCCCACTAATCGACATATAGCGATTAGTAGACGTTCAATACAAATATCACATCACAGAAAAACCCGTCAGCTTAAGTCTTTTAGAAGTTTAATCAAAAATACGGATTTATAGGCCCCAAATACAAAATTTTCGTTCTGGAAAATCTGGGCAGAAAATACATATTCCAAAAATCCCAAAACAACCCCAGAAATACACTGCACTAAATTTGGACCCCGACCGAGTCAACTCGGCCGCGGAACCGCGGCGGGAGCGTGCTTCCGCCGCGTTTCCGCGGCGCTTTGAATCGTTCGTGGGACCAAATTTGGTGGTTATTCAAACAAAAGCCTGAGCCGATTTTTAAGATGAAAATTATCAACTTTTGAACAGAATAAAAATCGACAGAAACTAGACATTCTCGGGTTCGTTTTGCGACTTTTCTTTGATCGATCTTCTAGCTACTTTGCTAACAAGTTAGATAGAGTTTAACCTGGCTCTGATACCACTGTAAGTCCATGCTACCTCTCCCGGTACTTTCGGGCATGCGGAATTTGATAAAAAACGATTTTCTTAGAGGTGGTAACATGGACTTAAAACCCGGATCTTTGTTAAACATCTAACTAACAACCTAACTACGAGTTGCTAACTACTCGGTTAGGGGGTTATACCTTTCTTTTTCTCGAACTCCTTCGTCTTCAAGCTTCGATGGTCGTCCGAATCGGCTTCTCCCCGTCGTCTCCTTGTGCCGAAGATAGATCCACCTGAAAGCTTCAACCTTTGGCTCCTTCTTCGAACTTTGAAGAAACTAGTTCACTCGGTTTGCTAAACCTTGTGAACTAGAGTGAGTAGAGAAGAGTTTGTATGGGATTTTATCTATGGTTCTTGGTTCTCAACTCATGAGACAAGTGAACCATAGAGTCAAGAGAGGGAGAGCAAGAGGAGGAGTTGAGAGCTCAAGAACAAGAGAGAGAATGAGCATGAAAGAATGAGAGAAGACTTTTCTCATTTGGCTCTCATAATCCAAAACAATCATAACACCTCATATCAATCAAGTATTATGTGATGGTTTAAGCAACCATAGCCATATCATTTCATGCACTCATTTTGCACAAAAGAGCAAGCAAGCAAAAGTCTTTGCCATGAAATGATAGCTATAGTTATCATGATGGTCAACTAGTCAAGCCTAGTCAACCGGTCAACAAAGTCAACAAGTCAACAAAAGTCAACAAGTCAACAAAGTCAATCCCTCAACAACCATGTCACCATAATACTTAATTAATATAATTGTTAATCACATATCATATTCTCATTAGGGTTGAGCAAAAAGTCAATAGTCAACTGTCAACGGTCAACAACCTTAATGAGAATCCTCTGCCTCTGTCTCTCCGTCAACTGTGCATACACACCCGCATCCATGTTCCGAGGAACACGAATGCATACTGGATAAAACCAATCCCAAAAGGTACACTAGGATCTGGCTTAAACCAAAGCCCGCTAGTGTAAACTGTCCGGACACTGTACGTGCACAAGTGCACGGATGTGACCGAACCCTGCCGCAAAACCATGCGACCTATCGCAAAACCATGCGACCTCTACTCTTTTGCCTAAAGGCGAATAGCTTTCTGTGTGGGACTCTAAAGACTCGACACTACGCTGGCAGTGGGTTTAACCACAGACCGCAAGCGGCACTAGCTGTGCGTAACGGTCCCCAGGTAGATGCCGACAAGAAGACTGACGAGGCGAAACCCATCTGAACTCTTACTGAGCCTGAATGTGACATTCTCGGTACAGTCCGGTCTGTTCGTCTGATACATCGCATGGCGGGCCTAGGGGCGGTAAACGTCAGTCCCCCAATAGCGGTACAAGTCGTGTCGGAGTGAAGCCCAAAACACCCTGAGATAACACTGGAAGCCTACCAGTATATCTCGTTTGCCCTGGCCAGGGACTACTCGTGTAATGGCTCTCCTAGACACAGCGCGATGTCAACCCCCAATACCGGGAGAGACGAATCCTGTCTAACCGTTACTGCCTCCAAGTGCTTCGGGACTGCACCCAACTACCACCTGTTTGCACGACTCATTTGAGCCGTGGTAGGGTAGTAATCAAAGTACAGTGGGAACACACTCGAGGCGAAGTGACAGTGTCAAGTCAGCGGACTAAGCTGTACTCATGTCATCTGGGAACTGATAACTGACGATAGGCATAATACCAACTAGTCAGTTCCCGACGAGTCCTGTCCAGTGTACTCGTAACCCAACGAGCACCCGCATACTATCTCAAGTACGACGTACCGACGGCTGTGGGACAGACCGTCTCCCATACTGGGATGAGAAGCGCATGCGCTAGTCTACTCCGGAGTATCGATGCCCTGTCTCGATAGTCCTGCGACCAGGGACCTGCATAAGGATGTGCTTATAGATTACCCAGCCCCACTAGTGTGACTGCCATCACAACGCTGGTAATCAAGCAAAGATCCTAAGGGCTCCACTAATGTGTATAGGCGATATACTAAAATAAACACATGTACACATTGAAGTAGAAACAAACCAAGTAGCATACTACTATTTTGAGCAAGATTGTATATACAAGGTGAATATCCCAAGCTTCCATTAAGTAATAGACAAACTAGTATGATATAGTAATGGCCTCTAGGGCATATACACTAACAATTCCATGAGATGATTGTAAAATATCTATATATGGTATATAGTAGGCGTCACTTATGTTTTACATCCGCGCTAGCCCAGCTCCCGCTCTGTCGTTAGTTAAGTAACCTAACGGGTGATGACGGGGCCCCGTGGAGAATGCGGATGGCATAAGAGCACGTGATATTTTTTTCAATTCTCTCTGTAATGATAGGAGTAAATGATGGGACTGCATTAAATTAATGCAAAGCAAATAAACCAAAGTTAAATCGTTGGAACAAATTTGAAAACTACTCGTTTTTTTAAAACAACAAACTTTTAAATGCGGAGCTTAAACCGCTCCTTTTTTAAAGCTATCATGTTTCTTCGATTATATCAAGTTTACTAACCATTCGTAGCCCTCCATCATTTCAGTTAAATTTTTAGTAGTATTCAAGCTATGTATTTTGACCTTCGCCAAGGCATAGTGATTGGTAGCTACTAAATATTTATCTGTAGCATAGATAGATGCGTTGATTTGGGACAGTCGCACTGCCATTTTGGCCTTCGTCAAGGGTATGTACGGGTGGGTCCAAATTAACCTGGAGAATGACGGGTAGAACTTGACATGCGACTTATGATATGTTGGCCTTCGTCAAGGTCATAAGAACATGGGGAAAAACCCACATCGGGAGTTTCTAAAGAAACTGAAACTTGCTAGTGTTGCATACCATTTGGATTGTGATAATTTTGGTAGGATTCCTTCAGCTTTATCACACAATGATATTTGGATCCCGATCCTACTGTGAGTATATGCTACTCCTCAGGAGATTTTTTCACTAAACGATCAATGCTATAAACCAAGTAGGTGTCTAGAACGGTGTTAGCGGGGCTACGCCTCCAGGGAAAAGAGGTTATGTAATTAAGGAACTTCGCGAAAGCGTCGGAAAACCTCCCTCGAAGTACCAACACTAGCCTGGTTGAACGGTTAAGCAAGAATTGTACGGTGAGATTAATCCTGACTAATTCCTCTTTTTGGGTTTGAGGAGGGATTCGAGAAACAGTGGGAGCCACCTGTTTAGATAAACTAAAAACCATTCTAAACTTGCAAGAGCATCATGCTAAAGTGTTTCTTCTCTCTTTCCTAATTGCAGCGACCAAACATGACGGGCCTTAAGTTGCTTTTAGATAAAAACATGTTGACAGGGCCAAACTGTAAGTCTACGGTAGCGCCCTGGCCGTCTAACAGACGCCAAATGCGGAACAAAAACTTTTAACTGGCGCTATCGTATACTATAACCCGGATCTGCCATTATTGCTAAACTAAAAAACTGTAAAGAGGGTAGAAAGGTTATACCGAACGATCCGAGTCCTTCGTTCTTTAACCATCATCCCACGCTCTGTTGCGGCTGCTCCATTCTCGTCGATCTCCGATCTCCAGGTGGCACCACGTCAATGGATCTTTAAACGGGCTCCCGCCTCTGACTCGAGGCAACTCGGTCGTCAAGTTTGCTAAAAGAGACGACCAAGAATGATGTAGAGAATGAGTAGAACACTTTGTCGCACTTCGTCCAAAGCCGTGGACGTTCGGTTAATGAAGTTGCCACTCGAAATGAAATGGAATGAGAAATGAGTTATCAAAATTCCATACACCTTAAACCATAGTCTTTTTAATCAAAATGAAATCAATCTCTCTCTCTCACTCACAATGGGGGCCGGCCATAATATAGGAAGAGAGGGTGAGTGTAAGAGGAGGGAGGTGACCACAAAGGAAAGCTTATCATGAAGAAAATATCCTAAGGTTAACAAGAATCATTAATGTTAAAGCATGAGTCATTAAAACCTAGTCATCATATAATAAATGCATACAAAGGTTCATGAACCTAGTCACCATTCTAGAAGCTTCTAGAAGCACGACTCACCCTCACGACTCACCAGAGTGACGGAAAGATAAATTCGCATTTAACCGAATGTCAAATACGGAAACTGGAAACTGGAAACTGGCAACTTCCAAAAGCGATCCTGAAACGAATTTCAGGACAACCCCGAAACAGTATAAACATACCCGCATTTGTATTACGATCGAATACAAATGCAACCGAGACAAAGATATTATATCTACACAGTATAATACTTGGATCCGGCTTAAACCAAAGCCCACCAGTATTATCTGCCCGAAATATGACACGTGCGTAAACGCACGTGCATTTTCCGAACCCTGCCATAAAACCATACGGCCTCTTCAACGTTTCGCCCGAACTTGGGAAACTGTCTGTGGGGGACTCTAATGACTCGTCAGTACCCTGGCAGTGGTTTTAACCACAAGCCGTCAGCGACACTAGCTGTGCGTAACGGCTGCCCATGGACTGACCTCAAGGGAGGCCGATGAGCGGATGAGTCCGGAAACCCTACTGACCCTAATAGTGACAATGTATATACAGTCCGGTCCGTTCGTCTATGAGTATCGCATATCTGCCTAGGGGCTAGTAACGTCAGACCCCCAATAGCAGTATAAGTCGTGTCGGAGTATAGCCTAAAAACACCCTGAGATACTACTGGAGTACCTACCAGTAAATCTCCTGCCACGGCCGTGGGCTTTGTGTAATGGCTTTCCTAAACACAACTCGATCTCACCCCCAATACCGGGAGAGACGAATCCCCTGCCGATCCGCTCACGTGCCTCCATGTGGCTCGGGACTGTACCCAAAAACTACCTGTTTGCACGACTCCTTTGAGCCGTGGTAGGGTAGAAATCAAAGCACAGTGGGAACTCACACGAGACAAATGACGACCTCAGGTCTATGAACTAACCTGTACACATGTCACCAGGGAACTGCTATCTGACGATATGTATAATACCAACTAGCAGGTTCTCGGCGAGTCCTGTCCGGTGTACTCATAACCCAATGAGCACCTGTATACATCTTAGGTGATCCAACTGACACCAGTGGCTTGTGAGACCGGCCACCACCCCTCGTCGGGGTCTCGACTGTATACACTAGTCTACTCCGGAGTATCGATGCCCCGTCTCGAAACTCCCACGACTAGGGACCACAATTAAGGATATGCTTATAAACCACCCAACTCTCACGTATATGATCGCCATCATACTGTTGGTAGTAAAGCAAGATCCTAAGGGCTCTATCAAAGTGCAACAGTGATCAGTCACCTGAACCTGTACACGACTGATAAAGGCAAACCAGATAGCATACTATTATCTCGAGTAAGACTGTCCTACCGGTATAGGTCCTCTGCAATCATTGCAATCACGTACCTGCGATCCAATAATTGACTCTGAGGGCACTATCTCCAACACAAACTATAATGATTAGTTCAGGAATGTCAAGATGGCTATAACTTATGACAAGTTGGGCTATGTCCTTACTACAAAAGCCCCCGCCGTCCCAGGCCCAGACTCCGGTGTCGCGGACAGAGAAATCCGTAAGACCTGGGAGATTGACTGCGAGAAGGCCAAGTGCCTCGTGCTTGCCTCTATGGACAATGAACATCAGAGGAGGCACGAGAATATGGACCTAGAATCCATATTCCTCCATATAAAGGAATTATATAGAGAGCAATCTCGTATCGCAAGATACGAGACCTCGAAGAAACCGTTTCAAGCGAGGTTGGCCATCGGATCATCTGTCGGGGAACACGTCCTTAAGATGATTGGCTATATTGAGGAGTTCGCAGACCTCGGGACCACGTTAGAGAATGAGCTGTATATAGACTTGATTCTCCAATCCCTTCCTTCCACCTACGCCCAGTTTATTTTGAATTTTAATATTCAAAGTAAAGAAGTTGAACTTCCGGAACTTCTCAACATGTTGAGGAGTGCTGAGGGCACCCTGCAGAAAGCAAGGGAAACACCCGCTCTATTTGTTGGTGGTACTTCTTCTTCCAGGTCCAAGGCGAAAGCCAAAGGAAAGAAGAAGAAGGCCCCCACCAAAGCGAGAGGAGGTGTTGGTAAGGTGGAAGCAAAGGGAAAAGCAAAAGTTGGGGGGCAGACTGTAGGGAAGGAGGAATGCTTTTTTTGTCACAAGAAGGGTCATTGGAAGAAGGATTGCAGGGCCTGGAAAGCCTAAAACTAGGGAGCGAAGCAGGTTGTGGCTTCGGCTTCAGGTGTGTATGTTATTGAAAACTGTCTGTCAATCAACTCTACTTACTGGGTATTGGATACCGGTTCAGGATCTCATATCTGTAATTCTTTTTAGACACTGAGAAGCCGTAGAGTTTTGAAGGCGGGTGATATGACCCTCAGAGTTGCAAACGGAGCAAGCATGGATGCTGTGTCCGTGGGGGAATATCACTTAGGATTGACTAATGGACATGTTTTGGTTTTGCGCAACTGTTATTATGTACCTACTTTGACTTGTAATATCATATCTGTATCTTTAATGTCTAAAGAAGGTTATGATTTTGCATTTGTAAGCGATGTTGTAAACATCCACCTTAATCATAACTTGATTGGGTCGGGTACATTAAGTAACGGTATATACGTATTAAACCAACCGCAGATTTTCAATGTCCAGAATACGCACAAAAGAAAGTCTCCAGAAATTAATCATGTTTTCTTATGGCATTGTAGACTGGGTCATATCAATGAAACACGGTTGACTAAGTTGCATAAAGAAGGATATTTGGATCCATTCGAATATCAATCTTATGCAACTTGTCAATCTTGTCTCAAAGGAAAGATGACAAAGACTCCATTCACTGGACAAGGAGTAAGAGCAAGCGAGCTCTTGGGACTCATACACAGTGATATATGTGGTCCAATGTCTACACATGCACGAAGCGGTTATTCTTAATTCATTACTTTTACAGATGATTTCTCAAAGTACAGACATGTCTTCTTGATGAAGCATAAATCCGAAGCTTTTGAGAAATTCCGGGAATATAAGAATGAAGTGGAAAACCAAACCGGCAAAAGTATCAAGACACTAAGATCTAATCGAGGTGGTGAATACTTGAGTGCCGAGTTCCTGGAATACCTAAAAGAGAATGGAATTCTCTCTCAGCTTACTCCTCCATACACTCCACAACACAATGGTGTATCGGAGAGACGGAACAGAACCCTATTGGATATGGTTCGTTCCATGATGAGTAATGCTGAGGTACCGCGATCTTTCTGGGGTTATGCACTAGAATCAGCTGCATATCTTTTAAACAAAGTTCCTACCAAGACAGTACCTACCACACCATATCAGATATGGATTAGAAAGAAACCCTATCTTCAATATCTAAAGATATGGGGATGTCCAGCTTTCGTCAAAAAGCAGCATGTGGACAAACTCGAAGCATGCTTAGTACTGTGTAAGTTTGTGGGATACCCAAAGAACTCCAGGGGGTATCTTTTCTATTACGCAGAGGAACAAAAAGTCTTTGTTTCTCGTCATGCCCACTTTCTGGAACATCAGTTCTTAGAAAAAGAAATAAGTGGGAGCGCAATGGAACTGAAAGAAATTCCAGAACCACAAGCTATTACCGAAAGCTTGGTAGAACCAGAAGTTTCAAAAGAACAGGACATTCCCGCACTACTCCGCATGAGTAGTAGGTTTTCTCATCCGCCCGAGAGATACTATGGATTTCTCATAGACAGGGATAAAGAGGATTGCATTATTAACGATAATGAGCCAACTAGCTTCCAGCAAGCCATTAAGAGCAGCGACTCGGTAAAATGGCTGGATGCAATGCGGACCGAGATGGAGTCCATGTACACTAACAAAGTATGGACTTTGGACATTGCTCCAGAAGGGGTAAAACCCGTTGGCTGCAAATGGATCTTCAAAAAGAAGATTTGAAACCTATAAAGCTAGACTTGTTGCAAAAGGTTTTCGTCAAAGACCTGGTTTGGACTATGATGAAACCTTTTCTCCAGTGGCTATGCTCAAATCCATTCGGATTATTCTTGCCATTGTTGCCTTCTACAATTATGAAATCTGGCAGATGGATGTAAAGACGGCTTTTCTTAATGGACATTTGGAAGAGTGCGTCTATATGGATCATCTAGAAGGTTTTAATCAGAGTGGGAGCAGCGAGAAAGTTTGCAAGCTGCTTAAGTCCATTTATGAACTAAAGCGGGCATCGCGGAGTTGGAATATCTGTTTTGATGAAACAGTCAAAGACTTCGACTTTATTAAAAATCCAGACGAACCATGCTTATATAGTAAGATTGTAGGGAGAACTGTTGTGTTCCTCGTATTATACGTAGACGACATTCTCTTGATAGTAAATGACATTCCTACCCTACAATCTGTCAAAAGATTCTTATCACAAAGGTTCTCTATGAAAGACCTGGGTGATGCCTCTTACATACTGGGGATCTGGATCTATCGTGATAGATCAAAGAGGATGTTGGGACTTTCACAGTCCAGGTATATCGACACCATACTAAAAAGATTCAGTATGGAAGATTTCAAACGCAGTAACCTACCGGTTTGTCACGGAGTCACCCTTTCCAAAAGGATGTCTCCCAAGACTGATTTGGAAAGGGATCGCATGTCTATTATACCCTATGCTTCTGCAGTAGGTTCTATAATGTATGCGATGCTGTGTACCAGACCAGATGTAGCTTACGCACTAAGCGTGGTAAGCCGGTATCAGTCAGACCCAGGAGAGAACCACTGGATAGCGGTAAAGAACATTCTCAAGTACCTGAGAAAGACTAAGGATATGTTCTTGGTGTATGGCGGAAAAGACCTCCAGATCGAGGCTTTTGCTGACTCCAGCTTCCAGAGCGATAAGGATGACTTCAAGTCCATGTCGGGTTATGTCTTCACCCTCAACGGAGGGGCGGTATGTTGGAAGAGTTCCAAACAAGATGCCGTTGCTGACTCAACCATGGAAGCAGAGTATATTGCTGCTTCTGACGCCGCAAAAGAAGCAGTCTGGATGAGGAAGTTCTTAATAGATCTTCAGGTGGTTCCGTCCATTGTTGGTCCAATACCTCTGTATTGTGACAACAACGGGACTATAGCTTTAGCAAAGGAACCTAGGACCCATCAAAAGTCCAGACACATCTTGAGGGGGTATCACCTGATCAGAGAGATCGTGGATCGCCGGGAGATCGAGGTTCGGAGAGTTGCTACAGAGGACAACACTGCAGATCCATTCACAAAGGCTATTTCTCAGACACAGTTCGATAGGCTATTCGAGATGATAGGTCTGTGATATGCCAGTACATGGCCCTAGTGCAAGTGGGAGATTGTTAGTGTATATGCCCTAGAGGCCATTACTGTATCATACTAGTTTTGTACATTACTTAATGGAAGCTTGGGATATTCACAGTTGTAATAACATTCTTGCTCAAAATAGTAGTATGCTACTTGGTTTGTTTCTACTTCAATATGTACATATGTTTCTTTTAACATATCGCCTATGCATATTAGTAGAGACCTTAGGATCTATGCTTGATTACCAGCGTTGTGATGGCAGTCACACTAGTGGGGGCTGGGTAATCTATAAGCACATCCTTATACAGGTCCCTAGTCGCGGGATTATCGATACAGGGCATCGATACTCCAGAGTAGACTAGTGTATACGCTTCTCTTCCCAGCCTAGGAGATGGTCTGTCCCACAGCCATCGGTACGTCGTATTGGAGATAGTATGCAGGTGCTCATTAGGTTGTGAGTTATACTGTATGGACTCATTGGGAACTGCTGGTTGGTTATATACCTATCGTCAGATAGCAGTACCCAGGTGACATGAGTACAGCTTAGTCCGTTGACTTGACACTGCTGCTTCGCCTCAAGTGTGTTCCCATTGTTCTTAGATTACTACCCTACCACGGCTCTACTGAGTCGTGCAAACAGGTAGTAGTTGGGTGCAGTCTCGAAGCACTTGGAGGCAGTGGCGGTTAGATAGGATTCGTCTCTCTCGGTATTGGGGGATGATATCGCGCTGTGTTCGGAACGCCATTACACATAGTCCCTAGCCAGGGCAAGCGAGATTTACTGGTAGATACTCCAGTAGTTTCTCAGGGTGTATTGGACCGTACTCCGACACGACTTATACCGCTATTAGGGGTCTGACGTTTACCGCCCCCTAGGCCCGATATGCGATACTCTTAGACGGACAGACCGGACTGTACGGAGATTGTCACATACAGACTCAGTAGAAGTTCGGATGAGTTATGCTCATCGTCTTTCTTATCGACAATACCTGGGGACCGTTACGTACAACTAGTACCGCTTGCGGCCTGTGGTTAAACCCACTGCCAGCGTAGAGTCGAGTCTTTAGAGTCCCACACAGAGCGTTTCCCTGCATCAGGCAAAAGGTGTAGATATCGTATGGTTTTACGAAAGGGTTCGATCATGTGCTTACACTCGTGCACGCATGATGAGTCGGACGGACAATACTAGTGGGCTTTGGTTTAAGCCGGATCCTAGTATTGTACTGATGGATTGTCGTCTTCGGTATTCGTATTTTTCGAAATACAATTACAGGTATGTATGTACGGACGAGGGGCGTTTTCGTAATTTGTACAAAATATAATTTGTAGATGGCATGACCTAATTGTATAAATCATTTAGTTTTAAATAATTAATACATTTTAGGTAATTAAGAAATGATGTGTATTATGCATGAATAAGGACTTGGGTTTTTTTTGGACACATGTTGGTCAATTGACCCATGAGTCATTTGTTTGACCATTGAACCTATTATCTATTATTGATTTAGTTTTTCTAATGGATAATAGTGTAGAGTTCAGTTTAGAACAAGAGAAAGAAAACCATATCCTTATTCAACACTTAGTTCACACCATTTCTTTTTCCCTCTCCATTTTTCCCTCAAGCTCAAGAACATTCATGTGTTGAGTAACCTTGAACTAAATTAGACTCCTAAATCCATCTACACTATCTACACAACCTAGATCATTTAGATTAGCAAACTACTTGATCTAGTTTCTTTAGTTTAGAAGAAAAAGCTTGGTGCACAAACGTTCGGGTGGATCATCTAGGATTCGAGCAAGCCGATGAGGAGACGACATCCGTACCACTTCGTAGAGTTCGTGCAGGTGAGGAGGACAACGAGATAAGGAGAAGAAGGACCAGGTTTCTTGAGGTATAATTTCTGTACTTTGTTTATACTTCTTTTGCTTTTGCTAGATACGGTTTAGATTTCGATTAAGGCTTACATTCGATGTTATGATGCTAAAATTATCGTTTTTTACACCTTCCGCCTCCCTGTCCAACAAAGATCGGTTCACCTGGAAAACGAAATCGGACCGCTTTTCTCCGACAATCTACTACGCATGACAAGAGGCCAACCAATCCATACCAAGAAGTATATCAACTAAATTATTTAAGAGAATAAAATACACTAATAAATCCCTATCACCACCACGTACTAAACATGACCTGAATATGTTAGTTATATGTATGCCCTAGAGGCCATTACTGTACATAAGATGTATATTGTAGTGGATGCTTGGACATATATAGGGATGACTTTCTTGCTCGATATGATAGTATGCTATCTGGTTACTCTTTACCTTAACGTGTACACTGATTATCTCTCTGTTACATGTTGGTAAAGCCCTTAGGATGTGTACTTGACTACCTGGACTATGATGCAGATCATACTAGTGGGGACATGGTAGTCCATAAGTACATCCTTCAAAGTCCCTAGTCGTGGGTGTATCGAGACGGGGCATCGATATGCCAGAGTAGACTAGTGTGTAGCTTCTCGACCCATACAGATGGGCGATGGATGATCCCATATCCATTGGTGTTTGACATCAGAGATGATATACGGGTGCTCAGTAGAGACTGGGTACACTGGACGGACTCGCCGAGAACTCCCAGATGGTATTATACCTTACGTCAGATGGCAGTTCTCTGGTGACACTGGTACAGGTTAGTCTGTAGACCCGAGATCGTCATAGAGTCTTGTGTGATTCCCACTGTGCTTTGATTTCCATCATACCACGTCCAAGAGGGCGTGCAAAAAGGTGGCTTTTGGGTACAGTCCCGAATCACATGGAGGTAATGAGCGATAGGAGGGGTTTCGTCTCTCCCGGTATAGGGAGTTGATGTTGCGCAGTGTTCGATTGGCTATAACATGAAGTCCTTGGCCAAGGCTGTTTTAGGGATTTACTGGTAAGTGTTACCAGTAGTTTCTCGACCCGTTATGAGCCTCATATCGACACGACTTATCGAGTTATTGGGGTCTGACGTTTACCACCCCTAGACGAGATATGCGACATATCAGACGAACAGACCGGACTGTACGGTAGTGTTACTCGTTGGATTCACTGGAGTGTGAGCGGGCTTGCTCATTGATCTTCTGATCGCTCAATACCCGGGTGGCCGTTACGTTTAGCAGACCGCTTGCGGTTTGTGGGTGTTTGATATGATCATCACCTACTGCCGGCGTATTGACGAGTCTTTAGAGTCCTACACAGGGGTTTCCTGGCTCAAGCGAAACGAAATAGGAGCGCATATGAGATATGTGCGGGACCGAGGATAATACCAGTATGTGATGCTGTATTCTATTCTCGTGATTTGTGACATTGATCGGTTGTATGCGATATAGCCGGGTTATCGGATCAAGTGTTGTTTCGATAAGTTGTTACTATTGGTATTAGTCGGTTATATGCGATATGACCGGATCATTAAATCAAGTGTTGATTTAATTATTTAATGTATAATTATATATTTGATATATTACTTTACATTAACTAGTATTGGTTCATTTAAGATTGATTTTCTCACTTGAATGTGCACATTGTTTATATGTGATATATGCAAGTGTACATGTTTGTATCATGCTTGATGATACAAACAAGTTGTGTGTATGAGACTTGAACCAAATCAAGGTTAGATTATGGTTTACTATTTTCTTAAGCATATAACAAAAGAGTGTGACTTTGGTCAAAGTTATCAAGCTTCATGAAGCTTGATAAATATTGACAAAGTCAACTCTTTTGTCATATGTTTTTAGATATTAGTTAACTCAACCTTTAACCTAATGGTTTGGTTAAATCTCTACATGAGTTAAGCATGAGGGCTTAACTCAACCATGGTGCCATCATTCATTTGGATAGGTTTCACTTTGGATATTATTCATATGATTCTTTCTTCTTCTTCATCTTCATCAAGCTTGAAAAAGCTTGCTAGCTCCAATGGCATCATGAGAAAAAGAGTGAGAAATCCAATTCTAAAGTGAACCCACTTCCTATTTCTTCATCCTCTATCACTTGCCATGTAGTATAGGGTGTTCTCTTCACAAAGTTTTCGACCGAGTGAAGGAAGAGCTTGAGTTTGAGTCTCCCCGACGTAGATCATCTTCGGCCTCGAAGTCAATGACCTAGCCCGATCATTTCTCCGACGAAACCATTTCTAGAGTCCGGGATCCGATGATCGCAGCGGAGGGATGTCAACACGGAGCTAAAGAAGTGGTGGACCGGATCTACAAAGGTTGTAATCCCTTTCACTTAGTAGCAAAGTCGTTTGCTTGCTTGCTTTTCGCCTATCCTTCTAGTTAACGATCTAGTTTAGGGTTTCTCGGCACCGGAAAATTTTTGTTTGGCATGGTTGATACCTTGTGGAACCTCCTTAGTGTGCCTAGTAACCCTACAGAATATGTGCCGAGTTAAAAAAAGAATCTTCTACAGGAGTAATCACAACTAGCGGTAATTCTAACAACGACAACTCTCTTCCCAGAGAATAGTGCAAAGCGAAAAAATACGTATGAATGCGTAGAAATAGAATCAATTAGAATATGCGCGTTTAAGGAACATACTGAAAGAATACCTATTACGACTGCATTGAATGCCTGTACATCCTGTGGAGTCAAGTAAAGACCCGAGCCTGGTCCTTACTAGCATCCTGACGTCCTCTACTCCTATCTCCTCGACCTCTCTGGAAGCATCCTGCAAAACCTCGTCCTCATGGTGCACTCATCTGGCGTATAGTGTTAACTGGAGGAGGAAGTAAGGCCATTGACGTAGAAGGTGGAGGGAGTAAAGTAACTTGCGGAATAACAGTCCCGCTATAGCGTGTACACTCTCTAGCTAAGTGCCCTGGAATTCCACAATTATAACATGTAAATGGAGGTCTCTGTCCCACCGGGTATGAACTAAGTATCTGGCCCTGAGTCCAATTTCGACCAAAACTGCGGCCTGGAATGAATTTGCCTCGACCTCCTCATCCTCTCGAATTACGACCGTTACGACCACGGCCTCTATGGGCGTGGATCTGGCATGGGACAACAACAGGTGTAGGAGGTAATATGCTCGGAGGAGGTGGTGAAGGTGGTGAAGTCACATGTGAGACCGATGCATCACCCTGTCGCCTCACGGGACAATTCCTAATAAAGTGATACGGACAACCACACCTGAAACATCTTTGCACGGGCTGCTGAACATATGGGTATAAGTGATGAAACTGATCCATACAGAATCTGCCACGGCCTCTACAAACACGTATTGGTGTCGACGTATTATTACGAATTTTCCTTGGTCTCTGAACACCCGTACGTGGAGTAGTAGTTGATCTCTGTGTTCGACTAACCTCCAACAAGGATCCGATCATTCGATGCATCTCTTGAACACTTGACTCCATCCTAGCCATACTATCGATGTAGGGTGGATCAATCGGTTCATGAAAGATAGGCATACTGCCCAGATCTGTCCCCGTTTCTGACGAGCCCGCTCTAATCTCATCTCAAACAGCGGTACTCTGAGTCCCTGTAGTTGTTGATGACATAGCGGCTGGAGTAAGAAACAGGATTGATAAGGACATTGCAATCGAATTACAAGATACATGGAATCAAGGAAAGAAGTACGAACAAACATCTCCTAAGGTTACTTAGGCTGAGTATCGTAACGCAAATATGCCGCGGAACATACGTACGGTACTGCACTCATCCTAATCACCTACTCCATCAACCAAAGATCATCCTACGTAACGAACTCAAGTCGACCTACCTTAACTCACTACTCGATTCCGTAAGGTTAATCCTAAGCTCTGATACCAACTTTGTCACGACCCAATGTTTGGATGTGACCGGCACTTAGATTGTATAATATCTAAAGATATTTACACAACCTGAGTAAGCCAAAAATCAAGATCAAAACCCTTTTTGCGGAACTTTTAGGAAAAATCTAGTTTTTTAAGTAAAAATCGCAGTTTTAAGTGTTTAAGATTTTAACCATAACTTCCTAGTGAAATAATAATAAAAGCAAGTATAAAGTGTTATATTTGGTTGCATCCCTAGTTGGGATCAACAATGTCAACAGCGGAAATAAATATACAACTTTATAAAACATCAATAAGAATCTCAGACATAAGTAAAAGAAGTATCATTTAATATACTAAACGATCTCATCTGTCACATAATATACATACAACCATATATCGTTCTAAGTCATTATATAGGGTCTGATGGAGAAACTCTAGATTCAATATACAATACCAAAAGAGGAGGTTACTATAGGTAACCCACCTAGCAAAAAGATGCGACAAAAGCTGATAAGTGGATCTGCACTGCGGCTAACCGTCCACTCTATCCCTGCAAGGAACTGTGGCACAACGGGGGTGAGTTGCCAACTCAGTGAATATAACTAACATATAACGGTTGATAATGTAAATATGACGACCTAGAATTTATTTCAACAATAGTGAATGCGATACCTGATAACACGTGGAAGAATGAATATGTAATACTCCATATATGAATCAAAACTGAAATCTCATCAATTATTTTCCAAATCATATTCACTTTTCTCCGTGCCTAACATCGACACAAATCTTCGGTATTTCATCAGGCATCATTCCTCGAACGATCCTATAATCAATAACACCAGTCGGTATCATCTAGATATCCGCCGTGTTTCATAATTGTCTCCGGAATCGAGTATCCTCGTTAAGCTCCCCGCCTAAAGTGCGGCTATCCTGCCCCTCGGTCTCGACCGGGTCCACCATGTATCCAACTGTATCCCCACCGACTCAGTCTGGATAAAATTGTAAATCCGTAATCGTATCCCCACCGACTCGGTTCAGAATAAAACCAAATCATAAAAACGACATATCATGGTGGACGTGACACATAATCATGAAAATCTCTGATTTTTTTCCGTAATAGTATATGAAAACTTAAAACCATAAATCCTCAATAATACAAATGCCTCTTATATCAACTACTAATACTTGAATACGAAATATAATGTCATATATGCTAATTACTACATCTATTGACTACTTAAGGTATGATACGAATCATTTTTAACAGAATAATTTCTAAGTGTGAAGTGACATGTTAATATCGACGAGGTGTAGTGTAACATGTAGATGTGTGCATGTGCAACATAACTCGTCGATAATGGTGCAGTGTTCTAACAAGTATTAATCATGGAGGTTTTTATGTAGATTTAAGAATGCATATGATAAAGTTACATACAAAAGTAAAACTTGTATTTAAACCTAACTACGGCCGTATCACGCCATCTTTACAAGATCCCCCGGTAGATGTTTAGTCTACTCACCGGAATACGTCAAAGCTACTCAGAAATCGCCAATCCTTTTCCTCTCCTTGCGGTCTCCGAAGTTCCCGCACTCAAATCTAACATTTAATTAACTTGTATAAGAAAACGGCTACATTCCGATACGGTAAAAATCAAGAAAACCCAAGTTGTACGTGCTAATTACACTACATACGACTATTGCAAACGATCTAACCCTTAACCTCACTGAAACTTAACCCGACGCTGCATCGCGACAGAAAACAGAACGCGTTACGTTTTACCCGTGTCGTATTTTAGAATTTTGATTTCCTTTTCCGATATTAGTTCCCAGATTTTATATACTGTTAATATAACTTAAATAAACAATACCAAAATATCCCAATCCATACACAGAGACCTACCCAAAAACCCAAAACACCCAACTTCCCTAAAAATCCGGCGACGCCGGAATTCTCCTATAGGTCGCCGGCCCAAATCCGAGCCCCTTGGTTCGTTCTTTTAGGGTTTGTTCTAGGTCCAACATACAATATTTAGGCATTGTTTGGTTAAGTTGATTTTCCTCTGGATCATAGCAGATTACTACAAAGCTAAGTTTTACTAAAAATACGATATTTCGATATTCGATTTTCTAAATTTCTTACAATTACAGAGCTAAAACCTACCGAGTTAAGCATTTACCTACTGAGGATGGTTGGAAGGCTTCCTTCAAGACACCCAAATTCTTAGCTCCTAGCTTGAAGGTGGAAATCCTTAGCCTAGTTCTTCTTCTTCACTTCTCTTTTGTACCCATTTTCCACTTACACCCTCATAATTTCAAGTTTGCACATTTTCCTAATTTTTTACAAAAAGACCCTTCACTACCTATGTTATTATATAAACACCATTTTATTAAAATGAAGCTAAATTTATCACTAAAACCCTTGTAATTAATTAATGTTACATACTAAAATTTCAATTTAATTTGTTTCACATATTACTTATGAAAATGTCTTATTTTGTCTTAATAACTTTTTAAATTGGCATATTATTATTTAATTGATTAATTTTTTATTTATTTCTAAATTTTCAAAATGTTACATAAAAATATGACAAGTTAGAATGATATGAGTCGATATGATCGAACATGATGTCACGAGATTATGATATATGATTTGAGATTGAAACATCATGTTATGATACGATATATTAAATGATCATTGGGCGATATACACATGACATGTGACTAGATGAGATGATAGAATGTACGTGACCATAGATGCGTACCCCTGATTTTATGATATTGTACGAAGGATTATACCGTACGAGATATGATATATATGATAATTGACACGTACTCTTGCTTCGAGGATATCGTACGACGGATTATACCGTATGAGATATGATATATATATGATAATTGACCCGTACTCTTGCTTCGAGGATATCGTACTACGGATTATACCGTACGAGATATGATATATATATATATATATATATATATATATATGATAATTGACCCGTACTCTTGCTTCAAGGATATCGTACGACAGATTATACCGTACGAGATATGATATATATATGATAATTGACCCGTACTCTTGCTTCGAGGATATCATACGATGGATTATACCGTATGAGATATGATATATATATGATAATTGACCCATACTCTTGCTTCGAGGATATCGTACGACGGATTATACCGTACGAGATATGATATATATGATAATTGACACATACTCTTGATTCGAGGATATCGTACGACCGATTTTACTGTACGAGATATAATGTATGATGATTGATCCACACTCTTGACTCGAAGATGCCGTACGAGGGACTATACCGTACGTGATACTATGAGGCTGGATCGCCGACTAATGGATGTATCGACTCGGAAACGTTATAGTATTCTAATCACTTTCGACTCGGAAATAGTTTAGTCTTCTAATCACTTAAGTAGATATTAGAATATAATTAGAGCCATGCATATTTTCAAAACTAACGGATCGTTATGCATTTTTAAAAGACAACCCCAAGGGACGCTACGGATTTTCAAATGGTATCTTTTTCTCAAAAACACTGTAGCCCCCTATTTTTCTAAAAACAACGATTCGTGCTATTTTAAATACTATAACTGTATGGCTCGTATATAGATATATATTTTATACTGTTGCGTTTACTGTTTACTTTTATGCTATGCTCATATTATTCTCTGTTGCATTTTATATACATGTTCTTTTCATTATCTTATATGACATCGTCTACTAGGACACTTGCACCATTACCGATGATGCGCATGTTGCACATACACTTACTTGCCGGCTCACACACATCATCATCGCTAATTGCCATGCCACGTACACAATAGAAATCGTTACTTCATCATATAACCTAATAACTTGTAGCTTATTAGTATTGCTTAGTATTTATTGTCTCACATGCTAGTTTAGATATTGCATTTCTTATTTAGTTAGATGCCACACACACACACACACACACACATATTCTGGTTATACATTGTAGATTGGCTCTGTGCCGGTATTCATTGTTTCATTATTAGCTCATGTTTATGAGATTACGTTTTTCATGAGATTTCTGGATTTGGGAAACCGCATGTGAATTTTGAAAACCTATGATCATTTTAAAAGAAAAATGCGGTTTTCCTTGATATGATGTGTGGCGTCCACCATGAGTTTTCTCGGTTCTTGAGTTATGTGTATACCCGATTCGAGAAGAGAAGAGGCACCGTCTGTGGATACATGGTGGACCCGGTACGGTACTCCGGGGCAAGAAGATCGTATAGAGAGACGTTGAGCCCGGCAGGGGAGCACTACCGACCGGTGATAGTTTGGCTCGGTGGATATCCGGAGGATACCGACCGGAGTCATGAGATCAGATGGATATGAGGGCCGATCCGATGAGACGGCGCCCGAGATATGAGGATTTATGTGTCGCTGTTGGACACGATTTTTATGATATTTTCGAGTGTCGATACTGGGCACTCAGGTTTTTATGATGATTTGGTGTGTCGTTGATGGGCACACGTTGGATAATACACCTATATACCTATATGTATGATGCAGATGACATGATACTACATTATGGCATGGACATGATTACTTTAGTATTGTTATACTTACGCTTACACTATCACCCTTGTTATCACATCGATGTAGTTATATTATTATTATTTTACTGTATGACCTAGGAGATCGTCATATATTCGATTTCCACCCGGTGATGTCTTCCACTTACGAGTTGGCAACTCACCCCCGTTGTGCCACATTTTTCTTACAGGTTTGACCGCACGGATTCAGTAGCGGCTTGCTGGCACACAGTTTCCTTCCGGGTGATTTGCTTTGGTAGGTTGGGTACACTTGCATCGTGACCACCATTTGTACTTGTATATTTATTCAGTTGTATCTAGTTAAAAGCTCCATCAACCAGACTTTGTATATTTGGTAGACTTAGAAACCACAGTTGTATATTCTTTCGGACTTAGAGTCACGCTCATGTATCTATTCTTGTTTCTAGTTTCTTGATCATGTTTTGGTTTCTTTATTTTCTTTCTGTGTTTGATTTTCGCCTTTGGCGTCGTATACCTGTATTTGTGTGTTGTTTCCGCCAATTTGGCGAAGAGCTAGCTCCCGCTTGGGGATGCCTATTATTATTGCTATGTATTGGTTTTGGTTTCAAAATTTACAAAGGAGGTGCTTCCCAAATTTCAAAGGACGAAAATATTTTTATAAGTCGATGCCACGCACCCCACGTGTTCGCGGGGAGGCAGAGTTTGCAAAAAACGGTTTTTAAGTGCTTCATAACATCGACTAAACTCCAGGATCGATACTAAACCATAACTAACAAACTTAATCGGAGGTTTAACTACTATGTGAGAATGTTATACCTCAAGTTACAAGTCCTTCTTCGCCTCGCTATCCTTCTCCTCATCATGAGCTCCTCGAAGTGAGAATGGATCACGCCCCCTCTTCGGTTTCTCCAAGTCAAAGAAGATCCACCCGAGAGTGTCTACCTTGAGCTTTCACCTCCAAGATGAGGTAACTAGGTCACTTGGTGTGCTATACTAAGTATCCTAGAGTGTGTAGAGAGTGATTAGGGATCTAGTTGTCTCACAAACCCTAGGATTCTCAACCCATGAGACAATTAGGGTTTGAGAGGAGATGAAGAAAGCTTGAGGAGAATGAGAGAGAGAGAGAGAAGTATATGTAGAATGATAATTATAAATGAAAATGGCTTATTTTTAGACTTTAAAGAAAATGAAAATATCTTACACAAATATCTCAAAATATCTAAGTCTTCATATCTCATATAAGTCCAAGAAAGTCAACATGAAGCCATGGTCATATTTCACTAAAATACCACAAACTTTCCCACCTCATTTCCTCCACCTCACTAAAGATTTAATCAAAAAGAAAAAACCCTAATTGAGGTGTCTCACTTCAAGAAACAATCTTGATCAAATCACAAGAATGCCCCTCTCATCCGTATATACATACCTGCATCCGTATTCCGAGAAATACGAATACAATGAGACGAAACTAATCCAATAATCAAATACTAGGATCCAGCTTAAACCAAAGCCCACTAGTATTGTCCGCCCAAACATCATATGTGTAAGTCGATGTGCAACACCCCACGACTTGCGGGGAGGCGGAATAATGAAAAACGATCTTGTTTTAGGCATAAACATCGACTAACCGAGAATCTTTGCTAAACTATAACTAACAAGAATCATAGAAGTTAACAACTACTATGAAAAGTGATTATACCTGATGAACCGTGTCCTTCGTCTTTTCGTTCTCCACGTCCTCTCCGGCCTTCTCTATGTAGTAGATGATCCACCCGAGAGCTTTACTTCAAGCTTCACCTCTAACTTGAGGTAACTAGGTTTTTTAAAGTTCTAATCTAAGTAACCTAGGTGATATAGAGAAGGGTTATGGATTAAGTAGTCTAATCTAATCCTTGGTCTCAACACATGAGAGGGGAGGATTAGGGTTTGAAGAGAGAGAGCTTGAGGAGAGAGAAAGTGAGCAAGAGAATAGAATGAGATAATGATCTCTCATAATATATATGAAGCATTATATTTATCAAAATAAATAATATAAAGGAATTAACAACCATGCTTCATAAATATAAATGAGTGATTCATCTACATGAGTCATTAAGCATTTATCATGCATTAATGACAAGGATGAATCACACAAATGAGTCACTAATCTCATTTAATGCTTATGCCACCTTAACCCCTAAGTTACCAACCTTCTAGAAGCTTCTCGCAGAATTACGAGAACGCCCCTCCTATCCGTGAAAACACGGAAAAACTTTAGACTGTATAAATCCAATAACCGGATACTAGAAACTGGCTTAAACCAAAGCCGGCTAGTAAAAACTGTTCGGATGTCGTACGTGCGTAAACACACGTATGCGTCCGAACCCTTGTCGTAAAACCATACGACCTCTATATCGTTTCGCCTGGAGTAGGGAAACTCTCTGTGTGGGACTCTAAAGACTCGACTACTACGCTGGCAGTGGGTTTAACCACAGACCGCAAGCGGCACTAGCTGTACGTAACGGTCCCCAGGTAGATGTCGATAAGAAGGCCGATAAGGAAACCCATCCGAACTCTTACTGAGTCAGATGTGACAATCTCCGTACAGTCCGGTCTGTTCGTCTAAGACTATTGCATATTGGGCCTAGGGGGCGGCAAGCGTCAGTCCCCTAATAGCGGTATAAGTCGTGTCGGAGCGTAGCCCATTACACCCTGAGAAAACAACTGGAACCTACCAGTAAATCTCGCTTGCCCTGGCCAGAAACTTTGCGTAATGGCTCTCTGACACAGCGTGATATCAACTCCCAATACCGGGAAAGACGAATCCTTTCTAACCGCCACTGCCTCCAAGTGCTCGGGAATGCACTCAACTGCTACCTGTTTGCACGACTCCTTTGAGCCGTGGTAGGGTAGCAATCTAAGAACAGCGGGACACACTCGAGGCGAAGTAGCAGTGTCAAGTCTGCGGACTATGCTGTACTCATGTCACCTGGGAACTGTTAACTGACGATGGGTATAATACCAACTAACAGTTCCCCGTGAGTCCTATCCGGTGTACCCGTAACCTAACGAGCACCTGCATACTATCTCCAGTACGACGTACTGACGGCTGTGGGATAGACCATCTCCCCAACTGGGATGAGAAGCGTACACACTAGTCTACTCCGGAGTATCGATGCCCTGTCTCGATAATCCTACGACTAGGGACCTGAATAAGGATGTGCTTGTAGACTACCCAGTCCCCACTAGTGTGACTGCCATCACAACTCTGGTAGTCAAGCAAGATCCTTAGAGCTCTATCAATACGTATACTCACATATTAAGATAGAAAAACCAAGTAGCATACTACCATGTTTAGCAAGACTGTTATATACATGTGAATATCCCAAGCTTCCATTAAGTAATATACAAACTAGTATGATACAATAATGGCCCCTAGGGTATATACACTAACAATATGCGCACAAGTACATGTATGTGATCAAACCCTGTCGTAAAACCATACGACCTCTACATCATTTCGCCCGAAGCAGGGAAACCCTCTGTGTGGGACTCTAAAGACTCGACAGTACGCTGGCAGTGGGTTTAACCACAAGCACGTCAGCGGTACTAGTTGCACGTAACGGCTACCCAGATATCTGTCGATAAGAAGGTCGACGAGCAAACTCATCCGAACTCCTACTGAGTCTGTCTGTGGCAATCTCCGTACAGTCTGGTCTGTTAGTCTAAGAGTATCGCATATCGGGCCTGGGGGCGGTAAACGTCAGACCCCTAATAGCGCAATAAGTCATGTCGGAGTGCATCCCAAAACACCCTGAGAAACTACTGGAGTACCTACCAGTAAATCTCGTTTGCCCTGGCCAGGGACTTTGTGTAATGGCTTTCCGAACACAGCACGATATCAACCTCCAATACCGGGAGAGAAGAATCCTATTTAACTGCCACTGCTTCCAAGTGCTTCGGGACTGCACCTAACTACTACTTGTTTGCACGACTCAATAGAGCCGTGGTAGGGTAGTAATCTAAGAACAGTGGGAACACACTTGAGGCGAAGTAGCAGTGTCAAGTCAACGGACTATGCTGTACTCATGTCACCTGCGAACTGTTACCTGACGATATGTATAGTACCAACCAGTAGTTCCCCACGAGTCCGTCTAGTGTAACTCATAACCCAATGAGCACCTGCATACTATCTCCAGTACGACGTACTGATGGCTGTAGGACAGACCATCTCCCCTCCTGGGATGAGAAGCGTATACACTAGTCTACTCTGGAGTATCGATGCCCTGTTTCGATAATCCTACGACTAGGGACCTTTATAAGGATGTGCTTGTAGACTACCCAGCCCCTACTAGTGTGTCTGCCATCACAACGCTGGTAGTCAAGCAAAGATCCTAAGGGCTCTACCAATATGTATTAGCGATACGTCAAAAAAACATATACACATATTAAGATAGGTACAAACCAAGTAGCATACTACCATATTGAGCAAGACTGTCATAAATTCATGTATATATCCCAAGCTTCCAAAATGTAATATACAAACTAGTGTTATACAATAATGGCATCTAGAGCATATTACACTAACAATTTTTAACTACGGTATATAATCCCCTTGTGTTTTCCATATAATATTACTTATGCATTTAAAGCAAGAACCTGATTTCATTATACTTTTATTTCAAAACTTCACCTCCACTATTTTTCCCAAAAAGGTTTGGATTTATGGGCTTTTGGCTTACTTGGATTAGGAGGGATCCTATAGACTTCACGTGATTCAAGTGCCAGTCACGTGCCTTTTCCGTGTCGTGACAAAGTTGGTATCAGAGCGTTATGTTTAACCTTGGTTCGAGTCTAGGTTTGACTATGCGGAGTTTATGGTGTATATATATTTCAGAACCTAGGCTTGACCTTATGGAACTTAGACTTGACTGAGGGGGTATTAGACCCGAACTTTCGTCGCGTAGGTTGATCTTGGTTGATGGAGTAGGTAATTTAAGTAGAGTGACGTACCGTGTGTATGTTCCGCGGCATACTTACGATACGCTGTTCCGCTTAAGTAGCCTTAGTTTTAGTTATATGTATGCCTTAGAGGCCATTACTGTACATGAGATGTATATTGTAGTGGATGCTTGGACATATATAGGGAGGACTTTCTTGCTCGACATGATAGTATGCTATCTGGTTGCATTTTATCTTAACATGTACACTTATTTTCTCTCTATTACATGTTGATAAAGCCCTTAGGATGAGTACTTGACTACCAGGATTATGATGCGGATCATACTAGAGGGGCAGAGGTAGTCGGCAAGTACATCCTTCAAATGTTGCTAGTCGTGGGAGTATTGAGACGGGGTATCGATATTCCAGAGTAGACTAGCGTATACGCTTCTCGACCCATATGATGGGCGATGGATGAGCCCATATCCATTGGTGTCTGACATCAGAGAAGGTATACGGGTGTTCAGTGGAGACTGGGTACACTGAACAAACTTGCTGAGAACTCCTAGATGGTATTATACCTATCGTCAGATAGCAGCTCTCTGGTGACACTAGTACATGTTAGTCTGTTGACCCGAGATCGTCATAGAGTCTTGTGTGATTCCCACTGTGCTTTGATTTCCACCATACCAGGTTCAAGAGATCATGCAAAAAGGTGGTTTTTGGGTATAGTCCCGAGTCACATGGAGGCAATGAGCGATAGGAGGGGATTCGTCTCTCCCGGTATTGGGGGTTGATGTTGCGCTATGCTTGATTGTCCATAACAGGAAATCCCTGGCCAGGGTTGCTGAGATTTACTGGTATGTGTTATCATTAGTTTCTCAAACCGTTATGGACCTTGTATTGACATGACTTATCAGGCTATTGGGGTCTGACGTTATACCACCCCCAGGCTGTGATATGCGACATATCTGACTAAGAGACCGCACTGTACGGTAGTGTTACTGATTGGATTCGCAGGAGTATGAGCAGGCTTGCTTGTTGATCTTCTGATCACTCAATACCCGGGTGGAAGTTACATTTGGCAGACCGCTTGAGGCTTGTGGGTGTTTGATATGATCATCACCTACTGCCGGCGTATTGACGAGTCTTTAGAGTCCTACACAGAAATTTCTTGGTTCATGCGAAACGAAGTAGGAGTACATATGTGATATATGCGGGATCGAGATTAATGCGCGTATGTGATACCACATTCTATTCTCACGATATGTGATATCGGTCGGTTATATGTGATATAGCCTGGTTATCGGATCAAGTGTTGATTCGATAAGTTGTTACATTAGATATTAGTCGGTTGTATGTGATATAGCCGGATTATTAAATCAAGTGTTGATTTGATAATTTAATGTATAATTATATATTTGATATATTTACTTACATTAACTAATATTTGCTCACTTAAACATTTCTTTTTCTCACTTGTGTGCATATAGTATATATGTGATATATATTAATGTACATTATTTTGTGTCATGCTACATGGGTGTATGAGACTTACACCATACTTGATATAATGAAGGGTTTATGTTTATCTAAGTAAATCAAATTAGTTGGTAATTAGTCACATGGTTCAAGCTTGTAGAAGCTTGTGGAACCATTGACCAAGTCCACTAATTTTGTTTTACTTGCAAATATTTATTAACCTAACCATTATTGTTAGCTATAGTTTAGTCTCTACATGAGTTAGGGTATGACACCAACTCACCCATGGTTGCTATTCTCACCTCATGAGTTTCATTCTCATCTTCTTCTTCCTCATGAAAAAAGCTTGCTAGCTTTTGAAATGGTGAAGAAATATTGTGAGAAAAATAAATCTAAAGTGTGCCCATTTCCTACTTCATCATCCTCTACTATATTAGCCATTTAGTTTAGGGTGTTTGCTTCACTAATCTACCATTAGTGAAGAGGTAGCATGAGCTTGAGTCTCCTCACGTAGATCATCTTCGTCCTCGAAGACTTCGAGCAAGCTTGTTCATTTCTTCATGTGAACCCTTACTAGAGTTCGGGTGTTCACTACTTGGAGCGAAGGGACTACTACACGGAGCTTTAGAAGTGAAGGACCGGTCTACAAAGGTTGTATTCCTCATTCACTTAGATGTAAAGTTTTTACATTGTTAGTTCGTCTAAATCTCTAGTTAAGATTCTAGGGTTAGGATTCTTTAGTACGGTAAAAATTTGAAAACGGCATGGACGATGCCTCCCGAAACCTTGCTGTCGTGCTAGGTAACCCTACAGTGGTATCAGAGCCAAGCTAGAGAATTAGACGATATTTGTAGGATTACAAAACCGAAACAACTCCGAAACACCCGATACACATTCCTAGTTTCTGTCGAATTTTAAATGGCCTCTAAATTTTTTTTAGCAACTGCAGAATGTTGTATGCGATATAACATGAACACCATACAAATTTGAAGCAAAACCACATGATTTTGGCCGGCCACAATGCCTCAAAATCCGAGCTCCTCGGTTTTCTGGTGTCATTTTGGGTTCAAATTTTTAGGGTGTTCCAGTCTCTGGGTTTTAGTGTTTCAGGTGTTGCTTGTTTTTGCTAAATTTGCATGTGATGTTAACTTTCTGCAAAGGCAATTCGGAGTGTTTCGTAATCGTAATTCTAACATCTATTCGGGTTATTTAGACGACGTTAAAAAGTTCGAACGGATATCAATAACTCATATTTTCCCTCGCTGGAAATTTTCCAAGAGTTGGATTTTTTCCAAGTTTAAAATCTTCAGAAAATCATGCAAGCGATTCTGTGGACCTTCTAGAAGAACGATACCCAAACTCAACTTTTTGGATCGCGGAACCGCGGTAATACCCTAGGGTTTGCGGCAGTTCCGTGGCGACATGAGTGAGGCATGGGTCGACCCTTCTACGGATGGTTCATAGGGGCTGTGGCATGTTCTGGGTACTTTTTAAACTCCGCTCAAGTGTTGAGCTCTTTGGGAAATTTTGGGTGTTTGTTTATTCGATCGAAAAGTTTAACATCGTCTAGCTATCTGTGATTGTGATACAATATTTGGAATCCACAAAATTAGTTAGGTGATAACTAGTTTGAATATTGTAAATCTAGCAATTTAGTCTCATTTGATCGGTTGCCACGGAATTTTGATGTGGATCAAAAGTCCGTCGTAATTACGTAGCGTACGCGGATACTCGTCGGGTAACCTTACTAGATAGCCATGCCCCATAGCCCCGACCAAGTGACTATAGGAGAACCCCGTTGCCAAAAGCATCCGTTCGGGTGCTCGCGGCCGTGGTGTTCTGCCTTAGTGCACTTCATCGACGGCATCGGGGGTGCGGCCGTATACTAAAGTTTTTGACGAGCATTCGATCAGGTTATCGGGAATCTTGTTGAATTACCCGACAGATTATTGGAAAGTGTTTTCAATATCGAGACTAAAATACGGGGTTTATAATTGTTAGGCATGCGATGTCTAAGGAATTCATTTGGTTGGGCATGAAATCCAAAGTATGTGACACATTGAGTTTATGATGTCTAAAGTGGTTGCGAATTCCAATTGTTGTAGTTTTTCACTTTCTTTTCTGCGACCGTAAGTGTAATATGTGGTGTATCACCGGTTTCGTTGCTATATGACAACGATAATTGGGATACGCATATTTACTTACGTTGATGACATGTGATGTTATGTGTTGCTGTGATATGTTATATTGGATCGTCGTGATTTGAATAGCCGGTTTTTTTTTTATGTGAAATGAGAGTTTTTCATTTTCATTCATGTAAAAGCTGAAGGGTTTACCTAGCACCTCACAAGGGTTTGTAATGTGATTGAAACGATTTCCGATTGTGTGGTATGATAATTTTGTAGAAATCACAACCAAAAATATTTTGACCGCAATCAATAATGGTGTCGAATGTAGCGCGTTAGTAAGTGCGGATCGTCCACAGGGAAAGTGTAATCGTTCGTGTTTTGATTTAGATGAGTTGAAACTTTAAAGAAAAGAAAAGAAACAATTCATGATTTGTAAATTGAATTTCAAGAATTAGAAAAATCTAGATCTAAGAAAACATTAAAATCAAGAATTAAGAATTTATGATGATTTCCAAATCAAATATCAAGAATCGAAGTGAGGCTCGTAGGAATCGATCGGATCTATAGATGTGATGAAATCTAGCGATTACGTATTCTTATCCATCGATGAATTGATACTAGATCGATGATGATCAACGAGAATTAGGGATTTCTTGTGAAACTAGGGTTTCATCATCTATCCCTTGTTCCTTCGCCGATATCATTCACATTCTAGCCTCTAGTAAATTCAAGAATCGATCGTGGATCCCTATTTCGAGCGATCACACTCAAGAAAGCATCGCAACGAAACTAGGTCGTTGATTCTTCAATTTGCTAGGGTTTACGAAACTCGTAGGACTTAAGAATCGTTTTAAGATTTGTTACATCATCATTCTATTGATCGTCTCGACTACTTTACGAGCGGAGTTTTACTCAAACATCATAACAAGAACCACAATCACAAATTGAGATCGAATCATGATGCAAGAATTTAAAGAAAGCAAGATTAAAGAATTTCACCTTTTATTTATCAATAATTCCGTTACAAATCGCTCAAGAACTACAAGAGGAATGAACTCGATCGTCGATTTGGCTTCACTCGTCTCCTTGAGTCGCGGATCGGCTTGGATCACTTGCTCGATTGAAGATCGGCTCCGCTCCTAAAAGGTTGAAGGCTTTTCGCTTGAATGGTACTCGGGATCTTGAATTTGGCTTTGGATTTTGGGTTAGGGTTTTGAGGCACAAGTTGTGTCACTCAACTTGTGTTAGAAATGGGGGAGAGAATGAACTAATGAACAACCTCAACCCTTAGATCTAGGATCCTTTTTATAGGCCTTCAAAACCCTAGATCTAGGATTCAAAATTTGAATTTCCCTTCAAAAGTTTGTTAGCTAGAGAGGCTTCTAGAAGTAGTTAGTTAGAGGGAGGTTCTAGAACTAGTTTGTTAGGGGCTTAATCAAGATTAGCATGCTTAATGATCTTTGCTGATCTGGCAGAAGCTTCGAGAGTAATCTGGAATTTGACGTGTCTTGATGAGGTGTACCCACTGAGAGAGGAGTTATGCACTGAAAATGGGCTGATGATGTGGCAATACTGCCGTGGATCCGCGGCCCAATAGTACCCTGAGGGCTTCATCTTTCCAGAGATGCTTCCTTATATCCACATGGTAATTTTCTGATATGTTTATTCTCACAATTCCTTCTAGATTGCTACCAGATCTCAAGCCTTTGAGTTGGCGTAATTTTGATCAGCTCTTTTCCCAATTTTGGCTATGTTCCTGCAATTTTCTGCACAATTTCTCGAGACAAGTGTTGCGCAATACAGGGATGATGCGATGCCATGATAAACAGTCAATTTCCCTAAGAAATGCCGGTTTTAAAGTCTAACACATGCAATCAGGTATTTCAGAGATGTTTTGCTAATATGTGCAATATGAATACCGAACACTTCTAGATGAGTGCAAATGATAGGGAAATTGCCGTGTTAAAAATGCAGTATTTTCGACTGATCAAATTCCCCCAAACTTATTTTCGGTCGTCTCGAGCGAACTGTTTTATTAAAAAGAGAAGGAGAAAATAAAGAAAGAGAAAAACTAACTAGCAAACTTTCGTAGGCAACACGATTGCTCTGAGCACGCGCAACAAGCTTTTAAACCTCTAGGTGTCCCTAGTAGGAGGAGTGTTGTCTCCTGAGGGTTTTCAGCGGATTGCACCCACAAAATCCAATAATAAAAGAAAGATCATGAATATTACATTTAAAGACAAGAATTGTAAAAGAAAAGCCTTGAAAGTTAGGGTTTCCAACTAAGCTAGCTTTTCGGTTGTCATGAGCCCTATCTTAATAGTCATGAAAAAATGTTAGAAATCACATAACCTCTCAATAAAACATCGTCTTTATTCTTCATTCCTATCTTTCTTCCAAACATCGATCATATCACCCTACGTGTGTGTAATATACATCCCTACACCCGGAGAATTCAATTCAAGCTATCATACTCTTGTCCATCTGCCTCGGTACTTTTTTTTTAATTAATGAATATTTAGATGAATTTGCTCACACACTTTCATGCGACCGTTAATACTTCTTGAGGTACTAACCGACCGATTACTCATGTGCTTTCTTATTTGGTGTTTTTCCTCTTCTTGGTCCACCTAAGGCTTAGCAGTGACTCCCAGACCAGTTGGCCTTAGGGCACTAGGTGAAGAGGCACCCTCGCTATATTTTTTTTATTGCTGCCTTGGCGATAACAAAACCAGTGTCCATTTTTTTTCTCACCATTTTATATTTTATTCATTTTTTTTTATTTCCTTCATACATCGGCTTTTAGACAAGAGCATTTCAAGGTATCCTCTACTATCCCGGGCTTCAAGACGTGTGTAAGTGCGAATAGCAGGGTATCAACGTTCAAAATGTTTGGCTTTCAGAATAGAAACTATTTTTCAGACTTATTTTTATCCTCAGATTAGTGACTTCCTTCATCTTACTAACCCTTGGGACAACGGCTCATAACTACTTATTACTAGTTCGTATAAGAAAACTTCTAATTTTCTTGGTTTTCTTAAATTTTTCCAATCTTTTGGATGTAATTTTTCACTATCTAATCTTTTATTATCTTATTTATGTACAAAAATATTTTTATTTTTTTTGAAATTTTTTAAATTTTTATGGGTTTTCAAAATGTTTTGTGCTTATGCAAAGTATGATGCAAATGATGCGAAAATAAGCATAAACCTTCCCCAAACTTGTTTTCAACAGTGTCCTCACTGTTGCCTTCTGCTAAATCTCAAAAACCTGTAAGCTTGGGAGGAAATTTATTAATGGGGGCAAAATATTTAAGTGAAGATTCTCCCCCAAACTTATTTTTGGCTCATCATTTTGTGTAAAAATTTTCTTTTCAAGAGCCAGATTACACCCCCCAAACTTGAGTTAAGCCATGTTAATCTTTGAAAATCACATGAGGGGGTCAAAAATCATTGGTCGATGCCAAGCTTTGCAAAGACCGAAAGTTAACACCAACCATTCAAAATTTTTATCAATGCAGTGCTCAGGTTGGTGGAAGAAGAAGTGGGGAAAGGGTAAGTGGTGGAATAGAATGTGTGTGCGTCTCGTTTTGGAGAGACGATGCAGTGAATGTGATGGATTGCTTGCATTCTTTTTACAGTTCAGAAGAAGGGGTGGAGGTTCAATTTCATTGATTGGGAGATGATTCATCTCAACACCCGTGTCATTCAAAAATGCGAGTTCATCAGCGAAGATCTCCTCAAAAGTTCCATCAATACCCCGATGAATAATGTCATCACAAAGTGCGGGGTGATCTTCAGACTCTAAAAGCAGTTCATAATCGGTGTTAGTTGTTGACCCGGACAACTCGGTGGAAGAGTCCGTATGTGTATGATACATAGTTGGGTCAAACAACAACGTATGAAAAGAGTCAAGATCAGTATCATGAGGATCATCAAATTCGCTGCTGTCGACATCCATTAAGTCGACAGAACAGACCTGAGCAGTAGGTTCGGAGGGTACACTTCCCAACTTGTAAATGTTCAGCTCAATTGACCTATTCCCGAAGGATAGGGTCATAGAACCATTACGAAAGTTGATGATAGCATTGGAAGTGGCCAAAAAGGGGCGACCTAAAATCACCGGAATTTGATTCCGTGGGTTCGCTACAGGCTGTGTATCAATTACAATAAAATCCACAGGGAATACGAATTCCCCGATTTTTATTAACACATCCTCCAGTTCACCCCTAGGTTTGGTGATTGATCGGTCAGCCATCTGGAGAGTTATGCTCGAGGGCTTTAACACTCCGATACCTAGTTGCTCGTAAACCGAATATGGAAGCAAGTTAACACTAGCGCCAAGGTCTAGTAGAGCACGGTTGATGTGTTTTTCCACAATAGAAATAGAAATAGTAGGACAGCCAGGGTCCTTACGTTTCCTTGGTAATTGTTGGGGGAAAGCCGTGTCTACAGTCTTTGCCATGAATATCTTCTTGGGCACTTGAGTCTTCCTCTTCCTAGTGCACAAGTTCTTAAGAGTTTTCGCATAGGACGGAACTTGTTGGATGGCATCTAGGAGAGGGATGTTGATGTTAACTTTCTTAAACATGTCCATAATCTTCTCCATATGTGGACTCGATTTGTTAGCCCTTAACCGATTATGATAAGGTGCTTTAGCAATAAGCGCTGGGTCCATCATAGGAGAAGGAAGTGTGTGTGGACCCGATCCCAAAATAGAAGTGGGGATCGTCCGTGGAGAACTAAAAGAGGTGGGCTGAGATGGCGAGCCTTGTGGGAAACGGAGAATAGGCTCGCAAGAAGGTGGTGGGGTAGAAGAACTAGGGTTAGAATTAGAAGTAGAAGTGGAAGGAAAGGTCTCAGCCGGGGTATCATTGATAGATCTATCAGTATCATCAAACTCTTCCCCAACATGATTGTCAAGCACTCTTCCAGATCTCAACGTGATTGCACTCACATGATGTGAATAGCCAGGATTGGGTAAAGGTTGAGCTGGAAGTTTCCCTTTCTCTCTTGCACTCATTTCGGCTTTTAGTTGTGCAATTTGTGCTTCCATCGATTTGATATTCTCATTTTGAGAGACAATGATCTTCATCACATTCTCGACGGAAGATTGCAAACTTGCCGTCCCCTGGATGGATTGTTTCATGAAAGTATCCAAGGTTTGTGCTAGTGCAGAGGTATTATCTGTACCGGTCAATTGCAAAGAGTTTTCATGTGGTGCAAAAGTGTTGGCCGGATTTTGGAAGTTTTGTGATTGGAAGGGGTGCTGACTCAATTGAAGTGGTGGTTGCTGTTGTGGTGGAGGGACTCTTTGGAATTTGTTTTGGGTTGGAACCATGTTTTGAGATTGTGATTGGTTCCAAGCAAAGTTAGGATGATTCCTCCAACCCTGATTATATGTGGAAGAAAATGGACCGTTTCTAGGTCTTTGTTGGAAAGCAGCATCGGTATGCTCGTGACCTTGAAACGGAGAATTTCTTGGACATTCTTCCGTCAAATGAGAAGGATCAGAACATCATTCACATACAGTTTTGGAGAGTGACATTTGATTTAGAGCGGCAGCTAAAATTTTGTTTTCCATATTGTCGAATTTCTTGTGTAAAGCTGAAATTTCAGCTCTAACTCCTATGGAAATATCATTTCCATCTCTAGACGATTGACTCACAACCTCCCACTGTAAGGACTTTTCAGCGAAATCTTCTAAAAATTTCCAGGCTTCCCCATCATCTTTGGTCATGAAGTTGCCTTGACACATGGATTCAAGGGTCTGTCTTTTGTTAGGATTAATGCCCTTATAAATGATTCTGCACAGTTCCCATCTAGGGATTCCGTGATGTGGACATTGGACTAACAGATCCTTGAAGCATTCAAGACATTTTGAAAATGGTTCATTTGGAAGCTGGGTGAATTGATTTATTTCGCTACGGACTCGAGCTGTTTTATGATGTGGGTAGAATTTCTTAAGGAATGCTTTGACGAATTCTTCCCAATTTGAAATGGAATGTGTGGTAGTGTTATACAGCCACTTCTCGGCTATATCGTACAAGGTAAATGGGAGAAGACGTAGACGGATAGCATCCATAGAAAGCTGTGAGGTACCCATCATTGCGCATACATTTTCAAATTTGGTGATAAAGGCATATGCGTCTTCAGACTCGAGACCGTGAAATTTTGGTAGAAGGTTGATGTATTGGGGTTTAATTTCAAAATTTTCCCTGTTGGCTGGTGGAATGGAGAGACAGGTCGAAAGAGGACCTCGTGTAGGATAGCACCTCTCTTGGAGAGAGATGCGGGGTGGATTCCGCGCACCAACGGACGGCGGCAGAGTAGTGGTAAAGAAGTTTGATGGAGAAGGATCCATCGATGTGGGTGTGGTGGTGGGTAAAGAAGAAGTAAATGTAGAAATACCGACTTTTGGGTCAATCGGGGAACGCGGACTAAACGGGCACTAGAAACCCGTGTCCAGCCTATCTTGCACTAAAAAGGGTTAGTACAAGTGGCAGCGTGACTTATAATTAGGGGAAAGAATGAATGTGATTGGTGTTTGTTTTGAAAAATGATACGGATTTTTGAAAAAATGATGCAATCACAACAAATGCAACAAGCAAAACCCTAAAATCTAGTGGTCACCTAGGTCAAAGCTCTAGACTGCTCCTAACTGCCAAAAGACAAGTCGCAGGATAAATCCTCCACTGCCTCTTTGTCTCACCTGTGGCCAGGTAAGTGCCAGGTAAGTGGGAGGTTCTCCACTACGTAAGTAGTGGGCCTAATTAAGTAACCACTAGCCTTCGACACACTTGCCTTAGACACCACAAAAGAAACGCGGATAAGCAATGAATTACCCACGACCTTTCTTGTCCTAAGTGAGCGCGACGGTTCTTAGAGTCATCTCCAGATCTTTTTTAATTAATGAGGGTAAATGCGGATGCAAGTTTGTGATTTTTGGGGCTTAGGAAGGGTAATGAACTCCCCACCTAATATGGATTTGGTCTTTGCCCCTTAATTTCCGTATTAATATGCAAACAATCAAAAATCAAAAACACGCACAAATTTTTTATTGCTTTTGCGGCGCTGCGATTTATTTGCAAAGAAACCTGCAGAAAATTGTTATTTGGAGCAGTCAGAGAAGGAGATAAGAAAGTTGAGAAATTACCAGAGAACTTTGGTACAGTGTTCCTACAGGGCCGCCGCGGTTCAGCCGCAGGAGTCTCCTATTGCCGCGCTTTCGCGGTGGGATCTTGGGATCACCGCACAGAAATTTGTGCACAAGCTCCTGTTCAACTCAAGAACTCTCTGGAACGCTCTAAAATTTTTTTCTCAAGCTCCACAAATTCCAGATTTCCTCGCAACAAATCACAATGAATCGTTTAGGGTTTGCGCTAATTTTGATCTAAAAATATAGATGGAATAAACTTTTCAACTCAAATTTCAAAAACAAATAATTAGCGCACTATCCCCGGCAACGGCGCCATTTGATTGACTGATATTCCGATTGTGTAAGTAAATCAAATGATCCCCGGCAACGGCGCCATTTGATTGAAATGATTTCCGATTGTGTGGTATGATAATTGTGTAGAAATCACAACCAAAAATATTTTGACCGCAATCAATAACGGTGTCGAATGTAACGCGTTAGTAAGTGCGGATCGTCCACAGGGAAAGTGTAATCGTCCGTGTTTTGATTTAGATGAGTTGAAACTTTAAAGAAAAGAAAAGAAACAATTCATGATTTGTAAATTGAATTTCAAGAATTAGAAAAATCTAGATCTAAGAAAACATTAAAATCAAGAATTGAGAATTTGTGATGATTTCCAAATCAAATATCAAGAATCGAAGTGAGGCTCGTAGGAATCGATCGGATCTATAGATGTGATGAAATCTAGCGATTACGTATTCTTATCCATCGATGAATTGATACTAGATCGATGATGGTCAACGAGAATTAGGGATTTCTTGTGAAACTAGGGTTTCATCATCTATCCCTTGTTCCTTCGCCGATATCATTCACATTCTAGCCTCTAGTAAATTCAAGAATCGATCGTGGATCCCTAATTTCGAGCGATCACACTCAAGAAAGCATCGCAACGAAACTAGGTCGTTGATTCTTCAATTTGCTAGGGTTTACGAAACTCGTAGGACTTAAGAATCGTTTTAAGATTTGTTACATCATCATTCTATTGATCGTCTCGACTCCTTTACGAGCAGAGTTTTACTCAAACATCACAACAAGAACCACAATCACAAATTGAGATCAAATCATGATGCAAGAATTTAAAGAAAGCAAGATTAAAGAATTTCACCTTTTATTTATCAACAATTCCGTTACAAATCGCTCAAGAACTACAAGAGGAATGAACTCGATCGTCGATTTGGTTTCGCTCGTCTCCTTGAGTCGCGGATCGGCTTGGATCACTTGCTCGATTGAAGATCGGCTCCGCTCCTAAAAGGTTGAAGGCTTCTCGCTTGAATGGTACTCGGGATCTTGAATTTGGCTTTGGATTTTGGGTTAGGGTTTTGAGGCACAAGTTGTGTCACTCAACTTGTGTTAGAAATGGGGGAGAGAATGAACTAATGAACAACCTCAACCCTTAGATCTAGGATCCTTTTTATAGGCCTTCAAAACCCTAGATCTAGGATTCAAAATTTGAATTTCCCTCCAAAAGTTTGTTAGCTAGAGAGGCTTCTAGAAGTAGTTAGTTAGAGGGAGGTTCTAGAACTAGTTTGTTAGGGGCTTAATCAAGATTAGCATGCTTAATGATCTTTGCTGATCTGGCAGAAGCTTCGAGAGTAATCTGGAATTTGACGTGTCTTGATGAGGTGTACCCACTGAGAGAGGAGTTATGCACTGAAAATGGGCTAATGATGTGGCAATACTGCCGCGGATCCGCGGCATAAGCCTGCTTAGGCCGCGGATCCACGGCCCAATAGTACCCTGAGGGCTTCATCTTTCCAGAGATGCTTCCTTATATCCACATGGTAATTTTCTGATATGTTTATTCTCACAATTCATTCTAGATTGCTACCAGATCTCAAGCCTTTGAGTTGGCGTAATTTTGATCAGCTCTTTTCCCAATTTTGGCTCTGTTCCTGCAATTTCCTGCACAATTTCTCTAGACAAGTGTTGCGCAATACAGGGATGATGCGATGCCATGATAAACAGTCAATTTCCCTAAGAAATGCCGGTTTTAAAGTCTAACACATGCAATCAGGTATTTCAGAGATGTTTTGCTAATATGTGCAATATGAATACCGAACACTTCTAGATGAGTGCAAATGATAGGGAAATTGCCGTGTTAAAAATGCAGTATTTTCGACTGATCATAATGCATCAAATATGCTACAATTTAAATTTTTTTAGGGTGCTAAGTAAAAAAACCTATGATCAAACTAGAAATTTAAAGTAACATATGAAGTAGTATCACATACTACAAGTAATATAACACTAAGTAAAGAGAATACAACTTTTGTAGTTCTCTTTGCTTGACTCCTTGGCTACTTGAGAGTTTGAATGGGCTTGCTAGTGATCTTCCGAGTCCACGATGATCCACCCGGAGTCCTCTTTGTCCAAGCTCCAAGCTCCACTTGATCAAAAGAAGAAGATGAAGCTAACACTCTAAACTAATTGGCTAGACTAGTGTAGAATGATGTGTGGTTTGTTTTCTCACTTCAAAACCCTATCTTTATCACTATCACACTCACTAACAAAGTCAAGAGAGCAAGAGAGAGAAAGAAGAAGATGATGACAACTCAAGAGCTCAAGTTTGTGATAATCTTAATAATAAAAATGAGAATAGAAATTATATATAATTTCCACTCTCACTTGTAACCATAGGTTAATAAATATCTAGATATTTATCATTGAGTAATAAAAGCCATAGAATGTTAACTCATGGTTAATGCAAGATTAAGTGTAGAGAATGAAGGATAAATATCAACCATGAATTAATTCTATTAACATTAACTCAAATAATAAATATTTAGATAAATACTTCTATGTGAGTCTTGCATTGTCACCACTAGTGTATCAACAACCATGATACACACAAGTGTATGCATGTATGTGTGCATGCACATCAACATGTGCATCAACATAAACATATGCATACATGTATGCATACAATAAAGAAAATGGTTTAAACAAAGTGAGCAATAAAGTCAATGTTAAATCAACACTTGATTTAACAAACCGGCCATATCACATACGACCCGACCAATAGTAAATCGCCCGATTAATATACGGTATCACATACGCGCATTTAATCGGGTCCCCGCGCCTATCACATATGCACACCACATCGTTTCGCCTGGGTTAGGAAACTCCTCTGTGGGACTCTAAGACCCGTTAATACGCCGGCAGTGGGTGGTGATCATATCAAGCACCCCCAAGCTGCAAGAGATCAGCTAAACGTAATGGCCACCCGAGTATTGAGCGATCAGAAGAAAACAAGCGAACCTGTCAAAACACCCATCGAGCCAACTGGTAACACTACCGTACAGTCCGGTCTCTTCATCAGATATGCTGCATATCAAGTCTAGGGATGGCATCGTCGACCCCAATAACTCAATAAGTCATGCCGATGTATGGCCTATAATCAAACCGAGAAACTACTGATAACACATATCAGTAAATCTCAACAGCCCTGGCCAGGGACTTACTGATATAGCCAATCGAGCACAACGCAACATCAACCCCCAATACAGGGAGAGACGAAACCCCTCCTATCGCTCGTTGCATCCATATGTCTCGGGACTGTACCCAAAAGCCACCTGTTTGCACGACTCAGCAGAGCTGTGGTAGGGTGGAAATCAAAGCACAGTAGGAGAACACGTGAGACTCAATGACGATCTCGGGTCTACAGACTAACCTGTACCAGTGTCACCTGAGAACTGCTATCTGACGATAGATATAATACCATATAGGAGTTCTCGGCGAGTCCGTCCAGTGTACCCAGTCTCCACGGAGCACCCGCATACGATCTTGATGTCAAACATCAACGGATATGGGAACATCCATCGCCCATCATATGGGTCTAGTATCATATACGCTAGTCTACTCTGGAATAACGATGCCCCATCTCGATACACCCACGACTAGGGACATTTCAGGATATGCTTATAAACTACACATGTCCCACTAGTATAATCTGCATCATAATCACAGTCGTCAAGTAAATATCCTCAGGGCTTTATCAACATGTACAAATGAATAAAAGCATGATCAAGTGAACATGTCAGATAAAGAGCAACCAGATAGCATACTATCATGTCGAGCAAGAAAGTCCTCTGTATATATATACATGTATAAATACATCCACTATCATATAACGGCTTCTAGGTCATACATATACCCAACAATCTCCCACTTGCACTAAGGCCAGTTATTGGCGTATCTCATACCTAACATCTCAAAAAGTCGCTCATGCTGCGGCTGAGGGAGGGCCTTGGTGAGTGGATCCGCAGTGTTATTCTTTGTATCTACTCTCTGAATCTCGATCTCGCGGTGATCAACTATCTCCCGGATCAAATGATATCGCCTCAGGATGTGTCTAGACCGCTGATGGGACCTGGGCTCCTTGGCAACGCCATAGCCCATTATTATCACAATACAATGGTATTAGATCAATAATGGTTGGAACTACTCCTAGCTCCGAGACGAACTTCCTCATCCAGACCGGTTCCTTTGCGGCATCATTTGCAGCAATGTACTCAGCTTCCATCGTAGAGTCTGCAACGGTATCCTATTTGGAACTCTTCCAACTCACCGCCCCTCCATTGAGGGTAAATACAAACCCAGAGATAGATTTGATGTCGTCCTTATCATTCTGGAAGATCGAATCGATAAAGGCCTCCATTTGGAGATCTCCGTTACCATACACCAAGAACAATTCTTTTGCCCTTCGCAAGTACTTAAGAATGTTCTTCACAGCTATCCAGTGATTCTCCCCTGGGTTGGACTGCTACCTGCTTACTACACCTAGTGCTTAAGCTACATCAGGACGTGTACATAACATCGCATACATTATAGATCCTAGGGCTGAAGCATAGGGTATAATGCTCATGCGAGCTCTCTCTTCATCGGTCTTTGGGCAAAAGTCCTTAGAGAGAGTGACTCCATGGCAAGCGGGTAAGTCACCTCGCTTGGAGTCTTCCATACTAAACCTCTTTAGGATGGTGTTGATGTACCTGGTTTGGGAAAATCCCAACAACCTTTTGGATCTATCCCTATAGATCCGAATGCCCAATATGTACGTGACATCACCCAGGTCCTTCATGGAGAATCTTTGTGATAAGAATGATTTGACCGACTGCAGCATATGAATGTCATTTCCTATCAGAAGAATGTCATCCACGTACAATACGAGGAATGTGACAGCTCTCCCTACAGCCTTCTTATAAACACAAGGTTCATCTGGATTTTTGATGAAATCAAACTCTTTGATAACATCATCAAAACAGATGTTCCAACTCCTTGATGCCTGCTTTAATCCATAAATGGATTTAAGCAATCTACATGCTTTCCCGCTGCTCCCACTGTCAAAGAGGCCCTCTGGCTGATCCATATAAACGCATTCTTCTAAATCACCATTTAGAAATGCAGTTTTAACGTCCATCTGCAAGATTTCATAGTCGTTGTGAGCAGCAATAGCAAGTAGGATCTGAATGGATTTAAGCATGGCTACGGGAGAAAAAGTTTCGTCATAGTCCATACCCAGTCTTTGACGAAATCCATGTAAGTCTACGGTAGCGCCCCGACCGTCATTCTGCCGCCAAACGCGGAACAAAAACTTTTATAACTGGCGCTATCGCATACTATAACCCGGATCTTGCCATTAACGCTAAACTAACAAACTGTAAAGAGGTAGAAAGGCTATACCAATCGATCCGAGTCCTTCGGTCTTTAGCCATCATCCCACGCTCCTCGCGGCAACTCCGATCTCTTGTCTCCTCGTCTTGGAGGCACCACGTCAACGGATCTTTAAACAGGCTCCCGCCTCTATACCGAGGCAACTCGGTCATCAAGTCTGCTAAAAGAGATAACCAAGATGAAGTAGAGAATGAGTAGAATACTTTGTCTCAAACACCCTAGGGTTCTCATCACATGAGAGGGGTAGGGTGGAGGTAGAAGAAGATGCTATGGATTGGAAATGGTGTACTCAAGAAACACTTGTTAGCCAAAAGAAAAACTAAGCTCATAAACTTGTGTCTTCTCTTTTTCTTCTCTTATGAATAGATATATATGGTTGAGAAAGAAAAATATCTCAAGAAAATATCTCCTCAAATATCTAAACCCAAAACAAAACACATTAATTCTATCATGACTCACTTAGTGACTCATTAGCATGAGTCACTAATGAATATGCTAGACGAAATGTGTCATCCAAAATGAGTCACCCTTTCCAAAATCCATTTAATCATTTAACCCAAAATGATTAACCAAAAGAAATGCATCTTCTAAAATATTCTCGTAACGGATTACGAAAATACCCCTCACCTGTATATACATACCTGTATCCGTATTTCGACCGAATACGAATACGAGAGACTAAAATATTCCGACTCAATATAATACATGGATCCGGCTTAAACCAAATCCCACCAGTATTATCTGTCCGAAATATGACACCTGCACAAGTGCACGTGCATTTTTCGAACCCTGCCATAAAACCATACGGCCTCTACAACGTTTCGCCCGAACTTGGGAAACTATCTGTGGGGGACTCTAAAGACTCGTCAGTACCCCGGCAGTGGGTTTAACCACAAGCACGTCAGCGGCACTAGCTGTGCGTAACGGATACCCATGTACTGACTGAAAGGGAAGCCAGATGAGCGAACTCATCCGGGAACCCTACTGAGCCTATCAGTGACAATATACATACAGTCCGGTCTGTTCGTCTATGAGCATCGTATATCGGGCCTAGGGGGCTGGTAACGTCAGACCCCCAATAGCGGTATAAGTCGTGTCGGATAGTAGCCCTGAACACCATGAGAAACTACTGGAATACTTACCAGTAATTCTCACCTGCCTTGGCCAAGGACTTAGTGTAATGGCTCTCCTAGACACAGCACGATCTCACCCCCAATACCGGGAGAGACGAATCCCCTGCCGATCCGCTCACTTGCTTCCATATGGCTCGAGACTGTACCCAACTAAAACCTATTTGCACGACTCCTTTGAGCCGTGGTAGGGTAGTAATCAAAGCACAGTGGAAACTCACATGAGACAAATGACGACCTCAGGTCGATGAACTAACCTGTACACATGTCACCAGGGAACTGCTATCTGACGCTAGCTATAATACCAACTAGCAGGTTCCCGACGAGTCCTGTCCGGTGTACTCATAACCCAATGAGCACCTGTATACATCTTAGGTGATCCAACTGACACCAGTAGCTTGTGAGACCGGCCACCGCCCCTCGTCGGGGTCTCGACTGTATACACTAGTCTACTCTGGAGTATCGATGCCCTGTCTCGAAACTCCTATGACTAGGGACCACTTTTAAGGATGTGCTTATAGACTACCCAACTATTACGTATATGATCGCCATCATACTATTGGTAGTCAAGCAGGATCCTAAGGGCTCTATCAACGTGTAATAGTGAACAGTCACCTAAACCTGTACACGATGATAAAGGCAAACCAGATAGCATACTATCATCTCGAGTAAGACTGTCCTACCGGTATAGGTCCTCCCTCAATCATTGTAATCACGTACCTGCGATCCAATAATTGACTTTGAGGGCACTATATCCAACAATCTCCCACTTGCACTTAAGGCTAATTATTGCGATGTCGCATACTCACAGCCCATGTGATACTGAACACCCAACTCCTCTACTAAACAGTTTCACAAAGCTCGTTTGTAAAACTCTTGTGTTCGAGAAATAGCCACAGTGAGTGGATCCGCCCAGATGTTTCTTTCTATGTCTCTCTTAATCTCAAGTTCGGGGAGAAAGCCATCTCCCGAGTTGAGTAATACCTGTCTTAGAATATGTCTGGATATCTGATGGGACCTAGTTCATAAATGAACTCCAAATCCAAAATTCTTAGATTGTATCGACAACTGAACCTAATCAGTATCCTGCACCTTGCCTCCCACAGTATCCTGTTGGACCACCTGTCCAATCTATTGCCCCTCGTCAGAGGGAAAACTATAACTCTAACAATCACTCTGTCATCCATGTCACCTTTGAAGCCTGGAATGATAACCGTCTCCCGAAAGAGGCTGCCGTCATCAAATCCGTAGAACATCCACTTATGTTCTAAAACTGCTTCCGAATGTTTCTCCAGGATTGGATTAATATAAACTTATTGCATCTAGTGCAAAAACAACATATGGTGTGGTACTTGACATCTCATGATCGACTCAATTGCCTAAGCAAGTGATATGCCAATCATGCACATCCCTCTCCTCTTTAGTCTGTAAGACACCTTTAGAGAGGGTGACTCTATCACCTGCAGGTACACCACCATGCCAGGAGTCATCTATTCCAAATACTTTTAGAATACTGTCAAAGTACCCAGATTGGGAAACTACCCAATTCTAGATCTAAAACCATAGATCTAGTAACCAGAATGTCTGATATTATATCCATATCCTTTGTGGAGAAATAACTGTGTGACAACCACAGTACAACCGATCGTAGTATAGGAATTTTACTTCCTACTTTGTGTATGTCATCCAAATACCAGGACATCACACCCTACTACCTTCTTAACAGATCCATCTTCTATTCTGATGAAGTCAAAGACATGACTGTCACATCAAAACTAGATGATCTATCTCCACTATATCTGCTCAAGTCTATAAATAGACATAAGCTACTTGCCCACTATGCTTCCGCTGCTCCCACTGACCACAACAACCCTCTGGCAGAATAATATATACGTACACTTTTAAAGCTAGTTTAGAATGACGCTATACTTAACCTCCTGCCAGGTCTCATAGCCCGGAACAACAGTAGTGTCAAGTCTGGGTAAACAAGAACCTCCCTGTCACCGTCCTTGAGGATACCGGAGTACCTCTCGGGTGCCTGAGGTTACCCACCATATCTGCGGAGTGGTTATTGGAATTTCAAACGTGATTGAATCTTTTGGTCCTATTAAATTTTCCGTAATCGTTTTCGGTTCTAGAATCACTTCCAGTTCTATCATACTCCCACTACTGTTTTATGAAAAAATCCATTTTACTAAAACTGTGGCGAGTCAAGAACAATATCACTATTGATCTTCCAGATGGTAGAAAGTCAACCCTCGTCATAGCCTATGCCAACCCACAAACTGCCATTACAGAAACGTGCTATGAGTTATCCAGAGTCTGGTTTTAAGCATAATCCGGACAACTCCCCGTACCTTAACATCGTTAAGATATGAACCATTCTATATCCAATATAGAAACTTTGGCACTTATTTAATTGGAACCAGATTCTAATCATGCAGCTGTCTCCAGTGCATATCAACTTAATGGGGAGAGGCCGATCAACATTACTCAACTTAGGAATGCATCCAATTATGAGTAACCTGAAAGAGAAACAAGTTTCTCAAAACTATTACTATCAACTGAATACCAATCACAAGTATCTACATCTTCGATCTCTTTGAAGAATCCCGATACTTGCGACATCTGGTTCTCCACTTTATTCCTATACCCACAACTTCTCAAAATTTAGACCTTGTATTTCTACGAAACACTTGTCTAAAAACTAGAGAAGTCATAAGTAAACAGAACATAGTACGAGGACCAACCCCTTTGTCCCGATGGACACTGGACAACATACAATACTCTGTATAAGTCCGCTGAGTTTAATAACTCAAAACCTATGCATTGTAGGTTGAAAACTGTACTTATGGTTAAGAACTACTCCGCTGTTCAATGCTCCTTACCCAATCGTCAACTGATATAGGTAAATGTCACGGACATAATTTCAAAAAGTTATATCTCACTTTATAAAAATAAACGTATAGATATATTATTTTGAAATTGGTGCACAACTGTTGGAGATAGTGCCCTCAGAGTCAATTATTAGGTCACAGGTACGTGATTGCAATGATTGATGGAGGACCTATCCCGGTAGGACAGTCTTACTCGAGATGATAGTATGCTATCTGGTTTACCTTTATCATCGTGTACTGCTTTAGGTGACCTGACAAGTCGCTATTACACGTTGATAGAGCCCCTAGGATTCTTGCTTGACCACCAGCAGTATGAGGGCGATCATATACGTGGGAGCTGGCAGTCTATAAGCATATCCTTAAATGGTCCCTAGTTGTGTGAGTTTCGAGATAGGGCATCGATACTCCAGAGTAGACTAGTGTGTACATTCGAGACCCCGACGAGGGGCGGTGGCCGGTCTCACAAGCCACTGGTGTCAGTTGGATCACCTAAGATGTATACAGGTGCTCATTGGGTTATGAGTACACCGGACAGGACTCGCCGGGAACATGCCAGTTGGTCATATACCAGACGTCAGATGGCAGTTCCCTGGTGACATGTGTGCAGGTTAGTTCATCGACCTGGGGATCGTCATTTGTCTTGTGTGAGTTCCCACTGTACTTTGATTACTACCCTACCACGGCTCAAAAGAGTCGTGCAAACAGGTTTTAGTTGGGTACAGTCCCGAGCCACATGGAGGCAGTGAGCGTATCTTCAGGGGTTCGTCTCTCCCGGTATTGGGGGTGAGGTCGTGCTGTGTCTAGGAGAGCCATTACACAAAGCCCTCGGCCGAGGCAAGGAGATTTACTGGTAGGTATTCCAGTAGTATCTCAGGGTGTTCTGGGCTACACTCCGACACGACTTGTACCGCTTTTGGGGGTCTGACTTTTACCAACCCCTAGGCCCGCCATGCGATACTCATAGACGAACGGACCGGACTGTACGGATATTGTCACTGGCAGGCCCAGTAGGGTTGTCAGGCTGGGTTCGCCCACAGACGTCCCTTTTAGTCAATACCTGGTAGCCCGTTACGTATTGGCTTATACCTCTGACGTGCTAGTGGTTAAATCCACAACCAAGGTGTTGACGAGTCTTTAGAGTCCCCCACATTCTGTTACTCAGCTTTCGGGCGAAAAGTTGTAGAGGCCGTATGGAGATATAGCAAGGTCCGATCAGATACGTGCGGTATTGCACGGATCAGGATCGGACAGTTTGTACTATAGGCCGTATGGATATATGGCAGGGTTCGATCAGATACGTGCGGTATTGCACGGATCAGGATCGAACAGATATTACTAGCCGGCTTTGTTTTAAGCCGGATCCTAGTATAGTACAGTGTAGATTTTGTCTCATTGCATTTGTATTTCGGTCGGAATACAAATGCGGGTGTGTATGCACAGTATCGGGGTTTTCCTGTAATTTATTACGGGACCAGTTTTATGGAGTTGCCAGTTTGCTTTTCGTTTCGGCCGATTTCCTTTGTATCGTTCATTGGCCGAAGTTTGGTGGAGGAGGGCTTATTTGCATTGTTGCAAATAAGTATTTATGGAGGGGGTCTTTGCATTTTTGTTGTATCACGATGGTTTCATGATGGAGCCCATCCCTTGACCTTCCATGCTTCATGATGGCTTGACTTTTGCTTTCATGGTTGTTGATTGAGTGTTGGGTTTTTGGTGATCATTTGACTTTTCATCATCACTCACTTTCCACCCACCCCTTGTCTTTGTTCTCTCTCTCTCCAATCACACATGGGGGGGGGGCGGCCATTCCTAGAAAATGGATGGGATTCATTTTTTGGTAGCCCGTTACGTATTGGCTTATACCTCTGACGTGCTAGTGGTTAAATCCACAACCAAGGTGTTGACGAGCCTTTAGAGTCCCCCACATTCTGTTACTCAGCTTTCGGGCGAAAAGTTGTAGAGGCCGTATGGAGATATAGCAAGGTCCGATCAGATACGTGCGGTATTGCACGGATCAGGATCGGACAGTTTGTACTATAGGCCGTATGGATATATGGCAGGGTTCGATCAGATACGTGCGGTATTGCACGGATCAGGATCGAACAGATATTACTAGCCGGCTTTGTTTTAAGCCGGATCCTAGTATAGTACAGTGTAGATTTTGTCTCATTGCATTTGTATTTCGGTCGGAATACAAATGCGGGTGTGTATGCACAGTATCGGGGTTTTCCTGTAATTTATTACGGGACCAGTTTTATGGAGTTGCCAGTTTGCTTTTCGTTTCGGCCGATTTCCTTTGTATCGTTCATTGGCCGAAGTTTGGTGGAGGAGGGCTTATTTGCATTGTTGCAAATAAGTATTTGTGGAGGGGGTCTTTGCATTTTTGTTGTATCACGATGGTTTCATGATGGAGCCCATCCCTTGACCTTCCATGCTTCATGATGGCTTGACTTTTGCTTTCATGGTTGTTGATTGAGTGTTGGGTTTTGTGGTGATCATTTGACTTTTCATCATCACTCACTTTCCACCCTCCCCTTGTCTTTGTTTTCTCTCTCTCCAATCACACATGGGGGGGGGGGGGCGGCCATTCCTAGAAAATGGATGGGATTCATTTTTTGGTGTGGAATTTTTTGGTATCTTGAGTTGAGAAAAATCCCTACAACTCCCTCTCCAAAAAGGTTCACTTCAATTCCTCCAAAAAGGGCAACTCCATAATCCCAAAAGAGACACAAGTTCTACACAATATTCTACAGCAAATCTTGGGCACGTCGACTAGCCAGCTTCGTGCCCGAGTTGCCTCGGCATTGAGGTGGGAGCCCGTAAAAGAAGTAGGCGATGTGGTGCACTTCCGGCGACGAGGAGGAGACGGGACATTCCGCAGGAGATCGGGACGACGACGAGAAGACCGGAGGACTCGGATCTGTCGGTATATCTCTCTTCCCTTTCTTGTAGATAGCTAGGACTAGTTAGTTGTTCGATCCGGGTATTAGTGCGCGGCGGTTTGCCAGTTCAAGTAAAAATTAAAGTTTATCACCGCTTCCGCATTTGGCCGTCGGATCGACGGCCGGGGCGCCGCCGTGCACTTACAGTGGTATCAGAGCCTCGCCATTAACTTAGTCTAGCTTTGTTTAATGTGTTTGCATTTCCGATCGATCAAAAAGTTCCAAAACTGCATTTTTTCTTGCATCAGTTTTCTGTCGAATTTTTTTTAAGTCCAAAATTTTTTCAGGTGATTGCAGAATGATGTACAGAGTATCCTTAGACTACTGGAAAATTTTGGTTCCCTGAACCCTCCGTACGACCGCGGAACCGCGGCCATAACCCCTTTTTGGCCGCGGTTCCGCCGTAGGTAATTGGGTTCAGTTCACCATTTTTTTCCAGTGGGCTTGTGGGCTTAAAATAGGGGTTTTGGAATGTTAAATTTGGGCCCATAATTTCTATGAGTGCTACAGTATTGCTTGGGGGCCCACTTGTTAAAATTTGATCGATCGGATATTTTAAACACATTATTTCACAGTATTTACATTATATCTGCGACCGTGAATGTCACTTGATCGGTAAATCCGGTCTAACTGCTATAGCCCGGTTAGACGGATTTGCGAACGTGACTTTCACGTTGATGTTCTGTTTTTGCTGTGATGTTGCGGATCGGTCGTGGGGGATAGCCTGGATGCAATGCTAGTACAGTTGTGGTTGTATTATGTACATTTGATATTGTGGGGCGAGCGTTCGACATGTGGACTGCCGTCACTGCCTGATTGTATTATTATTTTGGGGCACGGCCAGGTTGCGGTCGATGCACCCGTTGTATGTATATTTTACTTTCTGTACTAGGATTACCCCAAGGTGGGGTGCACGGATAGCCGGGTTCCAGAGGGCAACGGGCCTGCATCTCATGACATTGAGACGGAGGGGGCCTCACTCTAGGATTGGCAGGCTATTCCCCGCACTCGTAGGGGGTACAGGTTGACCCAGGAGGGGTGCCCAAGTTACCGGATTCCGTGAAGTGCTTGGTGGTCCATTCACGGTACTGAAGGGGGCTGCCTCGCTTCAGGTTTTGGCAGGTGACTTGCCGCGCCCGTAGGGGTCTAGGATTTCATTGCACAGGCTATCCACACGACCAGGGGAACGTCGGGTTTCAGCAGTGGCTCTGTGAAACCCGGGGATCCCAGATATCTGTATTGTTCTGTGATGCTGTACATTTTCTGTGATGTTGCATTTTCTATCACGCCTTGAGCGAAATATAATATATTGGTATATATATTAGTAGATGTTGTATACGTTTTACATCCGCGCTAGTCCAGTCCCCGCTCTGTCGTTAGTTAGCTAACCTAACGGGTAATGACGGGACCCAGTGGCGAATGCGGATGGCATATACGTACATCAGTATATTTTCGTTCTTTTTGGTGTGATCAATTGATGGGACTGCGTTGATTCGGATCAATGCAAGTTAAAAACAAACCTAATCTGATGTTGTTGGAACACTTTTCAAAATGCTGTTATTGCAAGGACGTTCTCTTTTGTTTTGCATCGTGGTATTCAGTTGGAATATCCTGCTCCTCAGTCGACGAGGCAAGGGCCGAGATCCCTTCACCGGGAGTGACCCCTTGGACAAAAAGTTTGCGTCAGGGCATTAACTTCACTATAGCCGATTACTTTTGCTTTGCATCGTGGTATTCATTTGGAATATCCCGCACCTCATTCTACGGGGAAAGAGCCGAGATCCCTTTACCGGGAGTGACCTCTTTAGCAAAGGTTTTCGTCACTATATTTTTAAAAGCTATCCGTTCCTTCAACAATATCAAGTTCTTTACGTTAAAGGTTTTCGCCAGAAACCATTCGTAGCCCTCCGTCGTTTCATATAGGTGGTCAATAGTATTCAAGCTGTGTATGTTGGCCAAAGTTAAGGCACAATGATTGGTAGCTATTGGGGTATTCATATGCAGCATAGATAGATGCGTTGGTTTGGGACAGTCGTGCTGCCATTTTGGCCAAAGTCAAGGGTATGTACGGATGGGTTCAAATTAACCTGGAGAATGACGGGTAGAACTTGACATGTGACTTATGATATGTTGGCCAAAGTCAAGGTCATAAGAGCATGGGGGAGAAATCTCATCGGGAGTTTCAAAAGAACTGAAACTTGCCAGATATGCGCATACCTTCTGGAGTGTGATACCGTGAGCGGATTCCGTCACGTTGTCATGCGATGAGAGTTGGATCCCGATTCCCACTGATGAGTTAGTTTACTCCTCGGGTGACCCCGACTAATTCTTCTTTCAGGTTTGGAGGAGAATTTGAGGTACAGTGGGAGGTTTCCAGATTAGATAAATTGGTAACCATTCTGATCTAGGTTAGAGTGCACGCTGAGTGTTTCTTTTCTCTCTCTCTTTGGCAGCGACCATTGACCCGACCCTAAGACTATGACTCAGTGACCAAGTTGACCGAACCTTCTTAAACACTGGTTTTTTGGATTGTCAGAGTTGCAAACCTCATTGCCACTCCTACTTTTACCCTTTTCTCCAGGACACCCCGTATTGCTACGAACGTCCACTTCCATTGGACAAAACCATCGTATGGTTAGATACGAACTCGAAAGAATTTATTCGAGGATGGTTTCAGGTTCTGGAGAAAACGGATAGGATTATTCAGTTGTCTTTTCCTTTTACCCTCTCTCAGGTTACGAGTACTCCTTGGTTTAGGGGTAGTACACCTATTACGCAAATTGGATTGTCTTCTTCCAAACCTTAGGCTGGTGTCGACCGGTAGGGAATGAAGAAAACCAATTAGCATAACGATGGTGTGCAGAAGGTATTAAGTTAAGATAAAGCAAGGGATTAGTAAGAGGGCAAAGTAAATTGCAACAGATATTCATGACCAAACCAGGTATTTCTTCGCCAATCCTAAAATCACCTTTGAATTTCTCCAGGACACTCCGTATCACTACGAAGATCCACAGTTTATTGGATACTCCATCGTATGGTTATATACGAACTCGAAAGGAACTTGTTCCAGTTCGGGGATGGATTCTGGTTCAGGAGAAATAGGAATAAGATTTATTCAGGTGTCTTTTATCTTCACCTTCTCTCGCATTGCGAGTGTTCCTAGGATTGGGACAGTACACCCATTATGCTTATTGGATAGTCTTCTTCCAAACCATAGGCTGGTGCCCAACGGTAGGGAAGGAAGAAAACCATTTGGCCTAAAGGAGTGTGCAGAAGGTAAAGACTAAAGACATATGAAGGGATTTTGAGAGGTGGCAAAGAATTATATGGTTACAGTCGTGAATCTGGAAGAGGCATTACTAGGAATACCGGGATACCCCATCGAAACATTTCAATGTTTCAGTCTCACTGTGTACTGTTAAAGGAAAACTGATTTCCCGATTAGATACTTACTCCAGGGTATGTATTTACTAGGTACGATTCTCACATCTGTATGGTTTTACAGATGATGAGTGGGAGTAAGTTATTGGGAATTGGGTGATCATCCTCATTATATCGGGATTCGTTGTAATCGGTGATATTTGAGGAAATCACCTGGGCTGTTTGCCGGTCGGCAAATATTTGGTTTTGAATATCCGCTGTTATGCACCAATTTCAAATCGATATATCTGTACGTCTATTTTCATAGAGTGAGATATACCTTTATGAAATTATGTCTGCGACATTTACCTATATCAGTGGATGGTTAGGTAAGGAGCATTAAGCAGCGGTGTAATTCTTCTTAACCATAAGGACAGTTTTCAACCTACGACACACAGTGAATGAGTTATCAGACTCAAGGGACTTATACAGAGTATTGTATGTTGTCCAGGGTCCATCAAGACAGAGGGGTTGGTCCTCGTACTATATTCGGTTTACTTATGACTTCTCTAGTTTTTAGACAGGTGTTTCGTGGAAACACAGGGTCCGAATTCTTAGAAATTATAGGTATTTGAATAGAGTAGAGAACCAGGTATAGCAAGCATCGGGATTCTTCAAAGTGATCGAAGATGTAGATACTTGTCAATGGTATTCAGTTGCTAGTAATGATAAAGAGATTTTGCTTCTCTTTCAGGTTACTCATGATTGGAAGCATTCCTAAGTTGAGTAACGCTGATCGGCCTCCTTCCATTTTGTTGACATGCACTGGGGACAGCTGCCTGATTTGAATCTGGTTCAATTAAATCAGTGCCTCTGGTTCTATATTGGATATAGTACAGTTCATATCTTAACATTGTTAAGGTACGGGGAGTTGTCCGGTTTATGCTTAAAACCAGACATTGGACAACTCAAGGCACGTTTCTGTAATGGCTGTTTGTGGGTTGACCCAGGCTATGACGAGGGTTGACTTTCTACCATCTGGATGAACAATAGCAATATTGTTCTAGACTCGCCACAGTTTTATTAAAAATGGATTTTTTCAGAAAACAGTAGTGGGAGTATGGTAGAACTGGAAGTGATTCCAGAACCACAAACGATTACTGAAGATTTGATAAGGAACCTAAAGATTCAATCTAGATTGACATTCCATTGGCCACTCCGTAGATAAGGTGGGTAACTTCAGGCACCCGAGAGGTACTACGGTAGCCTCAAGGACGGTGACAGGGAAGTTCTTGTTTACCCACAATTACCATTGCTGTTGTTCCAGGCTGCGAGACCCGGCGGGAGGATGAGTATAGCGTCGTTCTAAACTAGTTTTAGAAGTGTACGTCTATATGACTCTGCCAGAGGGTTGTCGTGGTCAGTGGGAGCAGCGGAAGCATTGGTGGACAGGTAGCTTATGTCTATTTATAGACTAGAGCAGATGTAGCGGAGATAGATCATCCATTTCTGACGTGACAGTCATGGGTTTGACTTCATTAGAATAGGGGATGAATCTGTTGAGAAGGTAGTAGGAAGTGATATCCTGGTATTTGGATGACATACGCAGAATAGGAAAAGAAACTCCTATACTACAATCGGTTTTACTTTGGTCGTCACACAGTGGTTTCTCCACAAAGGAAATGGATTTTATATCAGACATACTGGTTACTAGATCTATGGTTTTAGATCTAGATTTGGGTGGTTTCCCAATCAGGGTACTTAGACAGCATTCTAAGAGTATTTAGAATGGACGACTCCTGGCACGGTAGTGTACCTGCAGGTAATGGAGTCAGCCTCTCTAAAGGTGTCCTACAGACTAAAGGGGAGAGGGACGTGCATGATTGGCAGATCACTTGCTCAGGCAATTGAGTCAATCATGAGATGTCAAGTACCACACCAGATATTGTTCTTGCACAAGATGCAATAAGTTGACATTGATCCAATCCTGGAGAAGCAGTCGGAAGCAGTTTTAGAACATAAGTGGATGTTCTAGGGATATGATAACGACAGCCTTATTCAGGAGACAGTTATCATTCCAGGCTTCCAAGGTGACATGGACGACAAGGAGGTTGTCAGAGTTATAGTTTTTCCTTCTGACGAGGGGCAGTATTTTGGACAGGTGGTCCAAGGCAATACTGAGGGAGGCATGGCGCAGGATACTGATTAAGTTCAGTTGACGATACAGTCTAAGAAGTTTGGATTTGGAGTTCATTTATGAGCTATGTCCCATCAGACATCGAGACACATTCTAAGACAGGTATTGCTCATTTCGGGAGATGGCTTTCTCCGCGAACTTGAGATATAGAGAGACATAGAAAGAAACATCAAAGCGGATCCACTCATTAAGGCTATTCCTCGAACGCAATAGTTTCGCAAACGAGCTTTGTGAGACTGACTAGTAGAGGAGTTGGGTGTTCGGTATCACACGGGCTGTGAGTATGCGACATCGCAATATTAGCCTTGAGTGCAAGTGGGAGATTGTTGGAGATAGTGCCCTCAGAGTCAATTATTAGGTCACAGGTACGTGATTGCAATGATTGATGGAGGACCTATCCCGGTAGGACAGTCTTACTCGAGATGATAGTATGCTATCTGGTTTACCTTTATCATCGTGTACTGCTTTAGGTGACCTGACAAGTCGCTATTACACGTTGATAGAGCCCCTAGGATTCTTGCTTGACCACCAGCAGTATGAGGGCGATCATATACGTGGGAGCTGGCAGTCTATAAGCATATCCTTAAATGGTTCCTAGTCGTGTGAGTTTCGAGATAGGGCATCGATACTCCAGAGTAGACTAGTGTGTACATTCGAGACCCCGACGAGGGACGGTGGCCGGTCACACAAGCCACTGGTGTCAGTTGGATCACCTAAGATGTATACAGGTGCTCATTGGGTTATGAGTACACCAGACAGGACTCGCCGGGAACATGCCAGTTGGTCATATACCAGACGTCAGATGGCAGTTCCCTGGTGACATGTGTGCAGGTTAGTTCATCGACCTGGGGATCATCATTTGTCTTGTGTGAGTTCCCACTGTACTTTGATTACTACCCTACCACGGCTCAAAGGAGTCGTGCAAACAGGTTTTAGTTGGGTACAGTCCCGAGCCACATGGAGGCAGTGAGCATATCTTCAGGGGTTCGTCTCTCCCGTTATTGGGGGTGAGGTCGTGCTGTGTCTAGGAGAGCCATTACACAAAGCCCTCGGCCGAGGCAAGGAGATTTACTGGTAGGTATTCCAGTAGTATCTCAGGGTGTTCTGGGCTACACTCCGACACGACTTGTACCGCTTTTGGGGGTCTGACTTTTACCAACCCCCTAGTCCTGCCATGCGATACTCATAGACGAACGGACCGGACTGTACGGATATTGTCACTGGCAGGCTCAGTAGGGTTGTCAGGCTGGGTTCGCCCACAGACGTCCCTTTTAGTCAATACCTGGTAGCCCGTTACGTATTGGCTTATACCTCTGACGTGCTAGTGGTTAAATCCACAACCAAGGTGTTGACGAGTCTTTAGAGTCCCCCACATTCTGTTACTCAGCTTTCGGGCGAAAAGTTGTAGAGACCGTATGGAGATATGGCAAGGTCCGATCAGATACGTGCGGTATTGCACGGATCAGGATCGGACAGTTTGTACTATAGGCCGTATGGATATATGGCAGGGTTCGATCAGATACGTGCGGTATTGCACGGATCAGGATCGAACAGATATTACTAGCCGGCTTTGTTTTAAGCCGGATCCTAGTATAGTACAGTGTAGATTTTGTCTCATTGCATTTGTATTTCGGTCGGAATACAAATGCGGGTGTGTATGCACAGTATCGGGGTTTTCCTGTAATTTATTACGGGACCAGTTTTATGGAGTTGCCAGTTTGCTTTTCGTTTCGGCCGATTTCCTTTGTATCGTTCATTGGCCGAAGTTTGGTGGAGGAGGGCTTATTTGCATTGTTGCAAATAAGTATTTGTGGAGGGGGTCTTTGCATTTTTGTTGTATCATGATGGTTTCATGATGGAGCCCATCCCTTGACCTTCCATGCTTCATGATGGCTTGACTTTTGCTTTCATGGTTGTTGATTGAGTGTTGGGTTTTGTGGTGATCATTTGACTTTTCATCATCACTCACTTTCCACCTACCCCCTTGTCTTTGTTCTCTCTCTCTCCAATCACACATGGGGGGGCCGGCCATTCCTAGAAAATGGATGGGATTCATTTTTTGGTGTGGAATTTTTTGGTATCTTGAGTTGAGAAAAATCCCTACAACTCCCTCTCCAAAAAGGTTCACTTCAATTCCTCCAAAAAGGGCAACTCCATAATCCCAAAAGAGACACAAGTTCTACACAACATTCTACAGCAAATCTTGGGCTCGTCGACTAGCCAGCTTCGTGCCCGAGTTGCCTCGGCATTGAGGTGGGAGCCCGTAAAAGAAGTAGGCGATGTGGTGCACTTCCGGCGTCGAGGAGGAGACGGGACATTCCGCAGGAGATCGGGACGACGATGAGAAGACCGGAGGACTCGGATCTGTCGGTATATCTCTCTTCCCTTTCTTGTAGATAGCTAGGACTATTTAGTGGTTCGATCCGGGTATTAGTGCGCGGCGGTTTGCCAGTTCAAGTAAAAATTAAAGTTTATCACCGCTTCCGCATTTGGCCATCGGATTGACGGCCGGGGCGCCGCCGTGCACTTACAACAACAACGGATACTCAAAACCAAATACATGCCGTCCGGCAAAATCCCAGGCGACTTCCTCAAATATCACCAATTACAACGAATTCCGATATAATGAGGATGATCACCTATATTCCCAATAACTTACTCCCACTCATCATCTGTAAAACTATACAGATGTGAGAATCATACCTGGTAAATACATACCCTGGAGTAAGTATCTAATTGGGAAATCAGTTTTCCTTTAACAATGCACAGTGAAACTGAAACATCAAAATGTTTCATAGGGGTATCCTGGTATTCCTAGTAATGCCTCTTCCATAATCCAATTCATGAATACAACCGTATATTTCTTTGCCATCTCTCCAAATCCCTTTATTTGTCTTTATTCATTACCTTATGTACACCCCTTTAGGCTAAGTGGTTTTCTTCCTTCCCTACCATTCGGCACCAGCCTATGGTTTGGAAGAAGACTATCCAGTAAGCATAATAGGTGTACTCTCCTAATCCTAGGAGTACTCGCAACCTGAGAGAAGGTGATGATAAAAGACAACTGAATAATACTCTATTCTATTTCTCCCGAACTGGGGAAAAAAGCAAAGGTGAAGTAGGAGTGGCGATGAAGTACGCGGTTTGGTCATGAATGATAGCAGTCGCAATTTACTTTGCCCTCTTTCTAATCCCTTTATTTTGTCTTTACTTATTACCTTCTATACACCCTACTTAGGCTAATTGGTTTTCTTCATTCCCTACCTTTCGGCACCTGCCTATGGTTTGGAAGAAAACTATCCAATAAGCGTAATAGGTGTACTCTCCTAAACTAAGGAGCCCTCTTAACCTGAAAGAAGGTGATGATAAAAGACAACTGAATAAACCAATTCAATTTCTCCTGAACCTGGATCCATCCTCGAAGAAGTCCCTTCGAGTTCGTATATAACCATACGATGGATCTATCCAATGGAAGTGGATGTTCGTAGTGATACGAGGTGTTCTGAGAAATGCAAAGGGTAAAAGAAGGAGCGACAATGACTTATGCAACTCAGACAATCCAAAAACCAGTATTTTAAGAAGGTTCGTTCAACTTGGTCACCGAGTCATAGTCTAGGGTCGGTTAATGGTCGCAGCCAAAGAGAGAGAGAAAAGAAACACTCTGCGTGCACTCAAACCAAGATCAGAATGGTTATCACTTTATCTAATCAGGAAACCTCCCACTGTACTGTCAAATTCTCCTCCAAACCTAAAAGAAGAATCAATCGGGATCACCCGAAGAGTAAACCAACTCATCAGTGGGAATCGGGATCCAACTATCATCGCATGATAACGTGAAGGAATCCACTCACGTTATCACACTCCAGAAGGTATGCGCATACTTTGCAAGTTTCAGTTTCTTTAGAAACTCCCGATATGATTTTTGCCCCATGCTCTTATGACCTTGACGTTGGCCAAAATGCCATAAGTCACATGCCAAGTTCTACCCATCATTATCTTGTCAATTTGAACCCATCCGCACATGCCCCTGACGTTGGCCAAATGGCAGAACGACTGTCCCAAACTAACTCATCTATCTATGCAACAGATGAATACCCAGCAGCTACCAAACACTATGCCTTGGCGTTGGTCAAAATACATAACTTGAATACTACTTATTACCCAAATGAAATGACGGAGGGCTACGGCTGGTTTTTGGCGAAAAACCTTTAACGTAACGAACTTAATATCGCTGAAGGAACCTGATAGCTTTTTAGAAAATATAGTGGTGAAAACCTTTGCTAAAGAGGTCACTCCCGGTGAAGGGATCTCGGCTCTTTCCTCGTGGAATAAGGTGCAGGATATTCCAATTGAATACCGCGATGCAAACCAACAAGTAATCGACTATAGTGAAGTTATTACCCTGACACAAACTTCTGCCCAAGGGGTCACTCCCGGTGAAGGGATCTCGACCCTTGCCTCGTCGAATGAGGTGCAGGATATTCCAACTGAATACCACTATGCAAAACAAAAGAAAACGTCCTTGTAATAACGCTTTTTAAAACTGTTCCAACAACGTCCAAATAGGTTTGTTTTCCTTTGCGTTGATCAGAATCAACGCAGTCCCATCAATTAATCACACCAGAAAAGAACGAAAATATAATGTACGTATATGCCATCCGCATTCGCCACCGGGTCCTGTCATTGCCCGTTAGGTTACTTAACTAACGACAGAGCGGGGACTGGACTAGTGCGGGTGCAAAACATATACAACATCTATTAGTATATATACCAATATACAATAATCGCTCCAGGCGTGATAATCAGGCGTGATAATATGCAACATTACAGAAAAGTAATAAGCATCACAGAACAATACAGATAATCTGGGATCCCCGGGTTTCACAGAGCCGCTGCTGAAACCCGACATTCCCCAGGTCACGTGGATAGCCTGTGTAATGAAACCTAGACCCCTACGGGTGCGACAAGTTACCCGCCAAAACCTGAAGCGAGGCAGCCCCCTACAGCAAAGTGAATGGACCATCCTGCACTTCACGGAATCTGGTAACTTGAGCACCCCTCCTTGGGTCAACCTGTACCCCTTACGATTGCGGTGAATAGTCTGCCAATTTTAGAGTGAGGTCCCTTTGCCTCTCAAAGCCATGAGATACGGACCCGTTGCCCTCCAGAACCCGGCTATCCGTTCACTCCGTCGCGGGGTAAACCTAATACAGAAATGAAAAATATGTACAACGGGTACATCGACCTCAGCCCGGTCGTGCCCCAAAAGAATATTATACAAACAGGCAGTGACGGCAGTCCACATGTTGGACGCTCGCCCCGCAATATCAAATGTACAAACAAATCCAAACCGCACTACCATTGCACACAGCTATCCACCACGACAAATCCGCAACATCACAGCACAACACAGAACATCAACGCGAATGTCACGTTCGTAAATCCGTCTAAAAGAGCTATAGCAATTAGACGCAATTTACCGCTCGAATGACATTCACGGTCGGAGATATAATGTAAGTACTGTAAACTAACAAGTTTAAAATTCCGATCGACAAAACTTCCCGAAGTGGGCCCCACGTACAACTGCAGTACACAAACAAAATCTGGGCCCAAACAAAATATTCCAGAAACCACAATTCCCTATGCAAGTGCCCCAGAAGAAATATGGTGCACTGTAGCCACTAACTGGCAGCGGAACCACGACCAAACCATGGTTTGTGCGGTGGTTCCACGGCAGTACAGTGGATTCAGTCAACTAAATTTCTTACAGTGTCTTAAAAAAGCTTGCTCGATTTTCTGAGATGCACAAAATGATTTTTAGACCTGTTTAAAAAATCGACAGAAACTTTAGCCTGAAAAGTGCGGTTTTGGAAATTTCGTTTGATCGTTGTTTCAAACACGTTAGAACAAGTTAGTAAAGGTTAATGGCGTGGCTCTGATACCATGTAAGTCTACGGTAGCGCCCCGGCCGTCATTCTGACGCCAAACGCGGAACGAAAACTTTTATAACTGGCGCTATCGCATACTATAACCCGGATCTTGCCATTAACGGTAAACTAACAAACTGTAAAGAGGTAGAAAGGCTATACCGATCGATCCGAGTCCTTCGGTCTTTAGCCATCATCCCACGCTCCTCGCGGCAACTCCGATCTCTTGTCTCCTCGTCTTGGTGGCACCACGTCAACGGATCTTTAAACAGGCTCCCGCCTCTATACCGAGGCAACTCGGTCATTAAGTCTGCTAAAAGTGATGATCAAGATGAAGTAGAGAATGAGTAGAATACTTCGTCTCAAACACCCTAGGGTTCTCATCACATGAGAGGGGTAGGGTGGAGGTAGAAGAAGATGCTATGGATTGGAAATGGTGTACTCAAGAAACACTAGTGAGCCAAAATAAAAACTAAGCTCATAAACTTGTGTCTTGTCTTTTTCTTCTCTTATGAATAGATATATATGGTTGAGAAAGAAAAATATCTCAAGAAAATATCTCCTCAAATATCTAAACCCAAAACAAAACACATTAATTCTATCATGACTCACTTAGTGACTCATTAGCATGAGTCACTAATGAACATGCTAGAAGAAATGTGTCATCCAAAATGAGTCACCCTTTCCAGAATCCATTTAATCATTTAAACCAAAATGATTAACCAAAAGAAATGCATCTTCTAAAATATTCTCGTAACGGATTACGAAAATACCCCTCACATGTATATACATACCTGTATCCGTATTCCGACCGAATACGAATACGAGAGACTAAAATATTCCGACTCAATATAATACATGGATCCGGCTTAAACCAAAGCCCACCAGTATTATCTGTCCGAAATATGACACGTGCACAAGTGCACGTGCATTTTTCGAACCCTGCCGTAAAACCATACGGCCTCTACAACGTTTCGCCCGAACTTGGGAAACTATCTGTGGGGGACTCTAAAGACTCGTCAGTACCCCGGCAGTGGGTTTAACCACAAGCACGTCAGCGGCACTAGCTGTGCATAACGGCTGCCCATGTACTGACCGAAAGGGAAGCCAGATGAGCGAACTCATCCGGGAACCCTACTGAGCCTATCAGTGAAAATATACATACAGTCCGGTCTGTTTGTCTATGAGCATCGTATATCGGGCCTAGGGGGCTGGTAACGTCAGACCCGCAATAGCGGTATAAGTCGTGTCGGATAGTAGCCCTGAACACCATGAGAAACTACTGGAATACTTACCAGTAATTCTCACCTGCCTTGGCCAAGGAATTGGTGTAATGGCTCTCCTAGACACAGCACGATCTCACCCCCAATACTGGGAGAGACGAATCCCCTGCCGATCCGCTCACTTGCCTCCATATGGCTCGAGACTGTACCCAACTAAAACCTGTTTGCACGACTCCTTTGAGCCGTGGTAGGGTAGTAATCAAAGCACAGTGGGAACTCACATGAGACAAATGACGACCTCAGGTCGATGAACTAACCTGTACACATGTCACCAGGAAACTGCTATCTGACGCTAGGTATAATACCAACTAGCAGGTTCCCGACGAGTCCTGTCCGGTGTACTCATAACCCAATGAGCACCTGTATACATCTTAGGTGATCCAACTGACACCAGTGGCTTGTGAGACCGGCCACCGCCCTTCGTCGGGGTCTCGACTGTATACACTAGTCTACTCTGGAGTATCGATGCCCTGTCTCGAAACTCCTACGACTAGGGACCACTTTTAAGGATGTGCTTATAGACTACCCAACTCTCACGTATATGATCGCCATCATACTATTGGTAGTCAAGCAGGATCCTAAGGGCTCTATGAACGTGTAATAGTGAACAGTCACCTAAAGCTGTACACGATGATAAAGGCAAACCAGATAGCATACTATCATCTCGAGTAAGACTGTCCTACCGGTATAGGTCCTCCCTCAATCATTGCAATCACGTACCTGCGATCCAATAATTGACTTTGAGGGCACTATATCCAACAATCTCTCACTTGCACTTAAGGCTAATTATTGCGATGTCGCATACTTACAGCCCGTGTGATACCGAACACCCAACTCCTCTACTAAACAGTTTCACAAAGCTCGTTTGTAAAACTCTTGTGTTCGAGAAATAGCCACAGTGAGTGGATCCGCCCAGATGTTTCTTTCTATGTCTCTCTTAATCTCAAGTTCGGGGAGAAAGCCATCTCCCGAGTTGAGTAATACCTGTCTTAGAATATGTCTGGATATATGATGGGACCTAGTTCATAAATGAACTCCAAATCCAAAATTCTTAGACTGTATCGACAACTGAACCTAATCAGTATCCTGCACCTTGCCTCCCACAGTATCCTGTTGGACCACCTGTCCAATCTACTGCCCCTCGTCAGAGGGAAAACTATAACTCTTACAATCACTCTGTCATCCATGTCACCTTTGAAGCCTGGAATGATAACCGTCTCCCGAAGGAGGCTGCCGTCATCAAATCCGTAGAACATCCACTTATGTTCTAAAACTGCTTCCGAATGTTTCTCCAGGATTGGATTAATATAAACTTATTGCATCTAGTGCAAAAACAACATATGGTGTGGTACTTGACATCTCATGATTGACTCAATTGCCTAAGCAAGTGATATGCCAATCATGCACATCCCTCTCCTCTTTAGTCTGTAAGACACCTTTAGAGAGGGTGACTCTATCACCTGAAGGTACACCACCATGCCAGGAGTCATCTATTCCAAATACTTTTAGAATACTGTCAAAGTACCCAGATTGGAAAACTACCCAATTCTAGATCTAAAACCATAGATCTAGTAACCAGAATGTCTGATATTATATCTATATCCTTTGTGGAGAAATAACTGTGTGACAACCACAGTACAACCGATCGTAGTATAGGAATTTTACTTCCTACTTTGTGTATGTCATCCAAATACTAGGACATCACACCATACTACCTTCTTAACAGATCCATCTCCTATTCTGATGAAGTCAAAGACATGACTGTCACATCAAAACTAGATGATCTATCTCCACTATATCTGCTCAAGTCTATAAATAGACATAAGCTACTTGCCCACTATGCTTCCGCTGCTCCCACTGACCACAACAACCCTCTGGCAGAATAATATATACGTACACTTCTAAAGCTAGTTTAGAATGACGCTATACTTAACCTCCTGCCAGGTTTCATAGCCCGGAACAACAGTAGTGTCAAGTCTGGGTAAACAAGAACCTCCCTGTCACCGTCCTTGAGGATACCGGAGTACCTCTCGGGTGCCTGAGGTTACCCACCATATCTGCGGAGTGGTTATTGGAATTTCAAATCTGATTGAATCTTTAGGTCCTATTAAATTTTCCGTAATCGTTTTCGGTTCTGGAATCACTTCCAGTTCTATCATACTCCCACTACTATTTTATGAAAAAATCCATTTTACTAAAACTGTGGCGAGTCAAGAACAATATCACATTGATCTTCCAGATGGTAGAAAGTCAACCCTCGTCATAGCCTAGGCCAACCCACAAACTGCCATTACAGAAACGTGCTATGAGTTATCCAGAGTCTGGTTTTAAGCATAATCCGGACAACTCCCCGTACTTTAACATCGTTAAGATATGAACCATTCTATATCCAATATAGAAACTTTGGCACTTATTTAATTGGAACCAGATTCTAATCATGCAGCTGTCTCCAGTGCATATCAACTTAATGGGGAGAGGCCGATCAACATTACTCAACTTAGGAATGCATCCAATTATGAGTAACCTGAAAGAGAAACAAGTTTCTCAAAACTATTACTATCAACTGAATACCAATCATAAGTATCTACATCTTCGATCTCTTTGAAGAATCCCGATACTTGCGACATCTGGTTCTCCACTTTATTCCTATACCCACAACTTCTCAAAATTTAGACCTTGTATTTCTATAAAACACTTGTCTAAAAACTAGAGAAGTCATAAGTAAACAGAACATAGTACGAGGACCAACCCCTTTGTCCCGATGGACACTGGACAACATACAATACTCTGTATAAGTCCGCTGAGTTTAATAACTCAAAACCTATGCATTGTAGGTTGAAAACTGTACTTATGGTTAAGAACTACTCCGCTGTTCAATGCTCCTTACCCAATCGTCAACTGATATAGGTAAATGTCACGGACATAATTTCAAAAAGTTATATCTCACTTTATAAAAATAAACGTACAGATATATTATTTTGAAATTGGTGCACAACAACGGATACTCAAAACCAAATACATGCCGTCCGGCAAAAGCCCAGGCGACTTCCTCAAATATCACCAATTACTACGAATTCCGATATAATGAGGATGATCACCTATATTCCCAATAAGTTACTCCCACTCATCATCTGTAAAACTATACAGATGTGAGAATCATACCTGGTAAATACATATCCTGGAGTAAGTATCTAATTGGGAAATCAGTTTTCCTTTAACAATGCACAGTGAAACTGAAACATGAAAATGTTTCGTAGGGGTATCCTGGTATTCCTAGTAATGCCTCTTCCATAATCCAATTCATGAATACAACCGTATATTTCTTTGCCATCTCTCCAAATCGCTTTATTTGTCTTTATTCATTACCTTCTGTACACCCCTTTAGGCTAAGTGGTTTTCTTCCTTCCCTACCGTTCGGCACCAGCCTATGGTTTGGAAGAAGACTATCCAGTAAGCATAATAGGTGTACTCTCCTAATCCTAGGAGTACTCGCAACCTGAGAGAAGGTGATGATAAAAGACAACTGAATAATACTCTATTCTATTTCTCCCGAACTGGGGAAAAAAGCAAAGGTGAAGTAGGAGTGGCGATGAAGTACGCGGTTTGGTCATGAATGATAGCAGTCGCAATTTACTTTGCCCTCTTTCTAATCCCTTTATTTTGTCTTTACTTATTACCTTCTATACACCCTACTTAGGCTAATTGGTTTTCTTCATTCCCTACCTTTCGGCACCTGCCTATGGTTTGGAAGAAAACTATCCAATAAGCGTAATAGGTGTACTCTCCTAAACTAAGGAGCCCTCGCAACCTGAGAGAAGGTGATGATAAAAGACAACTGAATAAACCAATTCAATTTCTCCTGAACCTGGATCCATCCTCGAAGAAGTCCCTTCGAGTTCGTATATAACCATACGATGGATCTATCCAATGGAAGTGGATGTTCGTAGTGATACGAGGTGTTCTGAGAAATGCAAAGGGTAAAAGAAGGAGCGACAATGACTTATGCAACTCAGACAATCCAAAAACCAGTATTTTAAGAAGGTTCGTTCAACTTGGTCACCGAGTCATAGTCTAGGGTCGGTTAATGGTCGCAGCCAAAGAGAGAGAGAAAAGAAACACTCTGCGTGCACTCAAACCAAGATCAGAATGGTTATCACTTTATCTAATCAGGAAACCTCCCACTGTACTGTCAAATTCTCCTCCAAACCTAAAAGAAGAATCAATCGGGATCACCCGAAGAGTAAACCAACTCATCAGTGGGAATCAGGATCCAACTATCATCGCATGATAACGTGAAGGAATCCACTCACGTTATCACACTCCAGAAGGTATGCGCATACTTTGCAAGTTTCAGTTTCTTTAGAAACTCCCGATATGATTTTTGCCCCATGCTCTTATGACCTTGACGTTGGCCAAAATGCAATAAGTCACATGCCAAGTTCTACCCATCATTATCTTGTCAATTTGAACCCATCCGCACATGCCCCTGACGTTGGCCAAATGGCAGAACGACTGTCCCAAACCAACTCATCTATCTATGCAACAGATGAATACCCAGCAGCTACCAAACACTATGCCTTGGCGTTGGTCAAAATACATAACTTGAATACTACTGATTACCCAAATGAAATGACGGAGGGCTACGGCTGGTTTTTGGCGAAAAACCTTTAACGTAACGAACTTGATATCGCTGAAGGAACCTGATAGCTTTTTAGAAAATATAGTGGTGAAAACCTTTGCTAAAGAGGCCACTCCCGGTGAAGGGATCTCGTCTCTTTCCTCGTGGAATGAGGTGCAGGATATTCCAATTGAATACCGCGATGCAAACCAACAAGTAATCGACTATAGTGAAGTTATTACCCTGACACAAACTTCTGCCCAAGGGGTCACTCCCGGTGAAGGGATCTCGACCCTTGCCTCGTCGAATGAGGTGCAGGATATTCCAACTGAATACCACTATGCAAAACAAAAGAAAACGTCCTTGTAATAACACTTTTTAAAACTGTTCCAACAACGTCCAAATAGGTTTGTTTTCCTTTGCGTTGATCAGAATCAACGCAGTCCCATCAATTAATCACACCAGAAAAGAACGAAAATATAATGTACGTATATGCCATCCGCATTCGCCACCGGGTCCTGTCATTGCCCGTTAGGTTACTTGACTAACGACAGAGCGAGGACTGGACTAGTGCGGGTGCAAAACATATACAACATCTACAAGTATATATACCAATATATAATAATCGCTCCAGGCGTGATAATATGCAACATTACAGAAAAGTAATAAGCATCACAGAACAATACAGATAATCTGGGATCCCCAGGTTTCACAGAGCCGCTGCTGAAACCCGACGTTCCCCTGGTAGCGTGGATAGCCTGTGTAATGAAACCTAGACCCCTACGGGTGCGGCAAGTTACCCTCCAAAACCTGAAGCGAGGCAGCCCCCTACAGCAAAGTGAATGGACCATCCTGCACTTCACGGAATCCGGTAACTTGAGCACCCCTCCTTGGGTCAACCTGTACCCCCTACGAGTGCGGCGAATAGTCTGCCAATTTTAGCGTGAGGCCCCTTTGCCTCTCAAAGCTATGAGATACGGACCCGTTGCCCTCCAGAACCCGGCTATCCGTGCACTCCGTCGCTGGGTAAACCTAATACAGAAATGAAAAATATGTACAACGGGTACATCGACCTCAGCCCGGTCGTGCCCCAAAAGAATATTATACAAACATGCCGTGACGGCAGTCCACATGTTGGACGCTCGCCCCGCAATATCAAATGTACAAACAAATCCAAACCGCACTACCATTGCACACAGCTATCACCACGACAAATCCGCAACATCACAGCACAACACAGAACATCAACGCGAATGTCATGTTCGCAAATCCGTCTAAAGAGCTATAGCAATTAGACGCAATTTACCGCTCGAATGACATTCACGGTCAGAGATATAATGTAAGTACTGTAAACTAACAAATTTAAAATTCCGATCGACAAAACTTCCCGAAGTGGGCCCCACATACAACTGCAGTACACAAACAAAATCTGGGCCCAAACAAAATATTCCAGAAACCACAATTCCCTATGCAAGAGCCCCAGAAGAAATATGGTGCACTGTAGCCACTAACTGGCAGCGGAACCACGACCAAACCATGGTTTGTGCGGCGGTTCCACGGCAGTACAGTGAATTCAGTCAACTAAATTTCTTACAGTGTCTTAAAAAAGCTTGCTCGATTTTCTGAGATGCACAAAATGATTTTTAGACCTGTTTAAAAAATCGACAGAAACTTTAGCCTGAAAAGTGCGGTTTTGGAAATTTCGTTTGATCGTTGTTTTAAACACGTTAGAACAAGTTAGTAAAGGTTAATGGCGTGGCTCTGATACCATGTAAGTCTACGGTAGCGCCCCGGCCGTCATTCTGACGCCAAACGCGGAACAAAAACTTTTATAACTGGCGCTATCGCATACTATAACCCGGATCTTGCCATTAACGGTAAACTAACAAACTGTAAAGAGGTAGAATGGCTATACCGATCGATCCGAGTCCTTCGGTCTTTAGCCATCATCCCACGCTCCTCGCGGCAACTCCGATCTCTTGTCTCCTCGTCTTGGTGGCACCACGTCAACGGATCTTTAAACAGGCTCCCGCCTCTATACCGAGGCAACTCGGTCATCAAGTCTGCTAAAAGAGATGGCCAAGATGAAGTAGAGAATGAGTAGAATACTTTGTCTCAAACACCCTAGGGTTCTTATCACATGAGAGGGGTAGGGTGGAGGTAGAAGAAGATGCTATGGATTGGAAATGGTGTACTCAAGAAACACTAGTGAGCCAAAATAAAAACTAAGCTCATAAACTTGTGTCTTCTCTTTTTCTTCTCTTATGAATAGATATATATGGTTGAGAAAGAAAAATATCTCAAGAAAATATCTCCTCACACCCAAAACAAAACACATTAATTCTATCATGACTCACTTAGAGACTTGTTCATAACATAATATTGCATTTTGTATTCCCCATTCTTATGCATTTTACAATAAAAACAGGTGCTTTTGACCCATGTCTGCTACATGTTACAGATTACAGGTTCTTGGAGCAAAGACGGTGAAAAACACAAAAGACGACACAAAAGAAGGATTTTTGACCAACAATTAGGAAGATATTAGTAAAGCCCGGCAGAAGAACGGTTCACCATCAACAAGGCGACGCAAGATCCAAATTTGCAAGAAAGACGGTTAAAAGATCCATCGCAAAGTGTTCACTGAAGTTCTGGAATTACAGCAGAAGCCCAAATGGAAAAAGAACTAAAGAAATGAAAAGCCCAGAAGAACCTGAAGAAGCCCAGAAGAAACCATCACATGATCTCATCATTGGGCCGCGGAACCGCGGCCCAAGTGCGCCCATGCCGCGGTTCCGCGGCTACTTGAAGCCCTAATGCGCAGAACTTTTTACCATAATTTGTGGCGGCTCTGGAAAGTTCTTTTCAGGGGTATATTTGTAACTTTAGACATGCGGTACAATCTGTAGCCCTAGGGTTTCTATGTCCTATAAATAGAACCCAAGACCTTGTATTTTCTTATGCCTCTACTCATGAATAAAATTCTGTTTTCTTGAAGTTAGAGCGCATCAAAAGTAAGTAGGTTATTTTCCTTGCAGTAGTTGTAGTTTTTTATCTGTTTTTATTTTCTCGCCTTAGTTTAATTTAGTTTAGTTTTTATTAACTTGCAATCGATGTTTTCTCTCTTTAATAAATTCTTGTCTTTTTACATCCCCTCAATGAGCGAGTAGTTTCCTCGCTTGTTAGGGTTAGGAATGGGGAAGGATTTGAGAGATGAAGATCTCTCATCTCTTTTCATTGCTAAACTTTTATGAACATTAGAACTCCATGCATACCTTTCTATTCCGCTCCCTACGGCACTTTTACCCTCAAGGTAACGGTGATTCCGTAGTCTAAAGGCCCGGATTTTAAGGTTTTCCATGGAGGTCAGGGTAAAGATTAAGAAAGGAAGGACAAGGATCTAGAGGAAGAATCAATCTTCCCAATCATCCTAATCCCCTTTGTTAAGATTTACCATAACACTAATATGATACATTTAATTAATAGCAATGGAAAGAGATGTAAATCTTTGTTTACCAAATTTTCCCTAGACCTAATCCTAGCAAGTTTCTAATCCTAGTCTCATACAACTTCAATTTTTAGGTTTAATTATAAATCCAAACACCATTTGGAATTAACTCGTAAGAACTTAAAGAAAATTTTCACATCCCTGTGGACCGACCCGTACTCACCGGCTAGCTTCAAGCGACGCCGTTCTTGATTGCGGTAAATATTTTTGATCGATCTTTTAGAAAGTGCGAGCATGCTAAATCATACAATCAAATGGCGCCATTGCCGGGGATGGCGTAAAATTTTCTTTTTTTAATTTCGGGTTAATATAAAATCTAAAAAATCATAAAAATCTGAAAATTCCAAAAATAAAAAAAAATATTTTATCATCTTTTATTGTTTGAAGGGTTTTCTTTGTGGATCTTTGCAGGATTGACGGATCTGAAACAGTACAGAAGGAGAATCAGGAAAAGGTACATCAGAACAGAGGTAGATTGCTACAGAAGAGCCGTACAAATTTTTGCTGAGCACGATCCCTCCTGTTCACCACGGAAACGCGGCCTAGACGTGTCATCTGCGGCGGATCCGCGGCTCCCTGTGGAGATCTCTGCGCAAAAATTGCACTGTTTGTTTTCTTGTTCTCCCCTCTGCAAATCCCCATATATCTTCTGTCAAATCTTCTGCAGGATTCTTTGCGCTAAAAATCTTCTTCCCCCTTCCAATAATTGATTTTCTGCAGAATTCTTTGCGCCGCGCTAAAAAGCAAATTGATTGCAAGTGATTTACTGCTTTGCATACTTTAATCTGACTTTAAGGGGCTATTGACCAATTCAGATTGGGTGGGGATTTCATCACCCTTCCCAGGACCCCAGAAATCACTTAAAGCATTTGCATTGACCACTTTTAATTTAAAAAATATTAGACTCAGCCCTAAGGACGTCGAGCTCAATAGGACATAGGACTAGTATAGGCATCGGCCGTTTATCCTAACCGACATTGCGGTGACTAGGCTGGTGGTTTTTAATTAGGCCCACTGTCGTGGTGGTTCCTTCCCACTTACCTGGCCGTACTTGTCTGTGAAGAGACGGTTTGAGGTCCTATCTCTAGCCCTTTGGAACAGTTAGGAGCTGTCTAGCTGACCCTAGACTTAGGCCTGATTGTGCATGTGTGGTTAATTGCATTTGTGTCACTAGTCTCTTTTCAAAATCTTTTTGCAAAAGCTCACTTGAAAAGAAAAAAAAAGGGAAAATCTTTTCAAAACTTGCAACTTGTCGCTAAAGAATCTTTGCACTCACTTACACCACTTCTTCTCATTGACGTTTTCTTACCTTCACATTCTGTCTTTCATCTTTCGACTACACTAACCCTTTTTAGTGTATGTCCGGTTGGACTAGGGACCCTAGCGCCCGATTAGTCCGTGTTTCGTTGGTGCCGACCGACGAACCTTTCGACTCCGAAGTCGAAATCTTGTCCACTTCTTCACTTTCACCATCACATTCTTCCGAAGGTATGTCGGGATACGATCCTAACAACACCTTACAGACGGGAAGGATTCCACCTCCGCCAGGTGCGAATAACCCGAATCTTCCGCCTGTCGAAGCGCCCACACGAGTCGCGCTTCAGGATCTTTTCTACCCCATCCGCACCGCCCTTCCTACTTGTCTTTCCCTTCCACCGGCTAATGGGGACAACTTTGAGATCAAACCCCACTTCATCAACATGCTGCCTAAGTTTCATGGTTTGGAATCCGAAGATGCATATATCTTTATCAACAAATTCCAAAACGTTTGCGCCATGATGAAAACTACCCAATTAAGTGATGACGCTATAAGGCTAAGGGTCATTCCTTTCACCTTATGTGACCTAGCCGAGAAGTGGCTATACAGCACCGCATCACACTCAATTAGAAATTGGGACGAGTTTGTGAAAGCTTTTCTTAAAAAGTTCTATCCTCATCACAAAACTGCAAAAATCCGTAATGAAATCATTCAATTTTCACAGCTTCCTGCCGAACCATTTTGGAAATGTTTTGAAAGATTTAAAGACCTTCTCGTTCAATGCCCTCACCATGGAATCGAAAGATGGCAACTTTTCCAAACCTTATACGAGGGATTGAACCCGGCAACGAAGCAGTTGCTAGAAACCATTAGTCAAGGTCACTTTCTGTCCAAATCTAGTGAGGAAGCGTGGCAGTTTCTTGAGGATCTTAGTGAGCAAACGATTCAATGGGAGAGCACCAAGACCACATCATCTTCTTCTAATGGTCAACCTAGGGCAGGCATACATCAAGTAGAGATTTCAATTGCTATGAAGGCCGAGATGGCCGCTCTTACGAAAAAGCTAGAAGCACTTGAGACCAAAATCTCAGCACCTTCTCCTGCCCCTGTCATGCCCCCACGAACTGTTTGTGCTTGTTGTTCGGATCCATCACATCTCACCGAAGAGTGTCTTTACACTGCATCTACTCAAGGACAAGATCAAGTCAATGCTGCCTTTCAGCAACGACAAAGAAATGATCCATACTCTTCGACATATAATCCGGGTTGGAAGAGCCACCCTAATTTCGCTTGGAACCAAAATCAACAAGTCCAAGGAAACAACAATTTTCAAAGAGCTCCTCCTCCACAACAACAACAAGCACCTCCACAGGCTCAATTTCAGCAGCCTCCCCAACAGCAACCTTACCCTAATCAGATGAACAATTTTGTGCCCAACAATTTTGTTCCACCTCAAAATGCTGTTAGCTCGCTCGAAAGAAGTCTAGAAGCATTCCTAAAGCAATTTGCACAGTCCACAGCTAGGATAGAGACTTCTGTTCAATCTTTGGTGCAAAACAGTGCCTCACACGATCAAAGCATCAAAGCTATTGAGGCACAAATTGCACAACTCAACGCAGCATTGAAAGAGCGAGAGAAAGGAAAACTTCCGTCTCAACTACTCCCAAATCCCGGTCACGCACATGTTGCACATGAACAGTAGAATCATAACGTGAATGCTGTGACCACGTTGAGATCCGGAAAAGTGCTGCAAAACAATGTGGGTATTCACCGTGACACCTCTACCGGTGGTTCTTCATCTTCCTCTTCTTCTTCATTAGAGCCTATTCTCCATCCTTCACATGGCTCTACTTCTTCTAGCTCGAACGGACCCTCTCCTCACAACACGAACACATCTACACGGGGTTCCGTTCCAACTCAACAATCTGATCCACAAAAATTGGACTCAACAACCTTTCAAAATGTTCCTTTTCCAAATCGGTTGAGATCCAATAAACCAACTCCACAAATGGAGAAGATTGTAGAGTTGTTCAAACAGGTTAGCATAAATATCCCTCTTTTGGATGCAATCCAACAAGTTCCTTCATATGCAAAAATCTTAAAGGACTTATGCACCAAAAAGAGGAAGTCACAAGTACCAAAGAAAGTTTTCGTGGCTAGTGTTGTTAGTGATGCTCTTGTCAATTCTTTGCCCCCAAAGCACAAGGACCCCGGTTGTCCTACTATTTCGATCACAATTGGGAACAAGACCATCAATAGAGCACTATTAGATCTTGGTGCTAGTGTCAATTTGCTACCCTATTCGGTGTACGAACAATTAGGCGTTGGAGAGCTCAAGCCTACTCATTGCACTCTCCAAATGGCTGACCGATCAATCACCCACCCTAGGGGAGAGTTGGAGGATGTGTTAATTAGAGTTGGGGATTTCATTTTCCCCGTGGACTTTATTGTTATGGATACACAGCTTGTCGCTAACCCCCGTAATCAAATTCCGGTGATACTTGGTCGACCATTCCTCGCTACTTCTAACGCGGTAATCAACTGTCGTAATGGTTCAATGAATCTATCTTTTGGCAAGATGACAGTTGAACTTAACATTTTCAAGTTAGGAAGTCAGCCTTGCGAGCCTAATTCTAGCGTACTTGATGTGTGCTCGATCTATGAGATCGCGGAGGAGGACCGTGAGTTCGAGAATTTCATGTTTGATCACAGTAATATTGACGCCACTAGTGCGTTCCTCCTAGAATCCGACATAGCTTTCACGACGGACAAAGATTATGAGTGTTTCACCTTTGTTGATGATCTTGAAGACTCTCCACCCGAGTTTGAGTCTTTTGCTTTTTCGGATGAGTTGGTTGAACCATCCGACTCGGTAGCGTACACTCAATTTGAACCTTTGATGGAATCCTTCGAGTTTGAAACAGTTACTCCATTGTTACCATCTATTGTTTCACCACCTAAACTCGAGCTAAAGCTTTTCCCGTCGCACCTAAAATATGCTTATCTAGGTGAAAATGAGACCTTACCAGTTATCATATCGGCCTCTCTAGCTCTTGAGCAAGAGAAGGCTCTTTTAACGGTCTTATACAATAATCGGCAAGCTTTCGGCTGGTCTATGGCGGACATCAAGGGGATTAGTCCCCTCATAGTCGAACATCATATACACTTGATGGATGATGCCAAGCCGGCAAGGATCCACAAAGACGCCTCAACCCCATCATGAAAGAGGCGGTCAAGAAGGAGATTGTTAAGTGTCTTGATAGCGGTATCATTTACCCTATCTCGGATAGCCAATGGGTTAGCCCCATTCATGTCGTGCCAAAAAATCGGGCATCACGGTCATCACCAATGAGGCAAATGAGTTAATTCCCACTCGCACCCAAACTGGGTGGCGAGTTTGCATCGACTACCGAAAACTCAATGCCGCGACAAGGAAGGACCACTTTCCTTTACCATTCATTGACAAAATGCTAGAACGATTGGCGGGGCACGAATTCTACTGCTTTTTAGATGGCTATTCCGGTTATAATCAAGTCCCCATAGCCAAAGAGGATCAAGACAAGACTACATTTACTTGTCCCTTTGGCACTTTTGCTTATCGTCGCATGCCCTTTGGGTTATGCAATGCACCCGCTACATTTCAGCGGTGTATGATGGGGATCTTTTCGGACATGGTGGAGAAGTTTTTGGAAATCTTCATGGATGATTTCTCCATTTTTGGTGACTCCTTCGATGAGTGTTTACGACATCTTGACGCAGTTCTCACCCGCTGTAGGGAAAAGAACTTGACTTTGAATTGGGAGAAATGCCACTTTATGGTACGAGAAGGCATTGTCTTAGGACATGTAATCTCGCAAAACGGCATAGAGGTTGATAGAGCTAAAATCGAAGTCATTTCTAATCTTCCTCCTCCTAAATGCGTCAAAGATATCCGAGCTTTCCTTGGCCATGCCGGTTTTTATAGACGGTTCATCAAGGACTTTAGCAAGATTGCTAGACCCTTGACTCTCTTGTTGGCCAAGGACACTACTTTTTTTTTCGACTCAACTTGCATAAAAGCGTTCGAGTCTTTGAAACACTCACTCATTTCTGCGCCCATCCTTTCATCTCCAGACTGGACGCACCCTTTTGAAATTATGTGCGACGCATCAGATTTTGCCATTGGTGCTGTTCTTGGACAGCACATTAACAAGATGCCGCATGTAATTTACTACGCTAGCCGAACATTAAATGAGGCCCAATTAAACTACACAACAACAGAAAAAGAGTTTTTAGCGGTTGTGTTTGCACTTGAGAAATTTCGGCCTTATTTAATCGGCTCTCCAGTTATAGTGTACACGGATCACTCAGCTCTTCGCCACCTTTTTGCGAAGAAGGATGCTAAGTCTAGGCTAATACGTTGGATCCTTTTGCTGCAAGAATTTGACCTTGTTATAAGGGACAAAAAGGGATGTGAAAACGTAGTGGCCGATCACCTTTCACGACTTCCTTCTTCGCCTACACTTGAACTTCCCATCACTGATGCTTTCCCCGATGAGCAACTCTTGACTGTTTCTTGCGAACCATGGTTCGCCGATATTGTAAACTACTTAGCCACCGGCTTGATACCTAAAGATTGGTCGAAACAAGACAAACTACGATTTTTGTCCCAAGTAAAGCATTTTTACTGGGATGAACCTTATCTTTTTAAATATTGTTCCGACCAAATCATTCGTCGGTGTGTGCCAGAAAATGAGGTCAAGAGTGTGCTGTCTTTTTGCCACGATCAAGCATGTGGCGGGCACTTTGGCCCAAAGAAGACAGCCGAGAAAGTTTTGCAGTGTGGTTTCTATTGGCCACGACTCTTCAAAGATGCATTCGAATACTGCAAAACTTGCTCCCGGTGCCAACACTTGGGCCGGATATCGCGGAGAAATGAAATGCCGCTCCAACCGATTTTGGTTGTAGACATTTTTGATGTTTGGGGTATAGATTTTATGGGACCATTTCCTAACTCTTTTGGAAATGTGCATATTTTTTTGGCTGTTGACTATGTTTCAAAATGGGTCGAGGCTATGCCTAGTCGAACGAATGATAACAAGGTTGTCGTTCGATTTCTAAAAGAACACATCTTTTCTCGATTTGGGCACCCTCGCGTAATAATAAGTGATAATGGTTCTCACTTTTGCAATAGGACTTTCGAGTCCCTAATGCGCAAATACTCTATCACCCATAAGCTGTCAACGCCATACTATCCCCAAACATGTGGGCAAGCCGAGATCTCGAATCGACAAATTAAGCAAATCTTGGAGAAAACGGTTTCTAAAAACCGTAAAGATTGGTCACTAAAATTGATCGATGCACTATGGGCTTTCCGTACTGCATATAAGACCGATCTCGGCATGTCTCCATACCGGCTTGTTTACGGGAAGGCGTGCCACCTCCCAGTAGAAATTGAGCATAAGGCATTTTGGGCCATTAAAGAGCTGAATCTATCTTTAGAAGATGCGGGCAGCAATCGAAAGCTGCAATTGAATGAATTGGAGGAGCTGCGAGATGAGGCATATGATAATGCCGTGATTGCTAAGAATCGAGTTAAGGTATTTCATGATAAAAACCTTTTGCGAAAGACATTTAAACCAGGTCAACAGGTTTTATTATATGATACTCGTTTACACTTTCATCCCGGCAAGCTCCGTTCTAGATGGAGAGGACCTTTTGTAGTCCGCACCGTTTATCCGCACGGTGCGGTTGATCTTGAGAATCCAGAAGACGGTACTTTATTCAAAGTAAATGGACATCGATTGAAACCGTTCTTCTCAGCGGACCATTCGGAGGAGCTCCTGCTTTTGCAGGAGCCGATTTACACCGATTGATTTTCCTCCACCTTCACCCTCGAATTTCTTTTTTTTTCCAAAACTTTATTTCAAATAAGTTTGGGGGTGTGTATACTATGTAAATATAATAATAAGCAGGAACTCGCCGATAGTATCAAACCACTTGGTGCAGCATGACAGTGAGGACACTGTCCATTATAAGTTTGGGGGTATGTTCGGTAAGTTTTCCTTTTGCATTCATATGTATATTTCTGCATTGCATCTTTATATAAAAATCATAAAAATTTGAAAAATTTGAAAACATAAAAAAAAAATTAGAAAACAGAAAAACCCATAAAAATTGAAAAATTTCAAAAATTATAAAAATTAATGTATTCAATTCTGGTTTATTGACTTGAGTTTGATAAATAGGTCAACTGGCTGGGAACAACTAGATCTTAGACTTAGCAAATTAAAAACCCTAAAAATAACCTTCCTTAGAGTTTAACTGTGGAAAGCATATGTCTTTGTAGGTTATCTAGAAATAGGCAAATTTTGGGTTCAGTTCTTGGGCTAAGTCGAAACGAAGGAAAAGTATTAAAACTTTTATTATAGTATAAGTTTGAAAAATAGTTCCTAGCTTAAGTCTAGATTCTGAAAATGTATACCCTACAAAATGCACAAACACGCACCTTGAAACTTGGATTAGTAGAAGAGACCTTGAAATGCTCTTGTCTAAAGTCCTTAGTATGAAAAAGTGTGAATAAAGAAAAAAAAAGAAAAAAATGGACACTGGTTTTTGTGATTACTTAAGGCTGTAAAAATAGAAAAATATTTAGCGAGGGTGTTACTGCTAAAAGCCTTGGGTGTTGCAAAACTAGGAAGTACGCCTTAAAGTGCTAATGCATCTTGTAATCGGTTGTTGGTACCTCAAGAAGTATTAACAGTCGCATGAAGGATGTGAAAGCGAAATTTCACAAGTGCTTTGGACAATGGACGGGGGTACGATTGCTTGATTTGAATTTCCAAGTGTAGGGGTGATACTTACACACACGTAGGGATATGTGATTGGAGTTTAGATAAGAGAAGGGAATGAAGAATAGAACTTGTGTCTTTAATAGAGTTGATAGAAATTCCTAAGTGGAGATGGAACTCTAGAAGGAAAACTCAAGAAATGCCGAAAGCTAGATAATTCTACAGGATATATGTAATCTTAAGTTAAATAATGAGGAAGTGTGAAGAATATGGGTGGATAATTTGCGGGTCGACGATAATAGAATTCCTTGTTAGAAAACCTAAATGGAGAACAAAAGTCGAGAAACCAAGTTGATAGGATTTTGTGGGTAGTATCTGCTGAAAACCCTCAGGAGACAACACTCCTCCTACTAGGGACACCTAGAGGTTTAACGGCTTGTTGCACGAGCTCAGTGCAATCGCGTTTCCCTGCGAAAGTGCGGCTAGGTTAGATTTTTAAATAATCAGTTTGCTCGAGGGCGAGCAAAAGATAAGTTTGGGGGTATTTGTTCATAACATAATATTGCATTTTGTATTCCCCATTCTTATGCATTTTACAATAAAAACAGGTGCTTTTGACCCATGTCTGCTACATGTTACAGATTACAGGTTCTTAGAGCAAAGACAGTGAAAAACACAAAAGACGACACAAAAGAAGGACTTTTGACCAACAATTAGGAAGATCTTAGTAAAGCCCGGCAGAAGAACGGTTCACCATCAACAAGGCGACGCAAGATCCAAATTTGCAAGAAAGACGGTTAAAAGATCCATCGCAAAGTGTTCACTGAAGTTCTGGAATTACAGCAGAAGCCCAAATGGAAAAAGAACTAAAGAAATGAAAAGCCCAGAAGAACCTGAAGAAGCCCAGAAGAAACCATCACATGATCTCATCATTGGGCCGCGGAACCGCGGCCCAAGTGCGCCCATGCCGCGGTTCCGCGGCTACTTGAAGCCCTAATGCGCAGAACTTTTTACCATAATTTGTGGCGGCTCTGGAAAGATCTTTTTAGGGGTATATTTGTAACTTTAGACATGCGGTACAATCTGTAGCCCTAGGGTTTCTATGTCCTATAAATAGAACCCAAGACCTTGTATTTTCTTACGCCTCTACTCATGAATAAAATTCTGTTTTCTTGAAGTTAGAGCGCATCAAAAGTAAGTAGGTTATTTTCCTTGCAGTAGTTGTAGTTTTTTATCTGTTTTTATTTTCTCGCCTTAGTTTAATTTAGTTTAGTTTTTATTAACTTGCAATCGATATTTTCTCTCTTTAATAAATTCTTGTCTTTTTACATCCCCTCAATGAGCGAGTAGTTTCCTCGCTTGTTAGGGTTAGGAATAGGGAAGGATTTGAGAGATGAAGATCTCTCATCTCTTTTCATTGCTAAACTTTTATGAACATTAGAACTCCATGCATACCTTTCTATTCCGCTCCCTACGACACTTTTACCCTCAAGGTAACGGTGATTCCGTAGTCTAAAGGCCCGGATTTTAAGGTTTTTCATGGAGGTTAGGGTAAAGATTAAGAAAGGAAGGACAAGGATCTAGAGGAAGAATCAATCTTCCCAATCATCCTAATCCCCTTTGTTAAGATTTACCATAACACTAATATGATACATTTAATTAATAGCAATGGAAAGAGATGTAAATCTTTGTTTACCAAATTTTCCCTAGACCTAATCCTAGCAAGTTTCTAATCCTAGTCTCATACAACTTCAATTTTTAGGTTTAATTATAAATCCAAACACCATTTGGAATTAACTCGTAAGAACTTAAAGAAAATTTTCACATCCCTGTGGACCGACCCGTACTCACCGGCTAGCTTCAAGCGACGCCGTTCTTGATTGCGGTAAATATTTTTGATCGATCTTTTAGAAAGTGCGAGCACGCTAAATCATACAATCATGACTCATTAGCATGAGTCACTAATGAACATGCTAGAAGAAATGTGTCATCCAAAATGAGTCACCCTTTCCAAAATCCATTTAATCATTTAAACCAAAATGATTAACTAAAAGAAATGCATCTTCTAAAATATTCTCGTAACGGATTACGAAAATACCCCTCACCTGTATATACATACCTGTATCCGTATTCCGACTGAATACGAATACGAGAGACTAAAATATTCCGACTCAATATAATACATGGATCCGGCTTAAACCAAAGCCCACCAGTATTATCTGTCCGAAATATGACACGTGCACAAGTGCACGTGCATTTTTCGAACCCTGCCATAAAACCATACGGCCTCTACAACGTTTCGCCCGAACTTGGGAAACTATCTGTGGGGGACTCTAAAGACTCGTCAGTACCCCGGCAGTGGGTTTAACCACAAGCACGTCAGCGGCACTAGCTGTGCGTAACGGCTGCCCATGTACTGACCGAAAGGGAAGCCAGATGAGCGAACTCATCCGGGAACCCTACTGAGCCTATCAGTGACAATATACATACAGTCCGGTCTGTTCGTCTATGAGCATCGTATATCGGGCCTAGGGGGCTGGTAACGTCAGACCCCCAATAGCGGTATAAGTCGTGTCGGATAGTAGCCCTGAACACCATGAGAAACTACTGGAATACTTACCAGTAATTCTCACCTGCCTTGGCCAAGGACTTGGTGTAATGGCTCTCCTAGACACAGCACGATCTCACCCCTAATATCGGGAGAGACGAATCCCCTGCCGATCCGCTCACTTGCCTCCATATGGCTCGAGACTGTACCCAACTAAAACCTGTTTGCACGACTCCTTTGAGCCGTGGTAGGGTAGTAATCAAAGCACAGTGGGAACTCACATGAGACAAATGACGACCTCAGGTCGATGAACTAACCTGTACACATGTCACCAGGGAACTGCTATCTGACGCTAGGTATAATACCAACCAGAAGGTTCCCGACGAGTCCTGTCCGGTGTACTCATAACCCAATGAGCACCTGTATACATCTTAGGTGATCCAACTGACACCAGTGGCTTGTGAGACCGGCCACCGCCCCTCGTCGGGGTCTCGACTGTATACACTAGTCTACTCTGGAGTATCGATGCCCTGTCTCGAAACTCCTACGACTAGGGACCACTTTTAAGGATGTGCTTATAGACTACCCAACTCTCACGTATATGATCTCCATCATACTATTGGTAGTCAAGCAGGATCCTAAGGGCTCTATCAACGTGTAATAGTGAACAGTCACCTAAAGCTGTACATGATGATAAAGTCAAACCAGATAGCATACTATCATTTCGAGTAAGACTGTCCTACCGGTATAGGTCCTCCCTCAATCATTGCAATCACGTACCTGCGATCCAATAATTGACTTTGAGGGCACTATATCCAACAATCCTTTCGCCACAAGTCTTGCCTTATAGGTCTCCACCTGCCCATCTACACCAATTTTTCTTTTAAAGATCCATTTGCACCCTACGGGTTTTACCCCAGAGGGTACAACGTCCAAAGTCCATACTTTATGGTGTACATAGACTCTATTTCAGATCTCATGGCATCCAGCCACTTCACAGAGTCTCCACTCGTGATAGCTTGTTGGAAACTGGTAGGATCATCATCCTCCATGATGCAATCTTATCTATCACCATCAATGAGGAAACCGTAGTACCTCTCCGGTGGGCGAGAAGTCCTACCAGATCTACGGAGTGGTTGAGGTTCATTTGTCTCTGTTGCAACAGCCGGTTCAACTAAGTCGTCATTTATAATTTGTGTTTCTAGAACTTCTTCTAGGTCCACCACACTGTCATCAGTATCATTTGTAAAAAATTCTTTTCCTAAAAATGTGGCATACTGAGAAACAAACACCTTTTGTTTCTCCTTGTGGTAGAATAGATATCCATAGGAATTCTTTGGATACCCCACAAAATTACGCATGACTGACCGTGTCTCGAGTTTGTCCGGATTTTGCTTTTTGAAATAGGCCGGACAACCCCAAATCTTAACTCGTTTGAGAGATGGTCTCTTCCCATGCCATATCTCATATGGTGTGGTAGACACGATTTTGGTTGGAACCCTGTTCAATAGAAACGCTGCAGTCTCCAATGCATGCCCCCAAAATGAGACAGGTAACTCAACATCACTCATCATGGAACGAACCATATCTAATAGGGTTCGATTCCGTCGTTCTGACACACCGTTGTGCTGTGGTGTGTTAGGAGGAGTGAGCCGAGAGAGAATCCCATTCTCTTTTAGAAAGTATGCAAACTTTGTACTGAGATACTCCCCACCTCGATCTGATCGAAGCATTTTGATACTCAATCCGGTTTGTTTTTCTACTTCAAGTTTGTACTCAGTGAATTGCTCGAAAGCTTCAGACTTATGCTTTAGTAAAAACACATGACCGAACCTTGAGAAATCATAAGTAAAAGTTATGAAGTATGAAAAGCCGCCTCTAGCCTGTGTAGACATTGGCCCGCATACATCACTATGTATGAGGGCTAAGAGCTGAGTAGCTCTTTCTCCGTGTCCTGTAAACGGAGATTTGGTCATTTTACCCTTGATACAAGACTGGCAAGTCGCATAAGATTTATATTCAAAAGGGTTTAAATATTCATCTTTATGTAGCTTGTTTAGGCTTGTTTCGTTAATATAACCAAGTCTACAGTGCCAAAGAAAAGCTTCATTTATTTCTGAAAGTTTTCTTTTATTAGTGTGTTGTATGCTCAAAACTGTGTGTTGATTTAGGACGTATATCCCGTTATTAAGTGTACCATACCCAACCAACATTTGATTCGGGTTAATGTTCATAAGATTATTCTGCAATACAAAATTATATCCTTCACTTTTTAACAAAGAAACAGATATTATATTACAAAGCATACTAGGTACATAATAACATGGGTTCAAAACCAATATACACCCTGACGGCAACCCCAGGTGACACTCTCCCACTGAAACCGCATGTACATTGGAACCATTTCCAACACGGAGAGTATGGTCACCTGTGTTCAAAACTTTGCTATTTCTCAGCCCCTGCATGGAATTGCAAATGTGAGAACCTGAACCGGTATCCAATACCCAAGAAGCAGAGTTTATAGAAAAACAGTTTTCTGTCACAAACACACCTGAAGCGGAAGCATCACCATGCTTCTTCCTTTTGAGATCCAAGTACTCAGTGCAGTTGCGCTTCCAGTGTCCCGATTTGTAGCAGTGATAACATTCCCCTTTCCTCGATTCCCCAGCCATGGACTTATCTTTCCCCTTAACTTTTTTAACTCCACCTCTAGGTTTGGCGGGTTTCTTCTTCATCTTTCCCTTGGCCTTAGACTTCGGGTGAGAGGAGGAAGATGGCCCAGCAATCAAAGCGGGAGTCTTCACTGATTTCAGCATGCTCTTTACACTCCTCAATATATTGAGAAGTTCAGGCAGTGACTTCTCCATGTTATGCATGTTGAAGTTTACTACAAATTAAGCAAAGATAGGGGGAGAGACTGTAGAATAATATCAATATTTTGTTCATTCTCCATTGTCCACCCGAGGTCCTCAAGCTCTTCTATAAGAGCTATCATCTTCAGAACATGGTCACCTACTGGTGTGCCAGGAGTCATCCGCGTTTGAAACAGCTTTCGAGACGCTTCGTATCGAAGGACACGAATTGCTCCCCATACAAATCTTTTGTAAGGAGAAAAATGGATTGTACATCCATCTGCTCGTGCTGCTTTTGATGTGTGTTATCCATCGATGCAACAGCGAGGCATTTTGTCGTGGCACAGTCAGCGTCCTATGTCTCGCGGACTCCCTATCCGCAATTGAAGATTTAGGACCTGGGACGGGCGGGGCTGGAGCCGTGAGGACATATGATACCTTATCATAAGTCAAGACAATGTTAATGTTCCTCTGCCAGTCCTTATAACTGGTCTCATTCAGTTTATTTTTATCTAGTAGAAGATTGAGTCCTGTCATTGGTATCTGCCATTAAGAGAGAGAAAAGAATGCACTCAGCGAAAGCTCTTGCAAAGATCAGATTGGTTATTATCTTATCTAATCGATGTCTCCCACTGCTTTCATCAAATTTCCCTTCAAACCTTAAAAGGAAAACTAGTCAGGATTAATTACATTCTACAACTTCGCTAACCGTTCAGCCAGGCCAGTGTCGGTACTTGAGGGAGGTTCCCCGTGCTTTCGCACGGACTTAATTAAAGTAAAGCTCAATTTCCCAGAGGCGTAGCCTCGTTAACACCTTTCTAGACACCTAATGAGTTAGCTAATTGTAAAGTGCAAAACTCTCCTGGGAGCAACTCTTGCTTACAGTGGGATCGGGATCCAACCATCATATGGGAGGTATGCAATCTCATTGCAAATTTCAACTCTTGAAACTCCCGATATGGTTTTTACCCCTAGTACTCATTGCAAATTTCAACTCTTGAAACTCCCGATATGTAAAGTGCAAATTTCAACGCTTATGCCTTCCACATTCGCCACAATGTTCCGTTATGCACCATTAGGTTACTTAACTAACGGCATACTGGGACGGGACTAGCGCGAGTGCAAAACATAAGCAAGGCCTACAATATATCTCATATATAATATTGCATTTGTCTCAGATATGTCAAGCGATCACAACACATACATGAAAATATAGGATATACTAGGAATTCCGTATTTTATATTTAGCCAACGATAGAAAATACGGGTTCCACGGTCATGATGAATAGCCAACCACACACCCTAGACCCCTACGAGAGCGGCAAGCGACCCTACCAATTCTAGAGTTAGGAGACCCGGTTTCGACTCCTCGAGATGGCCTCCCACTGGACTCTAGAACCCGGTCACTTGTGCTCCCCACCTTGGGTTTATCCTAATGCGGAAAAGTAAATAATATACATCGAAGGAAACATCATCCTCAACCCGGATGTGCCCCAATAAAAGAATATTACATACAAATTTATTTTTCATGAATGAAAAGAAAACTCTCATCTCACATAAAACCCCCGGCCATTCATCACGACGATCCTATACATCATATCACAGCAACATATAACATCTCATGTCAATATATGCATATAAACTAGGCGATGTTAAACCATTTGATCGATCGATCAATGACCTAAAAATCCACAGAGAAGCTCAACACCTGAGCAGAATTAAAATTACCCAGAAGCATGCCACAGTACCTATGGACCAACCGTAGAAGGGCCGACCCAAGCCTCACAAACGGCGCCGCGGAACCGCCGCCAAAACCAGGTTTCTGCCGCGGTTCCGCGGTCGTTTAGTCGAGTTAGGGTATTGTTCTTCTAGAGGGTCCATAGAATTACCTGCATGATTTTTTGAATATTTTTAATGTGAAAAATTCCAACATTTTGAAAAATTTCCATAGAATGGTTTTTCCGGGCAATCGATGTTCGTTCGAAGTGTTTTAACGTCGTCTAGGTTACTCTAATGCTCTAGCTTGGCTCTGATACCACTAAAGGGTTTACCTAGCACCTCACAAGGGTTTGTAATGCATCAAACATGCTACAATTTAAATTTTTTTAGGGGGCTAAGTAAACTAACCTAGGATCAAACCTGAAATTTAAAGTAACATATGAAGTAGTATCATATACTACAAGTAATATAACACTAAGTAAAGAGAATACAACCTTTGTAGTTCTTTTTTCTTGACTCCTTGGCTACTTGGGAGTTTGAACGGGCATGCTAGTGAGCTTACGAGTCCACGATGATCCACCCGGAGTCCTTTTTGTCCAAGCTCCAAGCTCCACTTGATCAAATGATGAAGATGAAGCTAACACTCTAAACTAATTAGCTAGACTAGTGTAGAATGATGATGTGGTTTGTTTTCTCACTTCAAAACCCTATCTTTATCACTATCTCACTCACTAACAAAGTCAAGAGAGCAAGAGAGAGGAAGAAGAAGATGATAGCAACTCAAGAGCTCAAGTTTGTGATAATCTTAATAATAAATATGAGAATAGAAATTATATATAATTTCCACTCTCACTTGTAACCATAGGTTAATAAATATCTAGATATTTATCATTGAGCAATAAGAGCCATAGAATGTTAACTCATGGTAAGTGTAGAGTGAAGGATAAATATCAACCATGAATTAATTCTATTAACATTAACTGAAATAATAAATATTTAGATAAATACTTCTATGTGAGTCTTGTATTGCCACCACTAGTGTATCAACAACCATGATACACACAAGTGTATGCATGTATGTGTGCATGCACATCAACATGTGCATCAACATAAACATATGCATACATGCATGCATATAATAAAGAAAAAGGTTTAAACAAAGTGAGCAATAAATTCAATGTTAAATCAACACTTGATTTAACAAACCGACCATATCACATACGACCCGAACAATAGTAAATCGCTCGATTAATATACGGTATCACATACATGCATTTAATCGGGTCCCCGCGCATATCACATATGCACACCACATCGTTTCGCCTGGGCTAGGAAACTTCTCTGTGGGACTCTAAGACTCATCAATACGCCGGCAGTGGGTGATGATCATATCAAGCACCCTAAGCCGCAAGAGGTCAGCTAAACGTAACGGCCACCCGGGTATTGAGCGATCAGAAGAAAACAAGCGAACCTGTCAAAACTCCCATCGAGCCAACTGGTAACACTATCGTACAGTCCGGTCTCTTCATCAGATATGCTGCATATCAAGTCTAGGGATGACATCGTCGACCCCAATAACTCAATAAGTCATGCCGATGTATGGCCTATAATCAAACCGAGAAACTATTGATAACACTTATCAGTAAATCTCAACAGCCCTGGTCAGGGACTTACTGATATAGCCAATCGAGCACAGAGCCAAATCAACCCCCAATACCGGGAGAGACGAAACCCCTCCTATCGCTCATTGCCTCCACATGTCTCGGGACTGTACCCAAAAGCCACCTGTTTGCACGACTCAGCAGAGCCGTGGTAGGGTGGTAATCAAAGCACAGTGGGAGAACATGTGAGACTCAATGACGATCTCGGGTCTACAGACTAACCTGTACCAGTGTCACTTGATACTGCTATCCGACGATAGATATAATACCATACAGGAGTTCTCGGCGAGTCCGTCCAGTGTACCCAGTCTCCACTGAGCACCCGCATACGATCTTGATGTCAAACATCAATGGATATGGGAACATCCATCGCTTATCATATAGGTCTAGTATCATATACGCTAGTCTACTTTGGAATATCGATGCCTCTCGATACACCCACAACTAGGGACATTTCAGGATATGCTTATAAACTACACATGTCCCACTAGTATGATCTGCATCATAATCACAATAGTCAAGTAAATACCCTCAGGGCTTTATCAACATATACAAATGAATAAAAGCATGATCAAGTGAACATGTCAGATAAAGAGCAACTAGATAGCATACTATAATGTCGAGCAAGAAAGTCCTCTGTATATATATACATGTATAAATACATCCACTATCATATAATGGCCTCTAGGGCATACATATACCCAACAAAAGCTTGTATGTAATATTCTTTTATTAGGGCACTTCCGGGTTGAGGATGATGTCACCATTGATGTATATTATTTACTTTACCGCATTAGGTTAGACCAAAGGTGGAGAGCACAAGTAACCGGGTTCTAGAGTCCAGTGGGAGACCATCTCAAAGAGTTGAGACCGGGTCTCCTAACTCTAGAATTGGTAGGGTTGCTTGACGCTCTCATAGGGGTCTAGGTATGTGGGTTTGGCTATTCATCGCGACCGTGGAATCCGTGTTTTATACTAGCTTAATTTAAAACACGGAATTCCTAGTATATCCAATATTTCATATGTGATTCTTCTGCTGCTGATATTCTGTGATGTGATCACTTGATATGTTGAGACGATTGCTTATATTATATATATGAGATATGATAAATATTGATGTTTTCGTTTCTTATGTGATACTTAGGAAGCATATTTGATGGGACTTCATTAATGAGATTAATGAAATAAAAAGAAACCTAAAGATGTTGCAGAATCTTATTTTAAAAACTGGTAGCTCTAGTTCTTGCTTTGCATAGCGGTATTCCTTGTAGAATATCCAGCACCTTATTCGATAAGGAAAGAGCCGAGATCCCTTCACCGGGAGTGACCTCTTTAGCGAAACTAGCAGATGCTACAACCTACTCGGTTTTTCTTTTGATTGCTTCTATAGTTTTTGCTTTGCATAGTGGTATTTATGAAATATCCTGCACCCCATTCGATGAGGAAAGAGCCGAGATCCCTTCACCGGGAGTGACCTCTTTAGCTAAACCAGTAAAAGCCTAAAAAACACTCCTTTTAAAATACACTCGATTCTACAACGATATCAAGTTCATTACGCAAAGGGTTTTCTTAAAAACCTGTCGTATCCCTCCGTCATTTCAGATAAGTAATATTTAGTATTCGTGCTACGATTGTTGACCTTTGTCAAGGCGTAGTGTGCGGTAGCTGATTAGTGCTTATCTGTAAAGCATATGATGCGATTAGATTAGGGTAGTCGTACGACCTTGTTGACCTCTGTCAAAGATCGTGCGGGTGGGTTTAATTCAATCATGAAATGGTGGGTTGAACTTGACTAGCAGCCTATGGTTTGTTGACCTCTGTCAAGGTCATAGGACGCTTGGGGCAGAGTATTATCGGGAATTTTAAGTGTTGAAATTTGCAATGAGATTGCATACCTTCTATGAGATAGTTGGATCCCGATACCCACTGTGAGTAAGAGTTACTCCTGGGAGAGTTTTACACATTACAATTAGCCGATCAAGTAGGTGTCTAGAAAGGTGTTAACGGGGTTATGCCCCTGGGAAATCGAGATTTATTTTAATTAGGTCCGTGCGAAAGAAGGGGGAACCTCCCTCAAAGTGCCGACACTGGCCTGGCCGAAAGATTGGCGAACTTGTAGGGTGTAATTAATCCCGTCTAGTCTTACCTTTTAGGGTTTGAAGGAAGATTTGATAAAAACAGTGAGAGCCATCCTGATTAGATCAAATAATAACCAATCTAATCTTTCTAGAGCGCACGCAGAGTGTTTTCTTCTCTCTCTCTCCTGGTAGCGACCATGTCACGCTTTAATCAAGATAATAATATGGATGCATTGACCGAACCTGCTTATTATACTGTGCTGGGGAACATTGGTTCCGCTCTATCTTATAATTGTTATAAATCCGAGCAAGAAATAGGGGAATATCCGGATTCCTACACCACCCATTTGAGGAATAAGCATGTTGATACATATTCTTCGGGTTTGTCCGTTACCAAGAACTGTTTCTCAGTATCCTCTATGTCCTAGGTATGAGATACCGGATTAGGATCCCAAACGTAATTTGTTACATGGGCTACAGAAAGGTAGAGAACTGACAATGGGTGATATGTCTCTAAGTGTTAGAGAATGGTGCAATTGTTGCAGCCAAATGAGTTGGAAAATATCACCTTGTATTACCAAATGGTAAATACATTGATTCTGAATAAATGTTATTAGATACCGAACCTGATATACAACATTACATCAAATTCTGCATTGAGTTAAAGAAAGATATAATTCTGTATTGGAGGATAATGTTGTGAACATTTTCCTGAATCAAGAGTTGATTGGATCAGGCACGTTATGAAATGGCATATACGTTCTAAATCAAACTACAGTTCAAAGTATCTAGAACACACACACGAGGAGTAGTTCAGAAATGAACGAATCCTTCTTGTGGCATTGTAGACTAGGTCATATCAATGGGACACAACCAGATAAGTTACATAAAGATGAATATAAGAATCTGTTCGAATTTTCATCTTATGATACCTGCCAGTCTTGTCACAAAGGTAAAGTGACCAATACTCCGTTTACTGGAAACAGAGAAAGAGTTACTGAACTCTTGGGACGGATACATGATGATCTATACGATCCTATGTCTACAAATGCCAAGGTTGGTTCTTCGTACTTCATTATATTCACTGATCTTCTCTCAGGATTCGGACATATATTCCTGTTGAAACACAAGTCTGAAACTTTTGAGAAATTCAACGAATATAAGATTGAAGTTGAAAACCTGACGGGTAGAAGTATTAAAGTCCTACGATGTGATCGAGGAGGCGAATACTTGGGCATGGAGTTCCTGGAGTTTCTAAACAGAGAATGGGATTCTCTCTCAGCTTACTCCTTCATATACACCACAACACAACGGTTTATCGGGGCGGAGGTATCGCACCCTATGAGATATGGTGTGCTCTATGATGAGTATTGCTGAGTTTCCTGTTTCCTTTTAGGAGTTATGCACTTGAGAAGCTGCATACCTATTGAATGGGGTTTCAACCAAATCAGTGCCTGTAAGTCTACGGTAGAGCCCCGGCCGTCTAACAGACGCCAAATGCGGAACAAAAACTTTTTAACTGGCGCTATCGTATACTATAACCCGGATCTGCCATTATTGCTAAACTAACAAACTACAAAGAGGGCAGAAAGGTTATACCGAACGATCTGAGTCCTTCGTTCTTTAACCATCATCCCACGCTCCGTTGCGGCTACTCCGATCTCGTCGATCTCCGATTTTCTCGTCCAGGTGGCACCACGTCAACGGATCTTTAAACGGGCTCCCGCCTCTGACCCGAGGCAACTCGGTCATCAAGTTTGCTAAAAGAGATGACCAAGATTGATGTAGAGAATGAGTAGAACACTTTGTCTCGCTTCGTCCAAAGCCATGGACGAACGGTTAATGAAGTTGACTTTTTGGATTGGAATGAAATGAGATATGAAAATATATATGAACTAGATCTCTCTTCTCATTTTAACAACCCTTTCTTTTTCCCCAAAAAATCATTTTTCTTTTTCTTTTTCCAACAAGAGGGGTCGGCCACTATATGAAGAGGAAGGGGGTGAGGGTAGGAGCAAAGTGGTGACTATAAAGCAAAAGATCTTAATCAAAATATCCTAAGTATTACAAAATCTCATTAATGCAAAATCCACTTTGCATAAAACAATAAATGCACTAAGCCACCTCTCATAACACCTCACCATCTTCTAGAAGCTCGCTCATGACTCACCTCATGACTCACCCTCATGAAGAAAAGATAAATCCGTATTTAACCGAATGTAAAATACGGGTGATAGAAAACTGGAAACTGGCAACTTCCAAAAGCGATCCTGAAACAAATTTCAGGACAACCCCGTAAGAGTATAAACATACCCGCATTTGTATTACGACCGAATACAAATGCAACTGAGACAAAGGTATTATATCTACACAGTATAATACTCGGATCCGGTTTAAAACAAAGCCCACCAGTATTATCTGCCCGAAATATGACACGTGCGTAAACGCACGTGCATTTTCCGAACCCTGCCATAAAACCATACGGCCTCTACAACGTTTCGCCCGAACTTGGGAAACTGTCTGTGGGGGACTCTAATGACTCGTCAGTACCCTGGCAGTGGGTTTAACCATAAGCCGTCAGCGGCACTAGCTGTGCGTAACGACTGCCCATGTACTGACCTCAAGGGAGGCCGATGAGTGAACTCATCCGGAAACCCTACTGAGTCTAACAGTGACAATGTATATACAGTCCGGTCCGTTCGTCTATGAGTATCGCATATCTGCCTAGGGGGCTGGTAACGTCAGACCCCCAATAGCGGTATAAGTCGTATCGGAGTGTAGCCCAAAAACACTCTGAGATACTACTGGAGTACCTACCAGTAAATCTCCTGCCTTGGCCGAGGGCTATGTGTAATGGCTCTCCTAGACACAACGCGATCTCACCCCCAATACCGGGAGAGACGAATCCCCTGCCGATCCGCTCACTTGCCTCCATGTGGCTCTGAACTGTACCCAAAAACTACCTATTTGCACGACTCCTTTGAGCCGTGGTAGGGTAGAAATCAAAGCACAGTGGGAACTCACACGAGACAAATGACGACCTCAGGTCGATGAACTAACATGTACACATGTCACCTGGGAACTGCTATCTGACGATATGTATAATACCAACTAGCAGATTCCCGGCGAGTCCTGTCCGGTGTACTCATAACCCAATAAGCACCTGTATACATCTTAGGTGATCCAACTGACACCAGTGGCTTGTGAGACCGGCCACCGCCCCTCGTCGAGGTCTCTACTGTATACACTAATCTACTCCGGAGTATCGATGCCCTGTCTCGAAACTCCCACGACTAGAGACCATAATTAAGGATGTGCTTATAGATTACCCAACTCTCACGTATATGATCGCCATCATACTGTTGGTAGTCAAGCAAGATCCTAAGGGCTCTATCAACGTGTAATAGTGATCAGTCACCTGAACCTGTACACGACTGATAAAGGTAAACCAGATAGCATACTATCATCTCGAGTAAGACTGTCCTACCGGTATAGGTCCTCCTTAATCACTGCAATCACGTGCCTGCGATCCAATAATTGACTTTGAGGGCACTATGTCCAACAATCTCCCACTTGCACTTAAGGCTAATTATTGCGATGTCGCATACTCACAGCCCGTGTGATACCGAACATCCAACTCCTCTACTAATCAGTTTCACAAAGCTCGTTTGTAAAACTATTGTGTTCGAGAAATAGCCTCAGTGAGTGGATCCGCCCTGATGATTCTTTCTACGTCTCTCTTAATCTCAAGTTCGCGGAGAAAGCCATCTCCCGAATTGAGTAATACCTGTCTTAGAATATGTCTGGATATCTGATGGGACCTAGTTCATAAATGAACTCCAAATCCAAACTTCTTAGACTGTATCGATCACTGAACCTAATCAGTATCCAGCACCAAGCCTCCCACAGTATCCTCTTAGACCACCTGTCCATAATACTGTCCCTCATCAGAGGGAAAACTATAACTCTGACAATCACTCTATCATCTATGTCACCTTTGAAGCCTGGAATGATAGCCGTCTCCCGAAGGAGGCTGCCGTCATCAAATCCGTAGAACATGCACTTATGTTCTAAAACTGCTTCCTTATGTTTCTCCAGGATTGGATTAATACAAACTTATCGCATCTAGTGCAAAAACAACATTTGGTGTTGTACTTGACATCTCATGATTGATTCAATTGCCTAAGCAAGTGATCTTCCAATCATGCACATCCCTCTCCCCTTTAGTCTGTAAGACATCTTTAGAGAGGGTGACTCCATCACCTGCAGGTACACTACCATCCCAGGAGTCATCTATTCTAAAAACCATTAGAATACTGTCAAAGTACCCACATTGGGAAACTACCCAAATCTAGATCTAAAACCATAGATCTAGAAACCAGAATGTCAGATATTATATCCATATCCTGTCTGGAGAAACAACTGTGTGACGACCAAAGTAAAACCGATCGTAGTATAAGAATTTTACTTCCTACTCTGTGTATATCATCCAAATACCAGGACATCACATCCTACTACCTTCTCAACAGATCCATCCCCTATTCTGATGAAGTCAAAGCCATGACTGTCACATCAAAATTAGATGATCTATCTCCGCTATAACTGCTCTAGTCTATAAATAGACTTAAGCTACTTGCCCACTATGCTTCTGCTGCTCCCACTGACCACAATAACCCTCTGGCAGAATAATATATACGTGCACTTCTAAAGTTAGTTTAGAACGACGCTATACTTAACCTCCTGTCGGGTTTCATAGTCTGGAGCAACAGTAGTGTCAAGTCTGGGTAAGCAAGAACCTCCCTGTCACCGTCCTTGAGGCTACCGGAGTACCTCTCGGGTGTCTGAGGTTACCCACCATATCTGCGGAGTGGCTAATGGAATGTCAAACCTGATTGAATCTTTAGGTCCTATTAAATTTTCCGTAATCGTTTGCTGTTCTGGAATCACTTCCAGTTCTACCATACTCCCACTACTGTTTTCTGAAAAAATTCATTTTACTAAAACTGTGGAGAGTCAAGAACAATATCACTATTGATCTTACAGATGGTAGAAAGTCAACCCTCGTCATAGCCTGGGCCAACCCACAAACTGCCATTACAGAAACGTGCCCTGAGTTATCCAGAGTCTGGTTTTAAGCATAAGCCGGACAACTCCCCGTACTTTAACATCGTTAAGATATGAACCATTCTATATCCAATATAGAAACTTTGGCACTTATTTAATTGGAACCAGATTCTAATCATGCAACTGTCTCCAGTGCATATCAACTTAATAGAGAGAGGCTGATCAGCATTACTCAACTTAGGAATACATCCAATTATGAGTAACCTGAAAGAGAAACAAGTTTCTCAAAACCATTACTATCATCTGAATACCAATCACAAGTATCTACATCTTCAATCTCTTTGAAGAATCCCGATACTTGCGACACCCGGTTCTGTAATTTATTCTTATACCCACAACTTCTCAAAACTTAGACCTTGTATTTCGGCGAAACACTTGTCTAAAAAACTAGAGAAGTCATAAGTAAACAGAACATAGTACGAGGACCAACCCCTTTGTCCTGATGGACACATACAATACTCTGTATAAGTCCGTTGAGTTTGAATAACTTAAAACCTGTGCGTCGTAGGTTGAAAACTGTACTTATGCTTAAGAACTACTCCGTTGTTCAATACTCCTTACCCAATCGTCAACTGATGTAGGTAAATGTCATCGACATAATATCAAAAAGTTATATCTCACTTTATAAAAATAAACGTACAGATATATCAATTTGAAATTGGTGCACAACAACGGATACTCAAAACCAAATACATGCCTGCCGGCAATAACCTAGGCGACTTCCTCAAATATCACCAATTACAACGAATTACGATAAAATGAGGATGATCACCTAATTCCCAATAACTTCCTCCCACTCATCATCTGTAAAACCATACGGATGTGAGAATCATACCTGGTAAATACATACCCTGGAGTAAGTATCTAATTGGGAAATTAGTTTTCCTTTAACAATGCACTGAAACATGAAAATGTTTCGTAAGGGTATCCTGGTATTCCTAGTAATGCCTCTTCCATAATCCAATTCACGACTGTAACCGTATATTTCTTTGCCATCTCTCAAAATCCCTTTATTTGTCTTTAGTCGTTACCTTATGTACACCATCGTTAGGCTAAATGGTTTTCTTCCTTCCCTACCGTTCGGCACCAGCCTATGGTTTGGAAGAAGACTATCCAGTAAGCATAATAGGTGTACCCTCCTGAACCTAGGAGTACTCACATCTTGAGAAAAGGTGATGATAAAAGACAACTGAATAATACCTTATTCTTTTAAAGGTGAAATAGGAGTGGCGATGAAGTACACGGTTTGGTCGTGAATGATAACAGTCGCAATTTACTTTGCCCTCTTTCTAATCCCTTTATTTTGTCTTTACATATTACCTTCTGTACACCCTACTTAGGCTAATTGGTTTTCTTTATCCCCTACCTTTCGGTACCCGCCTATGGTTTGGAATAAGACTATCCAATAAGCATAATAGGTATACTCTCATAAACTAAGGAGCCCTCGCAACCTGAAAGAAGGTGATAATAAAAGACAACTGAATAAACCAATTCTATTTCTCCTGAACCTGGATCCACCTCGAAGAAGCCCCTTCGAGTTCGTATATAACCATACGATGGATCTATCTAATGGAAGTGGATGTCCGTAGTAATACGGGGTGTTCTGAGAAATGCAAAGGGTAAAAGAAGGAGTGGCAATGACTTATACAACTTAGACAATCCAAAAGCCAGTATTTTAAGAAGGTTCGGTCAACTTGGTCACTGAGTCATAGTCTAGGGTCGGTCAAAGGTCGCTGCCAAAGAGAGAGAGAAAAGAAACACTCTGCGTGCACTCTAACCTAGATCAGAATGGTTATCACTTTATCTAATCCGGAAACCTCCCACTGTACTGTCAAATTCTTCTCCAAACCTAAAAGAAGAATCAATCGGGATCACCCGAAGAGTAAACTAACTCATCAGTGGGAATCGGGATCCAACTCTCATTGCATGATAACGTGACGGAATCCACTCATGTTATCACACTCCAGAAGGTATGCGCATACTTGGCAAGTTTCGGTTTCTTTAGAAACTCCCGATATGATTTTTGCCCCATGCTCTTATGACCTTGACTTTGGCCAAAATGCCATAAGTCACATGCCAAGTTCTTCCCGTCATTATCTTGTCAATTTGAACCCACCCGCACATACCCCTGACTTTGGCCAATCGGCAGAACGACTGTCCCAAACCAACTCATTTATCTATGCAACAAATGAATACTCAGCAGCTACCAAACGCTATGCCTTGACTTTGGCCAAAATACATAGCTTGAATACTACTGAATAACCAAAAGAAATGACGAAGGGCTACGGCTGTTTTTTGGCGAAAAACCTTTAACGTAATGAACTTGATATCGCTGAAGGAACATGATAGCTTTTTATAAAAATATAGTGGCGAAAACCTTTGCTAAAGAGGTCACTCCCGGTGAAGGGATCTCGGCTCTTTCCCCGTGGAATGAGGTGTAGGATATTCCAACTGAATACCGCGATGTAAAGCAACATGTAATCGACTATAGTGAAGTTATTACCCTGACGCAAACTTCTGCCCAAGGGGTCACTCCCGGTGAAGGGATATCGGCCCTTGCCTCGTCGAATGAGGTGCAGGATATTCCAACCGAATACCGCTATGCAAAACAAAAGGAAACGTCTTTGTAATAACACTTTTTAAAACGGTTCCAACAACATCCAAACAGGTTTGTTTTTCTTTGCATTGATCAAAATCAACGCAGTCCCATCAATTAATCACACCAGAAAAGAACGAAAATAAAATGTACGTATATGCCATCCGCATTCGCCACTGGGTCCCGTCATCACCCGTTAGGTTACTTAACTAACGACAGAGCGGGGACTGAACTAGCGCGAGTGCAAAACATATACAACATCTACTAGTATATATACCAATATACAATAATCGCTCCAGGCGTGATAATATGCAACATTACAGAAAATTAATAAGCATCACAGAACAATACAGATAATCTGGGATCCCCGGGTTTCACAGAGCCGCTGCTGAAACCCGACGTTCCCCTGGTCTTGTGGATAGCCTGTGTAATGAAACCTAGATCCCTACGGGTGCGGCAAGTTACCCGCCAAAACCTGAAGCGAGGCAGCCCCCTTACAGCATAGTGAATGGACTACCCGGCACTTCACGGATTCCGGTAACTTGAGCACCCCCTTCTTGGGTCAACCTGTACCCACTACGAGTGCGGCGAATAATCTGCCAGTTCTAGAGTGAGGCCCCTCTGCCTCTCAAAGTCATGAGATGCGGACCCGTTTCCCTCCAAAACCCGGCTATCCGTGCACTCCATCGCGGGGTAAAACCTAGTACATAAATGAAAAATATGTACAACAGGTACATCGACCTCAGCCCGGTCGTGCCCCAAAAGAATATTATACAAACAGGCAGTGACGGCAGTCCACATGTTGGACGCTCGCCCCGCAATATCAAATGTACAAATAAATCCAAACTGCACTACCATTGCACACTACTATCCACCACGACAAATCCGCAACATCACAGCACAACACAGAACATCAACGCGAATGTCACGTTCGCAAATCCGTCTAAAAGGACTATAGCAATTAGACGCAATTTACCGCTCAAATGACATTCCCGGTCGGAGATATAATGTATGTACTGTAAACTAACAAGTTTAAAATTTTGATCGACAAAACTTACCGAAGTGGGCTCCTCGTACATCTGCTGTACAGTAACAAAATATGGGCCCAAAATAAATATTCCAGAAACCACAATTTTCAATGTAGAACCTACTGTAGAAAAATGGTTCACTGTAGCTCTAAAACGGCCGCGGAACCGCGGCCAAACTAGGGTTTGTGCGGCGGTTCCGCGGCGCTTTGGAGTCAACAGTTGACCAAATTTCACCAGTATTCTTAAAAAAGCCTGCACGATTTTCTGAGATGCTCAAAATAATTTTTAGACCTGTTTAAAAATTTGACAGAAACTTTTCACAGAAAATTGCGATTTTTGAAATCCCGTTCGATCGATGTTTTAAATGCGTTAGCACAAGTTAGTAAAGCTTAATGGCGAGGCTCTGATACCACTGTAAGTCTACGGTAGCGCCCCGACCGTCTAACAGACGCCAAATGCGGAACAAAAACTTTTTAACTGGCGCTATCGTATATTATAACCCGGATGTGCCATTATTGCTAAACTAACAAACTACAAAGATGGTAGAAAGGTTATACCGAACGATGCAAGTCTTTCGTTCTTTAACCATCATCCCACGCTCCGTTGCGGCTGCTCCGATCTCGTCGATCTCCGATCTTCTCGTCCAGGTGGCACCACGTCAACGGATCTTTAAACGGGCTCCCGCCTCTGACCCGAGGCAACTCGGTCATCAAGTTTGCTAAAAGAGATGACCAAGATTGATGTAGAGAATGAGTAGAACACTTTGTCTCGCTTCGTCCAAAGCCATGGACGAACGGTTAATGAAGTTGCCTTTTTGGATTGGAATGAAATGAGATATGAAAATATATATGAACTAGATCTCTCTTCTCATTTTAACAACCCTTTCTTTTTCCCAAAAAAATCATCTTTCTTTTTTTTTTCAACAAGTAGGGCCGACCACTATATGAAGAGGAGGGGGGTGAGGGTAGGAGCAAAGTGGTGACTATAAAGCAAAAGATCTTAATCAAAATATCCTAAGTATTACAAAATCTCATTAATGCAAAATCCACATTGCATAAAACAATAAATGCACTAAGCCACCTCTCATAACACCTCACCATCTTCTAGAAGCTCACTCATGGCTCACCTCATGACTCACCCTCATGAAGAAAAGATAAATCCGTATTTAACCGAATGTAAAATACGGGTGATAGAAAACTGGAAACTGGCAACTTCCAAAAGCGATCCTGAAACGAATTTCAGGACAACCCCGTAACAGTATAAACATACCCGCATTTATATTATGACCGAATACAAATGCAACTGAGACAAAGGTATTATATCTACACAGTATAATACTCGGATCCGGCTTAAAACAAAGCCCACCAGTATTATCTGCCCGAAATATGACACGTGCGTAAACGCACGTGCATTTTCCGAACCCTGCCATAAAACCATACGGCCTCTACAACGTTTCGCCCGAACTTGGGAAACTATCTGTGGGGGACTCTAATGACTCGTCAGTACCCCGGCAGTGGGTTTAACCACAAGCCGTCAGAGGCACTAGCTGTGCGTAACGGCTGCCTATGTACTGACCTCAAGGGAGGCCGATGAGTGAACTCATCCGGAAACCCTATTTAGTCTAACAGTGACAATGTATATACAGTTCGGTCCGTTCGTCTATGAGTATCGCATATCTGCCTAGGGGGCTGGTAACGTCAGATCCCCAATAGCGGTATAAGTCGTGTCGGAGTGTAGCCCAAAAACACCCTGAGATACTACTGGAGTACCTACCAGTAAATCTCCTGCCTCGGCCGAGGGCTATGTGTAATGGCTCTCCTAGACACAACGCGATCTCACCCCCAATACCAGGAGAGACGAATCCCCTACCGATCCGCTCACTTTCCTCCATGTGGCTCCGGACTGTACCTAAAAACTACCTGTTTGCACGAGCCATGGTAGGGTAGAAATCAAAGCACAGTGGGAACTCACACGAGACAAATGACGACCTCAGGTCGATGAACTAACCTGTACACATGTCACCTGGGAACTGATATCTGACGATATGTATAATACCAACTAGCAGATTCCCGGCGAGTCCTGTCCGGTGTACTCATAACCCAATGAGCACCTGTATACATCTTAGGTGATCCAACTGACACCAGTGGCTTGTGAGACCGGCCACCGCCCCTCGTCGAGGTCTCGACTGTATACACTAGTCTACTCCGGAGTATCGATGCCCTGTCTCGAAACTCCTACGATTAGGGACCACAATTAAGGATGTGCTTATAGACTACCCAACTCTCACGTATATGATCGCCATCATACTGTTGGTAGTCAAGCAAGATCCTAAGGGCTCTATCAACGTGTAACAGTGATCAGTCACCTGAACCTGTACACGACTGATAAAGGTAAACCGGATAGCATACTATCATCTCGAGTAAGACTGTCCTACCCGTATAGGTCCCCCTTAATCATTGCAATCACGTGCCTGCGATCCAATAATTGACTTTGAGGGTACTATGTCCAACAGTGCCTACCACTCCATATGGGATATGGAATGGGAAGAGACCATGTCTTAAACATATGTTGAAAAGCAAAATCCGGATAAGCTCGAGGCAAGGTCAGTTCTGTATAATTTTGTTTGGATATCCCAAACATTTGTGAGGGAATATCTTCTACCAAACTGAGGAGAAAAAGGTGTTTTGTTTCTCAGCATGCCACCTTTTTACAAAAGGAATTTCTTATGAAGAAATTAGTGGTCATGAGGTAGAACTGGAAGGAGTTCCAGCTGGACAAACCAACAGCTGTTGATTTGGTGAAACCAAAGGATTCAATATTCTCCAACAAACCTCAGCCTCTCCGCGAATCTGGTAGGGTTCCTCATCCACCTGAGAGATAATACGGTGTCACGACCTGAAATGGCACGTGACTGGCACTTGAAACATGTGAAGCCTATAGGACCCCATCTAATTCAAGTAAGCCAAAAGCCCAGAAATCTAAACCATTTGAAAAGAGGGAATACTATTTAAAAGTTAACATATAAATTCATTTTGAAAGTCATAGTAAGTATTTTTAAAAGAATCAAGTTTTTCCCAAAAATTTCGGCAGAGTTTCCTTTGTAAATACTGGCCCCAAATGGGTACAAACATGAATATATGTAAGTAATGAATAAAGGCATCCCCAAGCGGGAGCTAGCTCTTCGCCAATTGGCGGAAACAACCACGCAAGCAATATAATATACAACGCCGAAGGGCGAGGATCAAAACTCAGAAGGAAAAACCAACATCCTCAAGAAAACCAGAGACGAACCATAATAATACAAAAGCGCGACTCTAAGGTCGAAAGAATAAACAACTGGTTTTCTAAGTCTATCAATAATACAAGTCTGGTTGATGGAGTTTACTAGATACGACTGAAATAAATAAAAGTACAGCGGTGGTCACGATGCAAGTGAACCCACCTACCAAAGCAATCACCCGGAAGGAAGCAGTGTGCCAGCAAGCCGCAATGAAACCTGTACGGCCAAACCTGAAAGAAACTGTGGCACAACGGGGGTGAGTTGCCAACTCGTGAGTAGAAAACATCACCGAGAAGAAATCGCATGTATGACTCTTTCTTAGGCTATACAAAGACCTCCTCCACAACAACAACAAGCACCTTCACAAACTCAAAACCAGCAACCTTTCCAACAACAACCTTATACAAATCAAACGAACAATTTGGTTCAACCAAATGATGATAAGGTTATCTCGCTCGAAAAAAGTCTAGATGCATTTCTCAAGCAATCTACAAAATCCGCAGCAAGATTTGAAAATTATGTTCAATCTTTGATGACTAACAATGCTTTACACGATCAAATTATCAAATCTATTGAGGCTCAAATTGCACAATTAACTGCTGCGTTGAGCGAGAGAGAAAAGGGAAAGCTTCCATCTCAACCATTGCCCAATCCCGGTCACACACAAAACGCATATCCCAATCACAATGTAAATGCGGTGACCACGTTGAGATCCGGAAGAGTGTTGCAAAATAATGTGGGAACTAGTGATGACATCCCCGCCGGTGGTTCTTCTTCTTCTTCTTCTTCTTTTTCTCCATTGTCATCTTCCCCTTCTTCATTTTCTTCATTTCCTTCTTCACCTCTTTCTTTAGAGCCTATTCTCCACCCTTCACACGGCTCTACTTCTTCTAGCTCGAACGGACCCATTTCTCACAACATGAACACATCTACACCGGGATCCGTTCCTACTCCACATTCTACTCCACAGACATTTGAATCAACAAATTTTCAAAATGCTCCATTCCCGAACAGGTTGAGTCCTAATAAACCAAATGCACAAGTGGAGAAGATTGTGGAGATATTTAAGCAGGTTAGCATAAATATACCTCTCTTGGATGCAATCCAACAAGTCCCTTCATACGCGAAAATCTTAAAGGGCTTATGCACCTCGAAGAGAAAGGCATCTCAAGTACCCAAGAAAGTGCTAGTGGCTAGTGCAGTGAGCAATGCTATTAACCACCATCAAACCTTACCCCAAAAACGAAAGGACCCCGGCTGTCCTACGATTTCAATCACAATTGGGGATAAGAAAATTAATCGAGCACTTTTAGATCTTGGGTCTAGTGTTAACTTGATTCCCTACTCCGTGTACGAACAATTAGGGGTTGGAGAGTTGAAACCCACTCGTTGTACTCTCCAAATGGCTGATCGATCAATCACCCATCCAAAGGGTCAGCTAGAGGATGTGTTGATTAAAGTTGGGGAGTTCATATTCCCCGTTGATTTTATCGTTATGGATACACAACCGGTTGCTAACCCAAGAAACCAAATTCCGGTGATCCTCGGTCGACCATTTTTGGCCACTTCCAATGCTGTAATAAACTGTCGCAATGGCTCCATGACTCTATCCTTTGGGAAGATGTCTAGTGAGTTCAATATTTATAAGATGGGAAGTCTGCCCCCCGTGCCTAAAACTAGTACACGAGAAGTTTGCTCTATTCACGAAATCACGCAGGAGGACTGCGAGCTTGAAAGATTTCTATTGATGAAAACAGTTTTGACGCCACTGGTGCGTCCCTCCTTGAGCCTACCACCGTTGACACAACCGAAATTGATTATGAATGTTTCACTTTTTCGGATGACGAAGACTCACAGCCCGAATATGAGTCTTTTGAATTTTTGGATGAGTTAGTCGAACAATCCGAATCGGTTGTTTGCAGTGATTTCGAACCTGTGTTGGAGTCCTTTAAGTTCGAGGTAGATTCCGCAATGATTCTTTCGCCTCCGAAACTCGAACTCATGTCCTTACCGCCTCACCTTAAATATGCTTACATAGGTGAGAATGAGACTTTTCCCATTATAATATCAGCCTCTCTAGCCTTCGAGCAAGAGAACGCTATTTTACAAGTCTTACAAGATAGGCGGCAAGTTTTCAGTTGGACTATGGCGGACATCGAGGAAATCAGTTCCCTTATAATTGAATATCATATGCAATTGATGGATGATGCCAAGTCAATAGAGGACCCACAGGAACATCTTGGGGATATTGTGGTTAGTCAACCTCTTCCTTTAGAAGTTGAACCACCTCCATTTCTTTTGAGAAGCTACGAGAATGCCAACATTCCACTGATTGCTGATCATTCGCATTCTCGTATTGGTTCATCACCACCTCCTGTATATTCACCTCCATACCCTCCATACCACCACTTCTATCTTCCCCAATTCTTTGTGAATCTCTACAATTTATTCTTCCACCAACTCATACTCTTTACTGATAAATTTTTCAACTGGTTGGTGTCGACGTTTGGTCTATGCATGGTTTGGCAGTAATGTCTAACATAGTTTAAATGAAGTTTGGGGGAGGGCCTTTTTGTATATATTTTTGTTTTTCTTAACAATAAAAAAATTATAAATAAATAAACAGGGGAGTATCGGCATTTTGAACCTCTTGGTTTAGCATGACAGTGAGGACACTGTCAAGTTCAAGTTTGGGGGTATGCTCGGTACGTCTTCTTCCTTCGCATTCATTTCATTTGTACATATTTTTGCATTTGCATACTTATTTGAAAACCCATAAAAAATTGAAAAATTTCAAAATTATAAAAATTAATGTATTCAATTTTGGCCAATTGACATGAGTTTGACAAATAAGTTAACTAGCTAGGAACAACTAGATCTTAGACTTAGTGAATTAAAAACCCTAAAAATAACATTCCTTAAAATTTAACGGTAGAAAGTATATGCCTTGTAGTTTATTTAGAAATAGGCAAATTTTGGGTTCACTTCTTAGGCTAAGTCGAAACAAGGGAAGAGTATTGATGTTCTTATTAAAGTATTAGTTTGAAAAATAGTTCCTAGCTTAAGTCTAGATTCTGAAAACGTATACCCTACAAATTGCACAATCATGCACCTTGAAACATGGAATAGTAGAGGAGACCTTGAATTGCTCTTGTCTAAAGTCCTTAGTACAATGAAAATAAAAATAAAAATGTGTGAATGAAGAATAAAAAAAAATGAACACTGGTTTTTGTGATTACTTAAGGCTGCAAAAATAGAAAAATATTTAGCGAGGGTGCTTCATCACCTAGTGCCTTAGACCAACTGGTTTGGGAGTCACTGCTAAAGCCTTGGGTATTGCAAAGACTAGGAAGTACGCTTTAAAGTGCAAACGCATTTTGTAATCGGTCGTTGCTACCTCAAGAAGTATTAACGGTCGCATGAAGGATGTGTAAGCAAATTTCATTTAAATTCACCAACTAATTAGTACTTTGGACAACGGACAAGGGGTTGATTGCTTGATTTGAATTTCCAAGTGTAGGGGTGACTTATACACACACATAGGGGTATGTGATTGGAGTTTAGATGAGAAAAAGGAATGAAGAATAGAACTTGTATCTTTAATAGAGTTGATAGAAATTCCTGAGTAGAGATGTAACCCTAGAAGGAAAACTTAGGAGATGCCGAAAGCTAAGTAAGTCTATAGGATATATATAATCTTAAGTTAAATGATGAGGAAGTGTGAAGAATGTGGGTGGATAATTTACAAGTATAAGATAATAGAATTCCTTGTTAGAAAACCTAATTGGAGAACAAAAGTAAATGGGCCAAGTTGATAGGATTTTGTGGGTAGTATCCGCTGAAAACCCTCAGGAGACAACACTCCTCCTACTAGGGACACCTAGAGGTTTAACGGCTTGTTGCATGTGCTCAGTGCAATCGCGTTTCCCTGCGAAAGTGTGGTTAGGATTTTAGTGAATAAATAATAAGTTTGCTCGAGGACGAGCAAAAGATAAGTTTGGGGGTATTTGTTCAGACCATAATATTGCATTTTTCATTCCCCTATTCTTATCCTTTTTATAAATAAACAGGTACTCTTGACGCACGTTTGTTGCATATTACAAGATACAGGTTTCTGGAGCAAATACAGTGAAAAAGACACAAAACAACAGAAAAATGGACTTTTGACCAACAATTAGACAGATCCTAGTCAAGCCTAGACGAAGAACAATGCAAGGTCCAAAATGTCAAGACAAACAGTTAAAAGATCCTTACAAGTTTTTCACTGAAGATCTGGAAAAGACCAAGAACCCAAATAGAGAAAAGTACTGAAGAAACAGAGAGGAAAATACACCCTAAAGCATACCGTGAAGTTTGGTGAGCTAAGCTCACCAAAGGGCCGCGGAACTGCGGCCCAAGCGCCCAATTGCCGCGGTTCCGCGGCCATTTAATGCCCGTGTCGGCGCCGATTTTTTGTGTCGGTGCGTCGGTGCGGGTGTTGGGATTTTCAGTGGGCAAATATGTAATTGCACATATGCGAGAGCCTGTAACCCTAGTTTCCTTGTTTGCTTATAAATTGTAATCAAAAATTGTAAAACCCTATGCCTCTTTTCAATCAATAAAATTCAGAATTGCTGGGAGTTTATTCAGATCTGTTCTATATTGTTTGGAGGGAGCCATCGAACTAGTAAGTGATTTTGTTTCTTTGTTTTTATTCTCTTTTAATTAGTATGTTTTACCATCCCCTAATGAGCGAGTAATCTCCTCGCTCGTTAGGGTTAGCCTTAGGGAAATGTTTGAGAGATGAGATCTCTCACCCCTTTCATGCCATCCACACCTAAGAGTTAGAACTCCATGCATGCACGCACAACCGCTCCCTGCGGCATCCTACCCCTTGAGGTAACGATGAACCGTAGTATAAAGGGCCGGTTGCGCGTGTTTTCCATGGGGGTTAGGGTAATTATCGATAAAGGAAGGATACGAATCTAGAGGAAGAAACATATTCCCAAAAGATTCTTATCCACTTTATGGATAATTACTGTAACATCTAATAGATCAATAATAAGGCATTGAAAGCGGTGAGGAAACCTTAAATCTCCAAACATCCCCTAAACCTAACCCTAGCGAGACTTTAAATTAGATTAATTTAATTCAATAATAGATCTAGATTTTAGAAACCAACCAAAACATCATTTAGAATCAACTCGTTAAGACACATTTAGAAAATTACCCATCTCTGTGGATCGACCCGTACTCATCGGCTAGCTGCAAAGCGATGCCGTTTCTGATTACGGTAAACTTATATATTTGGATAAATCAACGCACGTGATCGAACCCTTTCGTAAAACCGTACAATATCTACACCTTTTGCCTGATGCAGGAAAACGCTCTGTGTGGGACTCTAAAGACTCGACTCTACGCTGGCAGTGGGTTTAACCACAGGCCGCAAGCGGTACTAGCTGTACGTAACGGTCCCTAGGTATTGTCGATAAGAAAGCCGATGAGCATAACTCATCCGAACTCCTACTAAGTCTGTTTGTGACAATCTCCGTACAGTCCGGTCTGTCCATCTAAGAGTATCGCATATCGGGCCTAGGGCGGCGGTGAACGTCAGACTCCTAATAGCGGTATAAGTCGTGTCGGAGTACGGTCCAATACACCCTGAGAAACTACTGGAGTACCTACCAGTAAATCTCGCTTGCCCTTGCCAGGGACTATGTGTAATGGTGTTCCGAACACAACGCGATATCATCCCCCAATACCGGGAGAGACGAATCCTATCTAACCGCCATTGCCTCCAAGTGCTTCGGGACTGCACCCAACTACTACCTGTTTGCACGCCTCAGCAGAGCTGTGGTAGGGTAGTAATCTAAGAACAATGGGAACACACTTGAGGCGAAGCAGCAGTGTCAAGTCAATGGACTAAGCTGTACTCATGTCACCTGGGTACTGCTATCTGAAGATAGGTATATAACCAACCAGCAGTTCCCAATGAGTCCGTCCAGTGTAACTCACAACCTAATGAGCACCTGCATACTATCTCCAGTACGACGTACCGATGGCTGTGGGACAGACCATCTCCCAGGCTGGGAAGAGAAGCGTATACACTAGTCTACTCTGGAGTATCGATGCCCTGTATCGATAATCCCGCGACTAGGGACCTGTATAAGGATGTGCTTATAGATTACCCAGCCCCCACTAGTGTGACTGCCATCACAACGCTGGTAATCAAGCATAGATCCTAAGGGCTCTACTAATATGCATAGGCGATATGTTAAAAGAAACATATGTACATATTGAAGGAGAAACAAACCAAGTAGCATACTACTATTTTGAGCAAGAATGTTATTACAACTGTGAATATCCCAAGCTTCCATTAAGTAATATACAAAACTAGTATGATACAGTAATTGCCTCTAGGGCATATACACTAACAATATCCCACTTGCACTAGGGCCATGTACTGGCATATCGTAGACCTATCATCTCGAATAGCCTCTCGAACTGTGTCTGAGAAATAGCCTTTGTGAATGGATCTGCAGTGTTGTACTCTGTTGCAACTCTTCGAACTTCGATCTCCCGGCGATCCACGATCTCCCTGATCAGGTGATACCGCCTCAAGATGTGTCTGGACTTTTGATGGGACCTGGGTTCCTTTGCTAAAGCTATAGCCCCCTTGTTGTCACAATACAGAGGTATTGGACCAATAACGGACGGAACCACCTGAAGATCTGTTAAGAACTTCCTCATCCAGACTGCTTCTTTTGCGGCGTCAGAAGCAGCAATATACTCCGCTTCCATAGTTGAGTCAGCAACGGTATCTTGTTTGGAACTCTTCCAACATACCGCCCCTCCATTGAGGGTGAAGACATAACCCGACATGGACTTGGAGTCATCCTTATCGCTCCGGAAGCTGGAGTCAGCAAAAGCCTCGATCTGGAGGTCTTTTTCGCCATACACCAAGAACATATCCTTAGTCTTTCTCAGGTACTTGAGAATGTTCTTTACCGCTATCCAGTGGTTCTCTCCTCGGTCTGACTGATACCGGCTTACCACGCTTAGTGCGTAAGCTACATCTGGTCTGGTACACAACATCACATACATTATAGAGCCTACTGCAGAAGCGTAGGGTATAATAGACATGCGATCCCTTTCCAAATCAGTCTTGGGAGACATCCTTTTGGAAAGGGTGACTCCGTGACAAACCGGTAGGTTACCGCGTTTGGAATCTTCCACACTGAATCTTTTCAGTATGGTGTCGATATACCTGGACTGTGAAAGTCCCAACATCCTCTTTGATCTAACATGATAGATCCGGATCCCCAGTATGTAAGAGGCATCACCCAGGTCTTTCATAGAGAACCTTTGTGATAAGAATCTTTTGACAGATTGTAGGGTAGGAATGTCATTTCCTATCAAGAGAATGTCGTCTACCTATAATACGAGGAACACAACAGTTCTCCCTACAATCTTACTATATAAGCATGGTTAATCTGGATTTTTGATAAAGTCGAAGTCTTTGACTGTTTCATCAAAACAGATGTTCCAACTCCACGATGCCTGCTTTAGTCCATAAATGGACTTAAGCAGCTTGCAAACTTTCTCGCTGCTCCCACTCTGATTAAAACCTTCTGGATGATCCATATAGACGCACTCTTCCAAATGTCCATTAAGGAAAGCCGTCTTTACATCCATCTGCCAGATTTCATAATCGTAGAAGGCAGCAATGGCAAGAATAATCCGAATGGATTTGAGCATTGCCACTGGAGAAAAGGTTTCATCATAGTCCAAACCAGGTCTTTGACGAAAACCTTTTGCAACAAGTCTAGCTTTATAGGTTTCAACCTGTCCATCTACACCAATCTTTTTTTTGAAGATCCATTTGCTGCCAACGGGTTTTACCCCTTCTGGAGCAATTTCCAAAGTCCATACTTTGTTAGTGTACATGGACTCCATCTCGGTCCGCATTGCATCCAGCCATTTTACCGAGTCGCTGCTCTGAATGGCTTACTGGAAGCTAGTTGGCTCATTATCGTTAATAATGCAATCCTCTCTAACCCCGTCTATGAGAAATCCATAGTATCTCTCGGGCGGATGAGAAAGCCTACTACTCCTGCGGAGTGGTGCGGGAATGTCCTGTTCTTTTGAAACTTCTGGTTCTACCAAGCTTTCGGTAATAGCTTGTGGTTATGGAATTTCTTCCAGTTCCATTGCGCTCCCACTTATTTCTTTTTCTAAGAACTGATGTTCCAGAAAGTGGGCATGACGAGAAACAGCGACTTTTTGTTCCTCTGCGTAATAGAAAAGATACCCCTTGGAGTTCTTTGGGTATCCCACAAACTTACACAGTATTGAGCGTGCTTCGAGTTTGTCCACATGCTGCTTTTTGACGAAAGCTGGACATCCCCATATCTTTAGATATTGAAGATAGGGTTTCTTCCCACTTCATATCTGATATAGTGTGGTGGGCACTGTCTTGGTAGGAACTTTGTTTAAAAGATATGCAGCTGATTCTAGTGCATAACCCCAGAAAGATCGCGGTAAATCAGCATTACTCATCATGGAACGAACCATATCCAATAGGGTTCTGTTCCGTCTCTCCGATACACCATTGTGTTGTGGAGTGTATGGAGGAGTAAGCTGAGAGAGAATTCCATTCTCTTTTAGGTATTCCAGGAACTCGGCACTCAAGTATTCACCACCTCGATCAGATCTTAGTGTCTTAAAACTTTTGCCGGTTTGGTTTTCCACTTCATTCTTATATTCCTGGAATTTCTCAAAAGCTTCGGATTTATGCTTCATCAAGAAGACACGTTCGTACCTTGAGAAATCATCTGTAAAAGTAATGAAGTAAGAATAACCGCTTCGTGCATGTGTAGACATTGGACCACATACATCACTGTGTATGAGTCCCAAGAGCTCGCTTGCTCTTACTCCTTATCCAGTGAATGGAGTCTTTGTCATCTTTCCTTTGAGACAAGATTGACAAGTTGCATAAGATTGATATTCGAATGGATCCAAATATCCTTCTTTCTGCAACTTAGTCAACCGTGTTTCATTGATGTGACCCAGTCTACAATGCCATAAGAAATCATGATTAATTTCTGGAGACTTTCTTTTGTGCGTATTCTGGACATTGAAAATCTGCGGTTGGTTTAATACGTATATACCGTTGCTTAATGTACCCGACCCAATCAAGTTATGATTAAGGTGGATGTTTACGACATCGCTTACAAATACAAAATCATAACCTTCTTTAGACATTAAATATACAGATATGATATTACAAGTCAAACTAGGTACATAATAACAGTTGCGCAAAACCAAAACATGTCCATTAGTCAATCCTAAGTGATATTCCTCCACGTACACAACATCCATGCTTGCTCCGTTTGCAACTCTGAGGTTCATATCACCCGCCTTCAAAACACTACGGCTTCTCAGTGCCTGCAAAGAATTACAGATATGAGATCCTGAACCGGTATCCAATACCCAGGAAGTAGAGTTGATTGACAGACAGTTTTCAATAACATACACACCTGAAGCCAAAGCCACAACCTTCTTCGCTCCCTGGTTCTGGGCTTTCCAGGCCCTGCAATCCTTCTTCTAATAGCCCTTCTTGTGACAGAAAAAGCATTCTTCCTTCCCTACAGTCTGCCCCCCAACTTTTCCTTTTCCTTTGCTTCCACCTTACCAACACCTCCTTTCGCTTTGGTGGGGGCCTTCTTCTTCTTTTCTTTGGCTTTCGCTTTGGACTTGGAAGAAGAAGTACCACCAACAAATAGAGCGGGTGTTTCCCTTGCTTTCTGCAGGGTGCCCTCAGCACTCCTCAACATGTTGAGAAGTTCCAGAAGTTCAACTTCTTTACTTTGAATATTAAAATTCAAAATAAACTGGGTGTATGTGGAAGGAAGGGATTGGAGAATCAAGTCTGTATACAGCTCATTCTCTAACGTGGTCCCGAGGTCTGCGAGCTCCTCAATGTAGCCAATCATCTTAAGGACGTGTTCTCTGACAGATGATCCGACGACCAACCTCGCTTGAAACAGTTTCTTCGAGGTCTCGTATCTTGCGATACGAGATTGCTCTCCATATAGTTCCTTCGTATGGAGGAATATGGATTCTAGGTCCATATTCTCGTGCCTTCTCTGATGTTCATTGTCCATAGAGACAAGCACGAGGCATTTGGCCTTCTCGCAGTCAATCTCCCAGGTCTTACGGATATCCCTGTCCGCGACACTAGAGTCTGGGCCTGGGACGGCGGGGGCTTTTATAGTAAGGACATAGCCCAACTTGTCATAAGTTATAGCCATCTTGACATTCCTGAACCAATCTTTATAGTTTGGCCCTGTCAACATGTTTTTATCTAAAAGCAACTTAAGGCCCGTCATGTTTGGTCGCTGCAATTAGGAGAGAGAGAAGAAACAATTTAGCATGATGCTCTTGCAAGTTTAGAATGGTTTTTAGTTTATCTAAACAGGATGGCTCCCACTGTTTCTCGAATCCCTCCTCAAACCAAAATAGAGGAATTAGTCAGGATTAATCTCACCGTACAATTCTTGCTTAACTGTTCAGCCAGGCTAGTGTTGGTACTTCGAGGGAGGTTTTCCAACGCTTTCGCGAAGTTCCTTAATTACATAACCTCTTTTCCCTGGAGGCGTAGCCCCGCTAACACCGTTCTAGACACCTACTTGGTTAATAGCATTGATCGTTTAGTGAAAAAATCTCCTGAGGAGTAGCATATACTCACAGTAGGATTGGGATCCAAATATCATTGTGTGATAAAGCTGGATGAATCCTACCAAAATTATCACACTCCAAATGGTATGCAACACTAGCAAGTTTCAGTTTCTTTAGAAACTCCCGATGTGGGTTTTTGCCCCCATGTTCTTATGACCTTGACGAAGGCCAACATATCATAAGTCGAATGTCAAGTTCTACCCGTCATTCTCTAGGTTAATTTGGACCTACCTGTACATACCCTTGACGAAGGCCAAAATGGCAGTGCGACTGTCCCAAATCAACGCATCTATCTATGTTACAGATAAATATTTAGTAGCTACCAATCACTATGCCTTGGCGAAGGTCAAAATACATAGCTTGAATACTACTGAACATTTAACTGAAATGACGAAGGGCTACGATTGGTTTTGGTAAAACCGTGAACGTAGTGAACTTGATATAATCGAAGGAACATGATAGCTTTAAAAAGGAGTAGTTTAAGCTCCGCATTTAAAAGTTTGCTGTTTTGAAAAAGCCGAGTAGTTTTCAAATTTGTTCCAGCGATTTAACTTTGGTTTATTTGCTTTGCATTAATTTAATGCAGTCCCATCATTTACTCCTATCATTACAGAGAGAATTGAAAAAAAAATATCACGTCCTCTTATGCCATCCGCATTCGCCACGGGGCCCTGTCATCACCCGTTAGGTTACTTAACTAACGACAGAGCGGGGGCTGGGCTAGCGCGGATGTAAAACATAAGTGACGCCTACTATATACCATTTATAGATATTTTACAATCATCTCATGCAATAATAATCATTCCAGTCACAGATAAACATTTTAGATATGCTAGGAATGCCGCGTTTCGTTTAAGCCTGCAACGAAAGACGGATCCCACGGTCGCGATGAATAGCCAAACCCCACCCTAGACCCCTACGAGTACGGCAAACTACCAGCCAAATTCCAGAAGTGAAGCAGCCTCCCTCAACAAAGTGAGTAGGCCACTTGGCACTTCAAAGAACCCGGTAGTTTGTGTACCCCACCTTGGGTCTATCCTAGGAGCAGAAAACAGTAAAAAGAAAATAATACAACGGTGGCTACAACCTCAACCCGGATGTGCCCTGCGAAATAATATTACATCAATTTTACAATTTAAATGAATGAAAGATAAAAAAACACTCATCTCACATCCCCGACTATTCATCATCGACAATCAGAAAATGTTTATATACAAAAACCAACAGATATGTGCAACCTCGACTAACCATCGTATAGCAATTAGTCGACGTTTAAAACACATATAACAATACAGAAGAACCAATTTACTAAGTACAATAGGAATTCGATCGAAACATATTTTCCGTATCTACCCCAAGTGCAAACCAGCACTCAAAAACTTACTGGGTAGAAACCAAATATTCCAGAAATCATAATACCAAAATTAAGATATAACAGAATAACTCCGAGTTGAATCGGCCACGACTCGGACACGGTTCCGCCGCAGAAAGACGATTCTGCCGCGGATCCACGGCTGTCTTGGCGATTCAGAGGCTCGAATTTCTTGTGTCATCTTAGAAAACCCTGCATGTATTTTTCAAGATACTGAAATAATTTTACAGACAGTTTTAAAAATCGACAGAATATAGGGTTTTCGGTATTTAGTTTTCCGGTTTTTCCGACGATCGAAGTTCTACTACTTGCTAACATGCTAGATTAGGTTTAGTTGGCTCTGATACCACTGTAAGTCGATGCTATGCACCCCGCGGAATCGCGGGGAGGCGGAAGGTGTAAAAAAACGATAATTTTAGCATCATAACATCGACTGTAAGCCTTGATCGTAATCTAAACCGTATCTAGCAAAAGCAAAAGAAGTATAAACAAAATACAGAAATTATACCTCAAGAAACCTGGTCCTTCTTCTCCTTATCTCGCTGTCCTCCTCACCTGCATGAACTCTACGAAGTGGTACGGATGTCGTCTCCTCGTTGGCCTGCTCGAATCCTAGATGATCCACCCGAACGTTTGTGCACCAAGCTTTTTCTTCTAAACTAAAGAAACTAGATCAAGTAGTTTGCTAATCTAAATGATCTAGGTTGTGTAGATGGTGTAGATGTATTAAGGAGTCTAATTTAGTTCAAGGTTACTCAACACATGAGTGTTCTTGAGCTTGAGGGAAAAATGGAGAGGGAACAAGAAATGGTGTGAACTAAGTGTTGAATAAGGATACGGTTTTCTCTCTCTTGTTCTAAACTGAACTCACTATCATCCATTAGAAAAACTAAATCAATAATAGATAATAGGTTCAATGGTCAAACAAATGACTCATGGGTCAATTGACCAACATGTGTCCGAAAAACCCAAGTCCTTATTCATGCATAATACACATCATTTCTTAATTACCTAAAATTTATTAATTATTTAAAACTAAATGATTAATACAATTAGGTCATGCCATCTACAAATTACATTTTGTACAAATTACGAAAACGTCCCTCGTCCGTACATACATACATGTATTCGTATTTCGAAAAATACGAATACCGAAGACGACAATCCATCAGTACAATACTAGGATCCGGCTTAAACCAAAGCCCACTAGTATTGTCCGTCCGACTCATCGTGCGTGCACGAGTGTACGCACGTGATCGAACCCTTTCATAAAACCGTACGATATCTACACCTTTTGCCTGATGCAGGAAAACGCTCTGTGTGGGACTCTAAAGACTCGACTTTACGCTGGCAGTGGGTTTAACCACAGGCCGCAAGAGGTACTAGTTGTACGTAACGGTCCCCAGGTATTGTTGATAAGAAAGCCGATGATCATAACTCATCCGAACTCCTACTGAGTCTGTATGTGACAATTTCCATACAGTCCGGTATGTCCGTCTAAGAGTATCGCATATCGGGCCTAGGGAGAGGTAAGCGTCAGACCCCTAATAGCGGTATAAGTGGTGTCGGAGTACGGTCCAATACACCCTGAGAAACTACTGGAGTACCTACCAGTAAATCTCGCTTGCCCTGGCCAGGGACTATGTGTAATGGCCTTCCGAACACAGCGCGATATCATCCCCCAATACCGGGAGAGACGAATCCTATCTAACCGCCACTGCCTCCAAGTGCTTCGGGACTGCACCCAACTACTACCTGTTTGCACGACTCAGTAGAGCCGTAGTAGGGTAGTAATCTAAGAACAGTTGGAACACACTTGAGGCGAAGTAGCAGTGTCAAGTCAACGGACTAAGCTGTACTCATGTCACCTGGGTACTGCTATCTGAAGATAAATATATAACCAACCAGCAGTTCCCAATGAGTCCGTCCAGTGTAACTCACAACCTAATGAGCACCTGCATACTATCTCCAGTATGACGTACCGATGGCTGTGGGACAGACCATCTCCCAGGCCGGGAAGAGAAGCGTATACACTAGTCTACTCTGGAGTATTGATGCCCTGTATCGATAATCCCGTGACTAGGAACCTGTATAAGGATGTGCTTAAAGATTACCCAGCCCCCACTAGTGTGATTGCCATCACAACGCTGGTAATCTAGCATAGATCCTAAGGGCTCTACTAATATGCATAGGCGATATGTTAGAAGAAACATATGTACATATTGAAGTAGAAACAAACCAAGTAGCATACTACTATTTTAAGCAAGAATGTTATTACAACTGTGAATATCCCAAGCTTCCATTAAGTAATATACAAAACTAGTATGATACAGTAATGCCCTCTAGGGCATATACACTAACAGCATCTTGGTGATTCGGATATCACATTTCCATCGTTTTGATTCCGGTATTTTGACGATTTGTTTCATGATTGATATTTCCTATGTGCACCACGGTTGCACTTGATTTGTATTTTTATATATCAGTTGTACCGATTTTGTTTTTGTGCATACCCATTTGCACTCGATTTTGATTTTATGCACTCCTAGATACTTGATTTTGATTTCGTGTATATAGTATGCACATGATTTTGACTTATGAATTCGGTGTAGTTTACGTGCGCTTTCGGTACTTTGATATGGGTTTTGTGCATGCAGTTGTGTCACGCCCCGCTTCCCAGAGTGCGCTAACTACGGCACGTGACAGAGCCAACCATGCTACCTGTGGCTAGGAAACACCCCTCCACAGTCATATTACGGCTGTCTATAGGATATCAAGAACAGTAAAATATAAAATCTATCTACTACATGTCCATTTGCCAGAATAAAGAGTCAAGAAAATATATAAGCGGAAACGATGAATCCAATAAATAACAACATCTGGAAGTACGTTCCAATATGGGCTCACATCAAGAAATAAAAGCTGCGGAAAAAAATAACTAGACTAAACATTACTAAACCCAATCCTCACTGCTCGGCTTGACGGCTAAAATACTGTTGTTCAACCTGCGATAGAGATAGAGGAACTGGACCATGCAAAACCCAGACATCAGTGCATCATAATATCAAACAATAATAATAACCAGGATGTAACCAGATATACATGCATGAATATAAATCAACAACATGAATGTAAACGGTAAACACAGATATGAAACAGTGAGGTGTGTATGTGTATGTGAAGTGCGACGAGTAATCTAAACTGTGCTACTGGATTATCTATTCTAAAAGTCTTTGAAATCAATTTAATGGAATCGTCGATGTAACTCAATAGTATCCCGTGCGTGCCTGGGACCACGGTCAAGACTCTTGGGCTGAATCCGAGACGTGCCGCTAGGCAGTAAACAAGTAACATGTACAGATGAATGATGTCAGCAGCATCATCTCGGGGCTGGCCTAGCCCGTAAAGACCGATCAATATAAGTATCGAATTGTCGAGTTACAAGTTAGGTTTGATTATTGATTTCCCCTTACCCTCAAGGTTATGTGTTCAAGTCAGGTATTGATAATATGGAAATAATGCCAACACGTGATCAAGCAGGTACATGTTTTGTCTATGTAGACAACAGGTTACGTCCGTCAGGATAACAAGTCAGGATTGTCGGCATTAATAACAAGATTAGGTAACAAGTCAAGTAGTGTATCGGGGCAAGTCATGTGGTGCATATGTATCAAGTGGACACCAAATGTAAAACTGTAAATGATATCGGGATCACGATAAATAGTGCTGAAGTCAGGATGCATATGTTTCTATCTGTAATTGTAGGGTTACCTAGCATGACAGCAAGGTTTTGGGAGGCATCGTCCATGGCATTTTCAAAAAATTGCCATGCTATTTAACCCTAACCCTAGAATTTTAACTTGAGAATTAGACAATAAAATATGTAAACAACTTTACATCTAAGTGAATATGGAATACAACCTTTGTAGACCGGTCCTTCACTTCAAATGCTCCGTGTAGAAGTCCCTTTGCTCCAAGTAGTGGTGATACGGACTCTCCGTAGGCTTCACTAGTCGAAATGAACGAGCTTGCTCAATGATCTTCGAGGCCGAAGAAGATCTACTTTGAGGAGACACCAACTCAAGCTACCTCTTCACTAATTAGGGATTAGTGAAGCTAACATCCTAAACTAAATAGCTATAGGATGATGAAGTAGGAATTTTGCTCACTTTAGAATTCTTTTTCTCACTATTTTTCCTCACCTCTCATAAACCTAGAGAGCTAAGCTCTTGATGAAGAAGAAGATGAAGAGATAATGTTGTTTGTGAGAATAGCAACCATGGGTGAGATAATATCTCATATTAACCCTTGTAGATGTAAGTCAACGTTAGACACCCCACGTATTGCTTGGAGGCAGAATAGGTAAAACAACCATTTTGTTTAAAACAAACATCGACTAACTTACGGATCTTTACCAAACCTTAACTAACAAAACCATAGATGTCATTAGCTACTATGAAAGAAGATTATACCTAATGAACCAAGTCCTTCTTGTTCTCTTTGACCACCTCCTCGTCGGCCTCCTCTTTGTAATAGAAGATCCACCCGAGAGCTACTACTCCAAGCTTGACCTCAACTTGAGGTAACTAGGTTACTCAAAGTGCTAATCAAAGCAACCTAGGGAATATAGAGTAGGATTAGGGATTAATAAGTCTTGCTAACCCTTGATCTCAACACATGAGAGGTTAGGGTTAGGGTTTGAAGAGAGAGAGCTTGAGGAGAGAGAATGTGAGAATGAGAATCCTTTTGGAATAATGAAATCATTGTGATATATATGAAGCATAACATATTTATTAAATGAATAACAAATAAAAAATATCTTCATGCTTCATTAACTCATATAGTGATTCATCTCATGAGTCATTTAAATCATTAATGCATCATTAACTCCATGGATGAATCACACCATGACTCATTAATCCAATAAATGAAAATGCCACCTTAACCTCCAAGTCATCATCCTTCTAGAAGCTTCTCGACAATTTACGAGAATGCCCCTCCTATCCGTGAAAACACGGAAATACTTTAGACTGTATAAATCCAATAATCCGATACTAGAATCTGGCTTAAACCAAAGCCTGCTAGTAAAAACTGTCCGAACATCGTACGTGCATAAATGCACATGCGTGTCCGAACCCTGTCATAAAACCATACGACCTCTATATCGTTTCGCCCGATGCAAGGAAACTCTCTGTGTGGGACTCTAAAGACTCTACTACCACGCTGGCAGTGGGTTTAACCACAGACCGCAAGCGGCACTAGCTGTACGTAACGGTCCCCAGGTAGATGTCGATAAGAAGGCCGATGAGGAAACCCATCCGAACTCCTACCGAGCCTGATGTGACAATCTCCGTACAGTCCGGTCTGTTCGTCTAGGATTATCGCATATCGGGCCTAGGGGGCGGCAAGCGTCAGTCCCCTAAAAGTGATATAAGTCGTGTCGGAGCGAAGCCCATTACACTTTGAGAAACTAATGGAAAACCTACCGGTAAATCTCGCTTGCCCTGGACAGGGACTTTGCGTAATGGCTCTCCAGACACAGCGCGATATCAACTCCCAATACTGGGAGAGACGAATCCTGTCAAACCGCCACTGCCTCCAAGTGCTTCGGGACTGCACCCAACTGCTACCTGTTTGCACGACTCCTTTGAGCCGTGGTAGGGTAGCAATCTAAGAACAGTGGGAACACACCCGAGGCGAAGCAGCAGTGTCATGTCTACGGACTATGCTGTACTCATGTCACCTGGGAACTGTTAACCGACGACAGGTATAATACCAACCAACAGTTCCCTGCGAGTCATGTCCGGTATACCCGTAACCTAACGAGCACCTGCTTACTATCTCCAGTACGACGTACTGATGGCTGTGGGACAGACCATCTCCCCAACTGGGATGAGAAGCGTACACACTAGTCTACTACGGAGTATCGATGCCCTGTCTCGATAATCCTACGACTAGGGACCTGAAAAAGGATGTGCTTGTAGACTACCCAGCCCCTACTAGTGTGAGTGCCATCACAACGCTGGTAGTCAAGCAAGATCCTAAGGGCTCTATCAATACGTACACACATATTAAGATAGAAATAAACCAAGTAGCATACTACCATGTTTAGCAAGACTGTTAATATAACTGTGAATATCCCAAGCTTCCATTCAGTAATATACAAGCCAGTATGATACAATAATGGCCCCTAGGGCATATACACTAACAATCTCCCACTTACACTAGGGCCATGTACTGGCATATCGAAGACCGATCATCTCGAGTAGCCTCTCGAACTGAATCTGAGGTAAGGCCTTTGTGAATGGATCAGCATTGTTCTCCTCTGTAGCAACTCTCCGGATCTCGATCTCCTGGCGATCTATGATCTCCCTGATCAGGTGATACCGCCTTAAGATGTGTCTGGACTTCTGATGGGACCTGGGTTCCTTCGCTAAAGCTATAGCTCCGTTGTTGTCGCAATACAACGGTATTGGATCAACAATGGTAGGAACCACCTGAAGTTTTGTTAGGAACTTCTTCATCCAGATCGCTTCTTTTGCGGCATCGCAAGCAGCAATATACTCCGCTTCCATCGTCGAGTCAGCAACGGTGTCCTGCTTGGAACTCTTCTAGCACACCGCCCCTCCATTGAGGGTAAAGACATAACTTGACATGGACTTGGAGTCATCCTTATCACTCTGGAAGATGGAATCAGCAAAGGCCTCTATCTTGAGGTCTTTTCCGCCGTAAACCAAGAACATCTCCTTTGTTCTTCTCAGGTACTTGAGAATGTTCTTTACTGCTATCCAGTGCTTCTCCCCTGGGTCTGACTGATACCTGCTTACCACGCTCGTGTTGTTGGGTTGCTGGGCACACGCACAAGGGTCTACGAGGCATCAACCATGCCCGATTAAAATTTTAGCCGTGCCGAACAACCCAAAGCCGGATCTTTAAACTAGAGTTTATGCGAAAACAAGTATGTTAAACACTTTAACACTAAGTGAGAGGGATTACAACCTTTGTAGATCCGGTCCTTCACTTCATAAGCTCCGTGTTGAAGTCCCTTCGCTGCGATCATCGTGTTCCGGACTCTCGAGAGGCTCCACGAAGAGAATGATGCAAACTTGCTTCCGATCTTCGATAACATAGATGATCTACCTTGAAGTTTCATTAACACAAGATAACACTCACTAAATGAAGTGAACACCCTCATCTAAATGGCAAGGATAGATGAGGATGATGAAGTAGGATTTTTGCTCTCTTTTATAATCTTATTCTCACTCATTTTCATCACTTGGAAAAAAGCTAGAAAGCTTTTTCCATGAAAGAAAGAAGTAAGAAGAAGATGAATCAATAATAGAATCCTTTTGTGATGAATAATGTAAAGAAGCTAATGATGAATAATGCAACCATGGTTGCTAAACCTTTGTAGAGAATTAACCAAGGGCTAGGGTTTGGGTTGGATTAAAGCATGAGTCATTTGAAAATATCTTGCAGAAAACAAAAAGAAACCTTCTAGAATCATCAAGAAGGAACTAACCCAAAACAAACCCTAACCTTTTTTAATCTCCACTAAACATGTTGCATTAGTTATCATATCATGTTACAATATTATATATCACATATATAATATTAATTGTAACAATATAAAATAATACAATTAACATATATCGCATATATATCAATGTATTACCCGAGTGAGAAAAAGAATCTTTTAGTGAGCTAATATTAGTTAATGTAATTTAATATATCATATATATTATTATACATTAAATTATCGAATCAACACTTGATCCGACAATCCGGCTATATCGCATATAACCGACTAATACGATGACCCGGCTATATCACATATACCCGGCCGATATCTCATATCGCGAGAATCCAATACGGTATCACATACCGCATTATCCTCGGTCCCGTACATATCACATATGTGCTCCTACTCCATTTTTCCTGAGTCAAGAAACCTCTGTGTAGGACTCTAAAGATTCGTCAATACGCCGGCAGTAGGTGATGATCATATCAAACACCCACAAGCTGCAAGCGGTCAGCTAAACGTAACAGCCACCCAGGTATTGAGCGCTCAGAAGATCAACAAGAAAGCCTGTACATTCTCCTATGAATTCAATTAGTAACACTCCCGTACAGTCCGGTCTCGTCATCTGATATGTCGCATATCTCGCCTAGGGGTGGTAAACGTCATGTAAGTGCACGGCAGCGCCCCGGCCGTCTGAACGAGGCCAAAATGCGGAATACAAAACTTTTCTATAAACTAGAACCGGCGCTACCGCAGACTCATGAACCCGGATCGGGCCATTGACCTAATGCTAGCTAACAAGAGAAGGGGTAGAGAGATATACCGAGCGATCCGTGTCCTTCGGTCTTCTCGTCGTCGTCCCGATCTCCCCGCGGAATCTCCGGTCTTCATCTCCTCGTCGGAAGGGCACCACATCGCCGGGTTCTTTTACGGTCTCCCACCTCTGGACCGAGGCAACTCGGGCACGAAGTTGGCGAGTTGACGTGTCGAAGAATACTTTAGATGAAGTGTAGAATGCTTTGTCTCATTGGGGTTGAAGTTGCCATGATTTTTGGTGGAGGAATGAGATGCAAGTTTTTGGATGAACCAAGGGATTTTTGTGTAAACAAAATGAGAACCATCCCACACCCAAAATTGGGACAGCCTCTACAAAGAAGTGGCCGGCCTCTACATAAGGAATGAGAGAATGGAGAGAATGAGAATCAAAAATAAGTGAGCCCCAACATAATGCAAGAGAGAGAAAGGGTTATCATCATCAATAATGATCACTACCAAATCCAAATCAACTCCGATCATCAACAACCATGATGAACAAAAAGATAATCATGAGAGGCAAGAACCATGATGAACCAAAATTCAAATGATGGTTAAACTATCATGAAGCCATCACAAAAAGTCTTCTCCATGCACAATTGCAAATAACCCCCTCCACCAAAATTCAGCCAAAGAAAGAAACAAAGGAAAATGGCCGAAACCGGAAAGCAAACTGGCAACTTCAGAAAACCGATCCCGTAATAAATTACAGGAAAACCCCATGACTGTATATATATACCAGCATTTGTATTCCGACCGAATACAAATGCAATGAGACAAAATCTACACTGTACAATACTAGGATCCGGCTTAAACCAAAACCCGCTAGTATTATCCGTCCGATCATGATCCGTGCAATACCGCACGTATATGATCGAACCCTGCCATATCTCCATACGACCTCTACAGCGTTTCGCCCGAAATTTGAGAAACGGTCTGTGGGGGACTCTAAAGACTCGTCAATAATTTGGCTGTGGATTTAACCACTAGCACGTCAGAGGTATTAGCCATACGTAACGGACTACCAGGTATTGACCTAAAGGAACGTCGATGAGCGAACTCATCCTGACACCCTACCGAGCCTGTCAGTGACAATATCCGTACAGTCCGGTCCGTTCGTCTATGAGCATCGCATGGCGGGCCTAGGGGGTGGGTAAAAGTCAGACCCCCAAAAGCGGTACAAGTCGTGTCGGAGTGTAGCCCAGAACACCCTGAGATACTACTGGAATACCTACCAGTAAATCTCCTGCCTTGGCCAAGGACATCGTGTAAGGGCTCTCCTAGACACAGCGTGACCTCACCCCCAATACCGGGAGAGATGAACCCCTGAAGATCCGCTCACTGCCTCCATGTGGCTCGGGACTGTACCCAACTATAACCTGTTTGCACAACTCCTTTGAGTGTGGTAGGGTAGTAATCAAAGTACAGTGGGAACTCACACGAGACAAATGACGATCTCAGATCGATGAACTAACTTGTACACATGTCACCAGGGAACTGCCATCTGACGTCAGGTATAAGACCAACTAGCATGTTCCCGGCGAGTCCTGTCCGGTGTACTCATAACCCAATGAGCACCTGTATACATCTTAGGTGAACCAACTGACACCAGTGGCTTGTGAGACCGGCCACCGCCCCTTGTCGGGGTCTCGACTGTATACACTGGTCTACTCTGGAGTATCGATTCCCTGCCTCGAAACTCCCACGACTAGGGACCTTTTAAGGATGTGCTTATAGACTACCAGCTCCCACGTATATGATCGCCATCATACTGCTGGCTGTCAAGCAAGAATCCTAAAGGCTCTATCAACGCGCAATAGTGACCTGTAAGGTCACCTAAAGCAGTACACGATGATAAAGATAAACCAGATAGTATACTATCATCTTGAGTAAGACTGTTCTAACGGTATAGGTCCTCCCTCAATCATTGCAATCACGTTCCTGTGATCCAATAATTGACTCTGAGGGCACTATCTCCAACACGTCAGACCCCAGTAGCTCGATAAGTCGTGTCGATATGAGGTCTATAACAGTTCGAGAAACTACTGATAACACTTACCAGTAAATCTCAGCAACCCTGGCCAGGGATTTTCAGTCATAGACAATCGAACACAGCACAACATCAACTCCCTATACCGGGAGAGACGAATCCCCTCCTATCGCTCATTGCCTCCATGTGATTCGGGATTGTACCCAAAAGCCACCTTTTTGCACGCCCTCTTGGACGTGGTATGATGGAAATCAAAGCACAGTGAGAATCACACAAGACTCTATGAGGATCTCGGGTCAACAGACTACTCTGTACCAGTGTCACCGGAGAACTGCCATCTGACGTGAGGTATAATACCATCGGGAGTTCTCGGCGAGTCCGTCCAGTGTACCCAGTCTCTACTGAGCACCCGTACACCATCCTTGATTTCAAACACCAATGGATATGGGATTATCCATCGCCCATCATATGGGTCAAGATGCGTATACGCTAGTCTACTCTGGTGTATCGATGCCCTGTCTCGATACAGCCTCGACTAGGAACAGTTATAGGATGTACTCGTCGACTACTGTGGCCCCACTAGTATGATCTCATCATAATCCCAGTAGTCGAGTACATATCCTAAGGGCTTTATCAACATGTAACATAGAGACAATCAGAGTACATGTTAAGACAAAGTACAACCATATAGCATACTATCATGACGAGCAAGAAAGTCCTCCCTATATATGTCCAAGCATCCATTACAATATACATCGTATGTACAGTAATGGCCTCTAGGGCATACATATAACTAACAATCTCCTACTTGCACTAGGGCCATCTGTTGTGGTATCACATACCCAACAATTAGCTGTGGTTGAAATATCTCATACTCAACCTTCCTATAAAAGTCTCTACTAGGAAAAAGGCCTTTGTAAGTGGATCCGCGCTGTTGTCCTCTGTGTCTACTCTCCTAACCTCGATCTCCCTGGAGATCAACCATCTCTATGATCAGGTGATACTGCCTAAGAATTATATCTGGATATCTGATGGGACGGTAGTTCCTTGGCCAAAACCATAACTCCATTATCACACAATGGTAGGAACAAAGTTCATCTTATGAACTTATATATCCAGACTGCCTCTTTGGTAGCATCCTTGGTAACGATGTATCTTGTCTTTAATCGTCTAGTAAGTCACGGTATCTAGCTTGGAACTCTTCCAACATACCGTCCCTCTACTGAGGGTAAATACAATGCATGCGATTGACTTTCAGTCATCCTTATCACTCAGGAACCATTCCAGTGATTCTCCCCAGGATCGATTGATACCATCTCACTACAACTAGTGAGTATCCTAACATCCAATTAGATCTATCTCATAGATCCAAAACCCAGGATTTAGGAGGTATCACTTTGATCCTATATGGAGAATCCTTGTGATAAGCGGAGATTGACCGAGCGAAGCATAGGAAACTCCTTCCATATCAAGAGTATGTCATCCACGTACTCTACGAGGATCACCACCATACTCCCTACTACCTTTTTGTATATACAAGGTTCATCTACCATTTTAATGAAGTCAAACTCTTTGACTACCACATCAAAACAGACGTTCCAACTCCGCGATGCCTGCTTTATCACATAAAACATCTTGCACACGTTCCCGCTGCTCCCACTGTCTACGAAGCCCTCTGGCTGTGTACTTATAGATGCTCTCTTCTAAAATATCATTTAAAAAAACAGTCATGACACCCAACCACCAGATATCGTAGTCATGGTATATAGCAGTGGCAAGTAGGATCTAGATGGACTTAAGCATAGCTTTGAAAGTCTCAACTTTTCCATGTACACCAAGTAATCTTCTCAAGATAAACTTGCTCCTGATGGGGATTTAACCCTTTAGATAAAACAACCAAAGTCCATACTTTGTTGGTGTATAAGGATTCCATCTCAGATCACTAAGCATCCGGCCATTCTTATAGAGTCCCACTCCTGATGGCCTGCTCGAAACTAGTTGGGTCATCATCTCATGATGCAATCCTCGCTCCCACTGTCATAGAGAAACCGAAGTATCTCTCAGGTGGGTGAGGAACCCTACTAGATCGGCGGAGTGGCTGAGGTTCGTTGGAAACTATTGAATCCTTTGGTTCTATCAAATCATCCGCTGTAGTTTGTACAGCTGGAACTCCATCCAGTTCTACATCATGACCACTAATTTTTCCACAAAAATTCCCTTTTACAAAAGTTGCATGTTGAGAAACAAAACATCTTTTGTTCCTCGGTTTGGTAGAAGATATTCTCTTGCGAATGCTTGGGAAATCCAACAAACTTCCACAGATCTGTCTTTGCCTCGAGCTTGTCCGGATTATGCTTTTTAGACATAGGCCGGACAACCCCAAATCTTAACAAACTTAAGATATGGGCTCTTTCCTTTCCATATCACATATGAAGTGGTAGGCAACTGATTTGATTTGAACCCTATTCAATTGGTATGCAGCTTCTCAAGCGCATAACTCCCAAAAGGAAATAGGAAACACAGTGGTACTCATCATAAAGCACACCATATCACATAGGGTGCTATTGCTCCGCCCCGATATACCATCGTGCTATGGTGTATACGGAGGAGTAATGCCGAGAGAGAATCTCATTCTCCTTTAGAATAGTCCAGGAATTCCGTGCTCAAGTATTCTCCTCCTTGATCTCATCAAAGGACATAATACTTATACCCGTTTTTGGTTTTCTTCTTCTAACTTATATTCTGTGAATATCTCAAAAGCTTCGGACTTGTGTTTCAACAGGAACATATGTCTGAATCTTGAGAGATTATTAGAGAATGTAATGAAGTACAAAGAACCGGTCTTGGTATGTGTAGACAGGGGACCTTACATACATCATTATGTATCAATCCCAAGAGTTGATTAACTCTTTCTCTGTTTCCAATAAACAGAGCTGTGGTCATCTTATCTTTGTGACATGACCGGCAAGTTTCACAAGATGTAAATTCAAACAAATTTAAATATGCATCTTAATGTAACTTCAGCTAGTCGGGTCACATTAACATGACCTAGTCTACATTACCTCAAGAAGGATTCGTTCATTTCTGAACTCTTCCTCTTGTGTGTGTTCTGTATACTAAGAACTGTAGTTTGATTTAGAACGTCAATACTTTTAGATAACGTGCCTGAACCGATCAACTCTTGATATAGGAAATGTTCAAAACATTATCCAACAATACAAAATTATATCCTTTCTTTACTAATAAAGAGACTGATATGATGTTGTATATCAGGTTCGGTATCTAATAACATTCGTTCAGAATCAATGTATTCTAGTAATACAGGGTGATAGTGACCAACAGACTTGGCTGCAACACTTGCACCGTTTCTATCTCATGAAACTTATCACCTGTTCTCAGTTCTCTACCTCTCTATAGCCCATGTAACAGATTACATATGCGGGATCCTGATCCGGTATCTCATACCCAGGACATAAAGGATACTGAGAAACAGTTCTCTGTAATGAACATACCCGAAGAAGATGCATTAGCATGCACTTTCTTCGTTTGGGCGGCACGAGAATTCTGGTAATCCCTTATTTCCTGCTCTGTCTTATAACAATTATAAGTTGGAACGGGACCAACATTCCCCAGCTCAGTATAACAAGCGGGTTCGGTCAATATATCCATTTTTATTATCTTGATTAAGGCGTGATATAGTCGCTACCTGAAGAGAGAGAGAAGAAAACACTCAGCGTATGCTCTTGCAAGATTAGATTGGTTATCTAATATATCTAATCAGGATGTCTCCCACTGTTTTAATCAAATCTTCCTTCAAACCCTAAAAGAAATGACTAGCCGGGATTAATTACACGCTATAAGTTCGCCAATTTTTCAGCCGGGCCAGTGCCGGTACTTTGAGGGAGGTCCCCCGTGCTTTCGCACGAACCTAATTAAAGTCAACCTCGTTTTTCCAGGGGCGTAACCCCGTTGACACCTTTCTAGACACCTACTTGATCGGCTAATTGTAATGTGCAAAACTCTCCCAGGAGTACTCTTACTCGCAGCGGGTAACGGGATCCAACTATCTCATAGAAGGTAAGCAATCTCATTGCAAATTTCAACACTTGAAATTCCCAATAATATTTTACCCTTAGCGTTCTATGACCTTGACGAATGCCAAACAACCCATAGTCCACTAGTCAAGTTCAACCCGTACATTTCTTGATTGAATTAAACCCACCCGCACGACCCTTGACGAATGCCAAACAACGTCGTACGAATACCCTAATCCAATCTGCATCATATGCATAAGCAGATAAATACTAGTTAGCTACCGCACACTACGCCTTGACGAATGCCAAACTACCGCAGCACGAATACTAAGTAGTACTTATCTGAAATGACGGAGGGCTACGACAGGTTTTTAAGAAAACCCTTTGCGTAATGAACTTGATATCGTTGTAGAATCGAGTGATTTTAAATAGAGTGTTTTTGAGGCTTTTCTAGTTTTGCTAAAGGGGTCACTCCCGGTGAAGGGATCGTCGGCCCTTTCCTCATCGAATAAAGTGCAGGATATTTCACAAATATCACTATGCAAAGCAAGAACTATAGAAGCAATCAAAAGACAAACCGAGTTTGTAGCATCTGCTAGTTTCACTAAAGAGGTCACTCCCGGTGAAGGGATCTCGGCTCTTTCCTTATCGAATAAGGTGCTGGATGTTCTATAAGGAACACCGCTATGCAAAGCAAGAACTAGAGCTACCAGTTTTTAAACAAGTTTCTACAACATCTTTAGGTTTCTTTTTAGTTTCATTAATCTCATTAATGAAGTCCCATTTATTATGCTTCACAAGCATCACATTTGAAATGAAATCTGCAATATAACATATATCTCATATATATAATATAAACATTCGTCTCAGGCAGTAATATGATCTCATCACAGAACATTGCAGCAGAAGAACATATATGAAATATTGGATATACTAGGACGTCCGTGTTTTAGTACGAGCCTGTATAATACACGGATTCCACGGTCGCGATGAATAGCCAAACCCACATCCCTAGACCCCTACGAGAGCGGCAAGCAACACTGCCAATTCTAGGGTTAGGAGACCCGGTATCGACTCCTCGAGATGGTCTCCCACTGGACCCTAGAACCCGGTTACTTGTGCTCCCCGCCTTGTGTCTACCTAATGCGGAAAAGTAAATAATATACAATTGTGACATCATCCTCAGCCTGGAAGTGCCCCAATAAAAGAATATTACATACAAATGAATTTTACATAAATGAAAAAGAAAAAACTCTCATCTCACATAAAACCCCCGGCTATTCAGAACGCGACGATCCAATATAACATATCACAGCAACACATAATATCTCATATCATCAACGTAAGCAAGTATGCGTATCCCGATTGTCATTGATGTATAGCAACGAAGATGACGATACACCACATACTACGCTTACGGTCACAGAATTGAAAGTGTAAAACTACAACAGTTGGAATCCGCAACCTTCTTAGACATCGCATGCCTAACCAAATGAATTCCTTAGACATCGCATGCCTAACAATTATAAACCCCGCATTTTAGTCTCATTATCGAAAACTCTTTTCAATATCAAGTCGGGCAATTCAACAAGATTCCCGACGTCCTGATCGAATGCTCGTCGCAAACTTTAGTACACTGCCGCACCCCCGGATGCCGTCGACGAAGTGAACTAAGGCGAAACACCGCTGCCGCGAGCACCCAAACGGATGCTTTTGGCGACGGGGTTCTTCTACAGTCACTTGGTCGGGGCTATGGGGCATGGATGTCTATTAAGTTTACCCGGCGAGTATCCGCGTACGCTACGTGATTGCGACGGACTTTTGATCGCATCAAAATCCCGTGGCAACCGATCATTTGAGACTGAACTGCTAGATTTATAACATTCAAATTAGGTATCTCATAACTACCTGTGGATTCCAAATATTGTAAAACATTCCAGACAAAAAGAAAGTGTTAAACTTTCCGATCGAATGATCAAACACCCAAGTTTTCCCAGATAGCTCAACACTTGAGCGGAGTTCAAAAAGTATCCATCACATGCCACAGTACCAATGGTCCAGCCGTAGAAGGGTCAAGACAACGCCTCACATGTGGCACGCCGTACTGCCCCAAACCCTAAGGTTCAGAGGCAGTTCAAGACGGTCACATAATCGAGTTAAGGTTTGTTGTCTTCTAGAGGGTCCACCACGTTACTTGCACGACTTAGAACGTTCTTAAACTACGGAAAAATCCAACACTTAGAAATTTTCCGGTAGGGGAAAAAGTGAGTTATTGATATCCGTTCGAACTTTTTAACAGTTTCTAAAATTATCCGGAAAAATTAAACGAAGTTAAATTATCCGATCGAATCAACGATTCCCCAATACAACCCAAAAAACTCAACACTTGAGTATAATTAAAAATTCCCAAAAGAATCAGAAATTACCTACGGAGGTTACTATGCAAACCATATCCCTAAATACTCATTTCTTGCCGCGGAACCGCCGCCAATACCCTGGTTTGGCCGTGATTCCACGGCGCTTTGGGTGATTTAGGGGGTCGGGTTTCACAGTAATTCCTAGATTTCCCTGCTGATTTTTTTGAGTATTTTTAATCCAGAAAAAATCACCTTTTTAGAAAAAATCCAGAGAGGGGTCTAAACTAGGGTTTCGGGGTTCGATCGGACTTTAAACTTCGTCCAGACTTCGCCTAAAGCTCTAGCTTGGCTCTGATACCACTGTTGGGTTGCTGGGCACACGCACAAGGGTCTACGAGGCATCAACCATGCCCGATTAAAATTTTAGCCATGCCGAACAACCCAAAGCCGGATCTTTAAACTAGAGTTTATGCGAAAACAAGTATGTTAAACACTTTAACACTAAGTGAGAGGGATTACAACCTTTGTAGATCCGGTCCTTCACTTCATAAGCTCCGTGTTGAGGTCCCTTCGCTGCGATCATCGTGTTCCGGACTCTCGAGAGGCTCCACGAAGAGAATGATGCAAACTTGCTTCCGATCTTCGATAACATAGATGATATACCTTGAAGTTTCATTAACACAAGCTAACACTCACTAAATGAAGTAAACACCTTCATCTAAATGGCAAGGATAGATGAGGATGATGAAGTAGGATTTTTGCTCTCTTTTATAATCTTATTCTCACTCATTTTCATCACTTGGAAAAAAGCTAGAAAGCTTTTTCCATGAAAGAAAGAAGGAAGAAGAAGATGAATCAATAATAGAATCCTTTTGTGATGAATAATGTAAAGAAGATAATGATGAATAATGCAACCATGGTTGCTAAACCTTTGTAGAGAATTAACCAAGGGCTAGGGTTTGGCTTGGGTTAAAGCATGAGTCATTTGAAAATATCTTGCACAAAACAAAAAGAAACCTTCTAGAATCATCAAGAAGGAACTAACCCAAAACAAACCCTAACCTTGTTTAATCTCCACTAAACATATTGCATTAGTTATCATATCGTGTTACAATATTATATATCAGATATATAATATTTATTGTAACAATATAAAATAATACAATTAACATATATCGCATATATATCAATGTATTACCCGAGTGAGAAAAAGAATCTTTTAGTGAGCTAATATTAGTTAATGTAATTTAATATATCATATATATTATTATACATTAAATTATCGAATCAACACTTGATCCGACAATCCGGCTATAACGCATATAACCGACTAATACGATGACCCGGCTATATCACATATACCCGACCGATATCTCATATCGCGAGAATCCAATACGGTATCGCATACCGCATTATCCTCGGTCTCGTACGAATCACATATGTGCTCCTACTCCGTTTTTCCTGAGTCAAGAAACCTCTGTGTAGGACTCTAAAGAATCGTCAATACGCCAGCAGTAGGTGATGATCATATCAAACACCCACAAGCTGCAAGCGGTCAGCTAAACTTAACAGCCACCCAGGTATTGAGCGCTCAGAAGATCAACAAGCAAGCCTGTACATTCTCCTGTGAATCCAATTAGTGGGTCTCGTCGTCTGATAAGTCGCATATCTTGCCTAGGGGTGGTAAAAGTCAGACCCCAGTAGCTTGATAAGTCGTGTCGATATGAGGTCTATAACAGTTCGAGAAACTACTGATAACACTTACCAGTAAATCTCAGCAACCCTGGCCAGGGATTTCCAGTCATAGCCAATCGAACAAAGCACAACATTAACTCCCTATACCGGGAGAGACGAATCCCCTCCTATCGCTCATTGCCTCCATGTGATTCGGGACTGTACCCAAAAGCCACCTTTTTGCACGTCCTCTTGGACGTGGTATGATGGAAATCAAAGCACAGTGGGAATCACACAAGACTCTATGACGATCTCGGTTCAACAGACTACTCTGTGAAAGGTTCCTAGGCACCCTATAGTGGTCTCACAAGGCATCGAACATGCCAATATAAAATTTTACGGGTGCCGAGAGACCCGACTACGGATCGTCGGCTAGATTTTAGGCGATAAAAGGAAACTAGTTAACACTTAACTAAGAGATACGGAAATACAATCTTTGTAGATCCGGTTCTCCACCTCCATAGCTCCGCAATGAAGTCTCCTCGCTTTCCATAACAAGTCCCGGGCTCTAGCGTCGGCTTCATCGGAGAATGGACGGGCTAGGTCATCGATGTCCATGCCGAAGATGATCTACGTCGAGGCTTCGCTAAATCAAGCTCCGACTTCACCAAGTCAAGAAACTTGTGAAGAAAACACACTCTACTACTTGGCAAGAGGTAGGGGATGAAGAAATAGGAAGTGGGTAGACTTTAGAATTGGATTTCTCACTCATTTCCATCAATCACCATTGATGGAGCTTGCTTTCTTCATGGAAGAAGATGAAGAAGAAGAAGAAAGTCTTATGATCAGAATAATTGAATTAGAATAATAATCATTTCTTATCATAATGCTAACTATGGTAATGTGTAGAGAATCAATCATGGTTAAAGGAATGGTTAGGGTCAAGCTAGAGACAAAATGGTCACTTAGTCAAAGTGTTCATGAAGCTTCATGAAAACAACAAATGAAAGCCACCATTTCATTTCATTTTCTTTTATTCATTTATCAAAAATAAATGGATAACTAAATAAGATAAATGAATAACAAATAATAAACCCTAACCATTTCATTAACCAAGGTTTAATACTTTACACATAACCAAAAAGCATGTATCATCAAACATGATACAAGCAAGTGCACAAAATCATATCACATATATAATGCGCACATCCGAGCGAGAAAAACCATTTAAAGTGAAACAATACTAGTTAATGCAAAGTAATATATCAAATATATAATTATGCATTAAATCATTAAATCAACACTTGATTCAATGATCCGGTCATGTCGCACACAACCGACTAGTATACTATGTATCGACTTATCGAATTAACGCTTGAATCGATAACTAGGTTATATCGCATACAACCATTCGATACATTCATAGCGAGAATGAAATACGGTATCACATACTCGCATTATTCTCGGTCCCGCACATATCTCATATGCGCTCCTATTTCGTTTCGCTTGAGCCAGGAAACCTCTGTGTAGGACTCTAAAGACTCGTCAATACGCCGGCAGCAGGTGATGATCATATCAAACACCCACAAGCCGCAAGCGGTCTGCTAAACGTAACGGCCACCCGGGTATTGAGCGATCAGAAGATCGACGAGCAAGCCCGCTCACACTCCAGTGAATCCAACCAGTAACACTACCGTACAGTCCGGTCTGATCGTCTGATATGTCGCATATCTCGCCTAGGGGTGGTAAACGTCAGACCCCAATAGCTCGATAAGTCGTGTCGATATGAGGTCTATAACAATTCGAGAAACTACTGGTAACACTTACCAGTAAATCTCAACAACCCTGGCCAGGGATTTCCTGTTATAGCCAATCGAACACAGCGCAACATCAACCCCCTATACCGGGAGAGACGAATCCCCTCCTATCGCTCATTGCCTCCATGTGACTCGGGACTGTACCCAAAAACCACCATTTTGCACGCCCTCTTGGACGTGGTAAGATGGAAATCAAAGCACAGTGGGAACCACACAAGACTCTATGACGATCTCGGGTCAACAGACTACTCTGTACCAGTGTCACCAGAGAATTGCCATCTGACGTGAGGTATAATACCATCTGGGAGTTCTCGGCGAGTCCGTCCAGTGTACCCAGTCACTACTGAGCACCCGTATATCATCTCTGATGTCAAACACCAATGGATATGGGATCATCCATCGCCCATCTGTATGGGTCGAGAAGGTACACGCTAGTCTACTCTGGTATATCGATGCCCCGTCTCGATATACCCATGACTAGGGACTTTGAAGGATGTACTTATGGACTACCATGTCCCCACTAGTATGATCTGCATCATAGTCCAGGTAGTCAAGTACACATCCTAAGGGCTTTACCAACATGTATCAGAGAGACAATCAGTGTGCACGTTAAGGTAAAGGGTAACTAGATAGCATACTATCATGTCGAGCAAGAAAGTCCTCCCTATATATGTCCCAGCATCCACTACAATATACATCCCATGTACAGTAATGGCCTCTAGGGCATACATATAACTAACAATCTCCCACTTGCACTAGGGCTATCTGTAGCAGTGGTTATAGTATCTCATACTCAACCATCCCATAAAAGTCTCTCTCTGGGATAGGCCTTCGTGAGTGGATCCGCCGTGTTATCTTCTGAGTCTGCTCTCCTTGCCTCGATCACCCTGGAGATCAACCATCTCCATGATCAGGTGATACTGCCTTAGAAAAAGTCTGGATCACTGATGGGACCGGCGTTCCTTGGCATAAGCCACAACTCCATTGTCTCACAATGGTAGGAACATAGTTCATCTCATGAACCATTATACATCCAAACAGCCTCTTTGGTAGCATCTTAAGTAGCGATGTATCCTGCGTTCATCGTCTAGTATGCCACGGTATCTAGCTTGGAACTCTTCCAACATACCGTCCCTTTACTGAGGGTAAAGACAATGCCTGCGACTGACATTCAGTCGTCTTTATCACCCTGGAACCCTTCCAGTGATTCTCCCCAGGATCGATTGATACCATCTCACTACAACTAGTCAGTATCCTAACATCCATTTAAATCTATCTCATAGATCCAAAACTCAGGATTTAGGAGGTATCACTTTGATCCTATATGGAGAATCATTGTGATAAGCGGAGATTGATCGAGCGTAGCATAAGAAACTCCTTTCTTATCAAGAGTTTGTCATCCACGTACTCTACGAGGATTACCACCATACTCCCTACTACCTTTTTGTTTATACAAGGTTCATCTACCATTTTGATGATGTCAACTTCTTTGACTAATCCATCAAAACAGATGTTCCAACTCCACGATGCCTGCTTTATCCTATAAAACATCTTGCACACGTTTTCGCTGCTCCCACTGTCTACGAGGCCCTCTGGCTGTGTACTTATAGACACTCTCTTCTAAAACATCATTTAGAAAACCTGTCATGACACCCAACCACCAGATATCGTAGTCATGGTATGTAGCCGTGGCAAGTAGGATCTGGATGGACTTAAGCATAGGTACTGGAAAAGGTTTCATCATTATCCACGCCTGGTCAATGACGAAAACCTTTAACAAGTCTAGCTTTGAAAGTCTCAACTTTTCCATCTACACCAAGTAATCTTCTCAAGATATACTTGCTCCTGATGGGAATTTAACCCTTCGGATATAGCAACCAAAGTCCATACTTTGCTGGTGTACATGGATTCCATCTCAGTTCGCTAAACATCCAGCCATTCTTACAGAGTCCCACTCCTGATGGCCAGTTCGAAACTAGTTGGGTTATCATCTCATGATGCAGTCCTCGCTCCCACTGTTATAGAGAAACCTAAGTAACTCTCAGGTGGGTGAGGAACCCTACTAGATCGGCGGAGAGGCTGAGGTTCGTTGGAATCTATTGAATCCTTTGGTTCTATCAAATCATCTGCTGTAGTTTGTATAGCTGGAACCATTCCAGTTCTACATAACAGACGTTGTCTCGAGTTTGTCCGGATTTTGCTTTTAGACATAGGCCGGACAACCCCAAATCTTAACTAACTTAAGATATGGGCTCTTCCCTTTCCATATCTCATATGAAGTGGTAGGCAACTGATTTGATCATGACCCTATTCAATAGGTATGCAGCTTCTCAAGCGCATAACTTCCAAAAGGAAATAGGTAACTCAGTAGTACTCATCATAGAGCACACTATATCATGTAGAGTGTGATTGCTCCGCCCCGATACACCGAGGTACTGTGGTGTATACGGAGGAGTAACACTGAGAGAGAATCTCATTCTCCTTTAGAATAGTCCAGGAATTCCATGCACAAGTATTCTCCTCCTTGATCACATCAAAGGACATAATACTTATACCCTTATTTTAGTTCTCTACTTCTAACTTATATTCTATGAATATCTCAAAAGGTTCGGACTTGTGTTTCAACAAGAACATGTGTCTGAATCTCGAGAGATTATCAGAGAATGTAATGAAGTACAAAGAACCGGTCTTGGCATATGTAGACAGGGGACCTACATACATCAACATGTATCATCCCAAGAGTTCACTAACTCTTTCTCTGTTTCTAGTAAACGGAGCTATGGTCATCTTATCTTTGTGACATGACTGGCGAGTTTCACAAGATGTAAATTCAAACTAATTTAAGTATGCATCTAAATGTAACTCAGCTAGTCGGGTCGCATTGATATGACCTAGTCTACAATACCTCAAGGAAGATTCGTTCATTTCTGAACTCTTCCTCTTGTGTGTGTTCTATATACTAAGAACTGTAGTTTGATTTAGAACATCAATGCTTTTAGATAACGTGCCTGAACCGATCAACTTTTGATATAGGAAATGTTCAAAACATTATCCAACAATACAAAATTATATCATTTCTTTACTAATAAAGAGACTGATATGATTTTGTATATCAGGTTCGGTATCTAATAACATTCGTTCAGAATCAATGTATTGGTTATACAGGGTGATAGTGACCGACAGACTTGGCTGCAACTCTTGCCCCGTTTTCTGCCTCATGAAACTTATCACCCGTTCTCAGTTTTTCTACCCTTTTGTAGCCCTATGTAACAGATTACATATCTGGGATCCTGATTCGGTATCAAATACCCAGGATTCGGAGGATACTGAGAAACAGTTCTTTGTAATGAACACACCCGAAGATGATGCATCAGCATGCACTCTCTTCGTTTGGGCGGCACGGGAAATCTGGTATTCCCCAATCTCCTTCTCTGTCTTATACCAATTATAAGTTAGAGCGGGACCAACGTTCCCCAGCTCAGTATAACAAGCGGGTTCGGTCAATAATCCGTATTATTATCTTGATTAAGGCGTGACATGGTCGCTACCAGGAGAGAGAGAGAAGAAAACACTCAGCGTGCGCTCTTGCAAGAATAGATTGGTTTTTATTTTATCTAATCAGGATGGCTCCCACTGCTTTTTATCAAATCTTCCTTCAAACCCTAAAAGGAAAGACTAGCCGGGATTAATTACACACTACAAGTTCGCCAATCTTTCAGCCAGGCCAGTGTTGGTACTTTGAGGGAGGTCCCCCGTGCTTTCGCACGAACCTAATTAATGTAAACCTCATTTTCCCAGAGGCGTAACCTCGTTAACACCTTTCTAGACACCTACTTGATCAGCTAATTGTAATGTATAAAACTCTCCCAGGAGTAACAATTACTCGCAGCGGGTATCGGGATCCAACTATCTCATAGAAGGTATGCAATCTCATTGCAAATCTCAACACTTGAAATTCCCGATAATTTTGCCCCTAACGTCCTATGACCTTGACGCAGGCCAACAAACCATAGTCCGCTAGTCAAGTTCAACCCGTCATTTTCTGATTGAATTAAACCCACCCGCACGACCCTTGACGCAGGCCAACAAAGTCGCACGACTACCCTAATCCAATCGGCATCATATGCATAAGCAGATAAATACTAGTTAGCTACCGCACACTACGCCTTGACGCAGGCCAACAAACGTAGCACGAATACTAAATAGGACTTATCTGAAATGACGGAGGGCTACGACAGGTTTTTCTGAAAACTATTGCGTAATGAACTCGATATCGTTGTATAATCAAATGATTTTAAAAATGGAGTGCTTTTGGGGCTTTTCTAGTTTTACTAAAGGAGTCACTCCCGGTGAAGGGATCGTCGGTCCTTTCCTCGTCGAATGAGGTGCGGGATATATCATATATATCACTGTGCAAAGCAAAAATACATAAAATCTATCAAAAGACAAACCGAGTATGTAGCATCTGCCAGTTATTACTAAAGGAGTCACTCCCGGTGAAGGGATCTCGGTCCTTTCCTTATCGAATAAGGTGCGGGATATATCATATATACCTCTGTGCAAAGCAAGAACTGTAGCTACCTGTTTTATTTTGAAATTCGATTCTACAACATCTTAGGTTTCTTTGATTTTTTTTTCATTAATCACATTAATGAAGTCCCATCATTTAAATACCTAAACATCACATATAGATATGACGTACACTTATGCCATCCGCATTCGCTTCGATGTCCCCTCGTGCATCGTTAGGTTAGGTAACTGACGACAGAGCGGGGCAGGGCTAGCGCGGGTGTAAAACATAAGCAACGGCTATATAATATATCATATATACTATATACTGTATCTATCACAGAACATCACATGATCACATCACAGATATCGCAGCAGAAGAAACATATGAAATATTGGATATACTAGGACGTCCGTGTTTTCAATACGAGCCAATATAAAACACGGATTCCACGGTCGTGATGAATAGCCAAACCCACACCCCTAGACCCCTACGAGAGCGGCAAGCAACCCTACCAATTCTAGAGTTAGGAGACCCGGACTCGACTCCTCGAGTTGGTCTCCCACTGGACTCCAGAACCCGGTTACTTGTGCCCTCCTCCTTGGGTCTATCCTAGTGCGGAAAAGTAAATAATATACAAAAGGTGACAACTTCCGCAACCTGGAAGCGTCCCAATAAAAGAATATTACATACAAGTTTTTACATGAATGAAAATGAAAAACACTCATCTCACTTAAAAAACCCCGGCTATTCAAACACGACGATCCAATATAACATATCCAGCATCACATAACATCACATGTCATCAACGTAAGTAAATATGCGCATCCCAATTGTCGTTGACATATAGCAACGAAACCGGCGATAGCACATATTACACTTACGGTCACAGAAAAGAAAGTGTAAAACTACAACAGTTGGAATCCGCAACCTCCATAGACATCGCATGCCTAATCAAATGAATTACTTAGACATCGCATGCCTAACAATTATAAACCCCGCATTTTAGTCTCATTATCGAAAATACTTTTCAATACCAAGTCGGGCAATTCAACAGGATTCCCGACATTTTGATCGAATGCTCGTTGCAAACTTAAGTAGACGGCCGCACCCCCGATACCGTCGACGAAGTGCACCAAGGCGGAACACCGCTGCCGCGAGCACCCGAACGGATGCTTTCGGCGACGGGGTTCTCCTACAGTCACTTGGTCGGGGCTATGGAGTGAGGCTGTCTATTAAGTTTATCGGCGAGTATCCGCGTACGCTACGTGATTGCGACGGACTTTTGATCACATCAAAATTCCGTGGCAACCGATCAAGTGAGACTAAAGTGCTATGTTTATAGCATTCATTCAGTTATCACATAACTTTTGTGAATTCCAATTATTGTATCCCATTCCAGATAAACAGAAAATGTTAAACTTTTCGATCGAACAGTCAAACACCTAAGTTTTCCCGATACAGCTCAACACATGAAATAAGTCTAACAACATTCAGTTCGTGCCTCAGTACCAACGGTCTAGCCGTAGAAGGGTCAAGCCAACGCCTCACATGTGGCACGCCGTACTGCCCTAAACCCGAAGGTTCAAAGGGCAGTTCAAGACGGTCACATAATCGAGTTAAGGTTTGTGGTCTTCTAGAGGGTCCATCGAGTTACTTGCACTACTTAGAACGTCGTTAAACTACGGAAAAATCCAACACTTGGAAATTTCCCGACAGGGGAAAAATTGGGTATTTATATTTGGTCGAACTTTTTAACATATTCTAAAATATCCGAAAAACACATAGACAAAATTAGACAATCCGATCGAATGTACGAACTCCTAATACAACCCAAAAAAACTCAACTCTTGATTTCAGATAAAAAAAAATTCCCAGGAAAACCAGCACTGCAAAATAGGAATTACTGTGCAAAATTGAATGCCTAATAAGACAAAACGGCCGCGGAACCGCCGCATTAGCATGCTAATGCCGCGGTTCCGCCGCACTTTTGAGGGATCATTAGTTACTTTTTGCACCGTAATTCTTAGAATTTCCTGCTAATTTTTCTGCATATTTTTAATTCTCAAAAATCCACGAAATTAGAAAAAGTACAGAGAGCATTTTCCGGGTTGGGTTTTCGGTTCGATCGGGTTTCAAACATCGTCTAGACTTCGCCTAAGGCTCTAGCTAGGCTCTGATAACAGTGAAAGGTTCCTAGGCACCCTATAGTGGTCTCACAAGGCATCGAACATGCCAATATAAAATTTTACGGGTGCCGAGAGACCCGACTACGGATCGTCGGCTAGATTTTAGGCGATAAAAGGAAACTAGTTAACACTTAACTAAGAGATACGGAAATACAACCTTTGTAGATCCGGTTCTCCACCTCCATAGCTCCGCAATGAAGTCTCCTCGCTGTCCATAACAAGTCCCGGGCTCTAGCGTCGGCTTCATCGGAGAATGGACGGGCTAGGTCATCGATGTCCATGCCGAAGATGATCTACGTCGAGGCTTCGCTAAATCAAGCTCCGACTTCACCAAGTCAAGAAACTTGTGAAGAAAACACACTCTACTACTTGGCAAGAGGTAGAGGATGAAGAAATAGGAAGTGGGTAGACTTTAGAATTGGATTTCTCACTCATTTCCATCAATCACCATTGATGGAGCTTGCTTTCTTCATGGAAGAAGATGAAGAAGAAGAAGAAAGTCTTATGATCAGAATAATTGAATTAGAATAATAATCATTTCTTATCATAATGCTAACTATGTTAATGTGTACAGAATCAATCATGGTTAAAGGAATGGTTAGGGTCAAGCTAGAGACAAAATGGTCACTTAGTCAAAGTGTTCATGAAGCTTCATGAAAACAACAAATGAAAGCCACCATTTCATTTCATTTTCTTTTATTCATTTATCAAAAATAAATGGATAACTAAATAAGATAAATGAATAACAAATAATAAACCCTAACCATTTCATTAACCAAGGTTTAATACTTTACACTTAACCAAAAAGCATGTATCATCAAACATGATACAAGCAAGTGCACAAAATCATATCACATATATAATGCGCACATCCGAGCGAGAAAAACCATTTAAAGTGAACCAATACTAGTTAATGCAAAGTAATATATCAAATATATAATTATGCATTAAATCATTAAATCAACACTTGATTCAATAATCCGGTCATGTCGCACACAACCGACTAGTATACTATGTATCGACTTATCGAATCAACGCTTGAATCGATAACTAGGTTATATCGCATACAACCATTCGATACATTCATCGCGAGAATGAAATACGGTATTACATACTCGCATTATTCTCGGTCCCGCACATATCTCATATGCGTTCCTATTTCGTTTCGCTTGAGCCAGGAAACCTCTGTGTAGGACTCTAAAGACTCGTCAATACGCCGGCAGCAGGTGATGATCATATCAAACACCCACAAGCCGCTAGCGGTCTGCTAAACGTAACGGCCACCCGGGTATTGAGCGATCAGAAGATCGACGAGCAAGCCCGCTCACACTCCAGTGAATCCAACCAGTAACACTACCGTACAGTCCGGTCTGATCGTCTGATATGTCGCATATCTCGCCTAGGGGTGGTAAACGTCAGACCCCAATAGCTCGATAAGTCGTGTCGATATGAGGTCTATAACAATTCGAGAAACTACAGGTAACACTTACCAGTAAATCTCAGCAACCCTGGCCAGGGATTTCCTGTTATAGCCAATCGAACACAGCGCAACATCAACCCCCTATACCGGGAGAGACGAATCCCCTCCTATCGCTCATTGCCTCCATGTGACTCGGGACTGTACCCAAAAACCACCGTTTTGCACGCCCTCTTGGACGTGGTAAGATGGAAATCAAAGCACAGTGGGAACCACACAAGACTCTATGACGATCTCGGGTCAACAGACTACTCTGTACCAGTGTCACCAGAGAACTGCCATCTGACGTGAGGTATAATACCATCTGGGAGTTCTCGGCGAGTCCGTCCAGTGTACCCAGTCTCTACTGAGCACCCGTATATCATCTCTGATGTCAAACACCAATGGATATGGGATCATCCATCGCCCATCTGTATGGGTCGAGAAGGTACACGCTAGTCTACTCTGGTATATCGATGCCCCGTCTCGATATACCCACGACTAGGGACTTTGAAGGATGTACTTATGGACTACCATGTCCCTACCAGTATGATCCGCATCATAGTCCAGGTAGTCAAGTACACATCCTAAGGGCTTTACCAACATGTATCAGAGAGACAATCAGTGTGCACGTTAAGGTAAAGGGTAACCAGATAGCATACTATCATGTCGAGCAAGAAAGTCCTCCCTATATATGTCCCAGCATCCACTACAATATACATCCCATGTACAGTAATGGCCTCTAGGGCATACATATAACTAACACTCTGTACCAGTGTCACCGGAGAACTGCCATCTGACGTGAGGTATAATACCATCGGGAGTTCTCGGCTAGTCCGTCCAGTGTACCCAGTCTCTACTGAGCACCCATACACCATCCTTGATTTCAAACACCGATGGATACGGGATCATCCATCGCCCATCATATGGGTCAAGATGCGTATACTCTAGTCTACTCTGGTGTATCGATGCCCTGTCTTGATACACCATCGACTAGGAACGGTTATACGATGTACTCGTCGACTATCGTGGCCCCACTAGTATATGATCTCATCATAATCCTAGTAGTTGAGTACATATCCTAAGGGCTTTATCAACATGTAACATAGAGACAATCAGAGTACATGTTAAGATAAAGTACAACCAGATAGCATACTATCATGTCGAGCAAGAAAGTCCTCCCTATATATGTCCAAGCATCCATTACAATATACATCGTATGTACAGTAATGGCCTCTAGGGCATACATATAACTAACATGCGTAAGGTACATCTGGTCTGGTGCACAACACCGCATACATTATAGTGCCTACCGCAGAAGCGTAGGGTATAACTGACTTGCGATCCCTTTCCAAATCAGTCTTGGGTGACATCTCTTTGGATATGGTGATTCCGTGACAAGCCGGTAAATTACCGCGCTTAGAATCTTCCATACTGAATCTTTTCTGTACAGTGTTGATATACCTGGACTGCGAAAGTCCCAACATCCTCTTGGATCTATCACGATAGATCCGGATCCCCAGAATGTAAGAGGCATCACCCATGTCTTTCATGAAGAACCCGTGTGAAGAGAATCCTTTGACAGATTGTAGCATAGGAATGTCATTTCCGATCAATAGAATGTTATCCACGTACAAGACGAGGAATACGACAGTTCGTGCTACAATTTTACTATATATACATGGTTCATCTGGATTTTTGATAAAGTCATATTCTTTGACCGTTTCATCAAAACAGATGTTCCAACTCCGCGATGCCTGCTTTAGTCCATAAATGGACTTAAGCAACTTGCACACTTTCCCGCTGCTCCCACTCTGATTAAAGCCTTCTGGCTGATCCATATAAACGCACTCTTCTAAATTACCATTTAGAAAAGCCGTCTTTACGTCCATCTGCCAGATCTCATAATCATGGAAGGCGGCAATAGCAAGAAGGACCCGAATGGATTTGAGCATAGCCACTGGAGAAAAAGTTTCGTCATAGTCCAAACCAGGTCTTTGACGAAAACCCTTTGCAACAAGTCTAACCTTATAGGTTTCCACCTGTCCATCTACACCAATCTTTTTCTTGAAGATCCATTTGCATCCTATGGGTTTTACCCCATCTGGAGTAAAGTCCAAAGTCTATACTTTGTTGTTGTACATGGACTCTATCTCGGTCCGCATTGCATCTAGCCATCGTACCGAGTCGCCGCTTTGGATGGCCTGCTAGAAGCTAGTAGGTTCATCATCATCAATGATGCAATCCTCTCTATCCCCATCTATAAGAAAACCGTAGTATCTCTCAGGCGGATGAGACGGCCTACTACTCCTGCGGAGGGGTGCGGGAATGTCATGTTCTTCTTGAACTACTGGTTCTACCAAACTTTCAGTAGTAGTTTGTGGTTCTGGAATTTCTTCCAGTTCTATTTCGCTCCCACTTGTTTCCTTTTCTAAAAACTGCTGTTCTAGAAAATGGGCATGACGAGAAAAAAAAAACCTTTTGTTCCTCTGCGTAATAGAAGAAATATCCCTTGGAGTTCTTTGGATATCCCACAAACTTACACTGTACTGATCGTGCCTCGAGTTTGTCCGCATGCTGCTTTTTAACAAAAGCTGGACATCCCCATATCTTCAGATACTGAAGATAGGGTTTCTTCCCACTCCACATCTGATATGGCGTGGTAGGCACAGTCTTGGTAGGAGCCCTGTTCAAAAGATATGCCGCTGATTCTAGCGCATAACCCCAGAAAGATCGCGGTAACTCAGCATTACTCATCATGGAACGTACCATATCCAATAGGGTTCGATTCCGTCTCTCCGATACACCGTTATGCTGTAGAGTGTATGGAGGAGTAAGCTGAGAGAGAATTCCTTTCTCTTTTAGGTAACCTAGGAACTCGACACTTAAGTATTCACAACCTCGATCAGAGCTCAGTGTCTTGATACTTTTGCCGGTTTGGTTTTCTACTTCATTCTTATACTCTTGGAATTTCTCAAAAGCCTCGGATTTATGTTTCATCAAGAAAATGAATCCGTACCTAGAGTAATCATCCGTAAAAGTAATGAAATAGGAAAAACCACCTCTTGCATGTGTAGACATTGGACCACACACATCGCTGTGTATGATTCCTAAGAGCTCGCTCGCTCTTACTCCATGTCCAATGAATGCAGTCTTTGTCATCTTTCCTTTGAGACATGATTGAAAAGTGGCATAAGTTTGATATTCGAACGAATCCAAATATCCTTCTTTATGTAACTTAGTTAACCTTGTCTCATTGATGTGACCCAGTCTACAATGCCATAAGAAAGCCTTATTTAAATCTGGAGACTTTCTTTTTAGTGTGTTCTGGACATTGAAAATCTGTAATTGGTTTAAGACATATATACCATTATCTAGTGTACCGGACCCAATCAAACCATGATTAAGGTGGATGTTAACAATATCGCTTACAAACGTGAAATCATAACCTTCTTTTGATAACAACGAAACCGATATGATATTACACGTTAAACTGGGTACACAAAAACAGTTATGCAAAACCAAAATATGTCCACTCGTCAATCCTAGGTGATAATCCCCTACGGACACAGCACCTACGCTAGCTCCGTTAGCAAATCTGGAGGGTCATATCACCAACCTTCAGCTCTCTACGGTCTCTCAGTGCCTGCAATGAATTGCATATATGAGATCCTGATCCGATATCCAATACCCAGGAAGTAGAGTTGATTGACAGACATTTTTCAATTACAAACACACCTGAAGTCGAAGCCACAGCTTGCTTTGGTTCCTGGTTCTTGGCATTCCAAGATTTGCAATCCTTTTTCCAGTGCCCTTTCCTACGACAGTGGAAGCACTTGTCCTTTGCCACTACTGGCACCGCAATCTTTTTCTTTCCCTTGACTCCCACCTTACTAACACCTCCTCTAGGTTTGGTAGCGGCCTTATTTTTCCTTTCTTTGGCCCTAGCCTTGGTCCCGGAAGAAGAAGCACCGCGAACAAACATAGCGGGTGTTTCCCTTGCCTTCTGCAAGGTGCCCTCTGCACTCCTCAACATGTCAAGGAGTTCTGGAAGTTCAACTTCTTTTCTTTGAATGTTTAAATTCAGAATAAACTAGGCGTAGGTGGAAGGAAGGGACTGGAGAATCAAGTCTGTATAGAGCCCGTTCTCCAAAGTCGTCCCAAGGTCTGCGAGCTCTTCTATATAGCCAATCATCTTAAGGACATGTTCTCCTACAGATGATCCGACGGCCAACCTCGACTGAAACAAGTTCTTCGAGGTCTCGTATCTTTCTATACGAGATTGCTCCCCATACAGATCCTTTGTATGGAGAAATATGGATTCAAGATCCATATCCTCGTGCCTCCTCTGATGTTCATTATTCATAGAGGCAAGCACGATGCACTTGTCCTTCACGCAATCTAACTCCCAGGTTTTGTGCATTTCATTATCCACAATACTGGATTTTGGACCAGGGACTGCGGGTGCCTTAGTGGTAAGGACATACCCCAATTTGTCATAAGTCAAAGCCATCTTGACATTCCGCAGCCAATCTTTATAGTTTGGCCCAGTCAATATATTTTTCTCTAATAGTAACGTAAGGCCTTCCATGTTTTGGGTCGCTGTAATGAGAGAGAGAGAGGGAACACTTTAGCATGATGCTCTTGCAAGTTTAGAGTGGTTTTTAGTTTATCTAAACTGGATGGCTCCCACTGTTTCTCGAATCACTCCTCAAACCAAAAGGGAAGAACTAGCCAGGACTATTCTCACCGTACAATACTTGCTTAACTGTTTAGCCAGGCCGGTGTCGGTACTTCGAGGGAGGTTTTTCAATGCTTTCGCGAAGTTCCTTAATTAAATAACCTCTTTTCTCTGGGGGCATAGCCCCGCTGACACCTTTCTCGGCACCTACTTGGTTTATAGCATTGATCGTTAAGTGACGAATCTCCTGATGAGTAGCGGATACTCATAGTAGGATCGGGATCCAAATATCATCGTGTGATAATGCTGAAGGAATCCTACCAACATTCATCAAACTCCAAATGGTATGCATCTCTTTGCAAATTTCAGTTTCTTTAGAAATTCCCGATATAAATTTTTGCCCCATGCTCTTATGACCTTGGCGTTGGTCAAAATGTCATAAGTCACATATCAAGTTCTACCCATCATTATCTTGTTAATTTGAACCCATTCGTACATATCCCTGACGTTGGCCAAATGATAATACGACTGCCCCAAACTAACTCATCTATCTATGCAACAAATGAATACCCAGCAGCTACCAAACACTATGCCTTGACTTTGGCCAAAATACATAGCTTGAATACTACTGAATACCCAAATAAAATGACGAAGGGCTACGAATGGTTTTGGCGAAACCGTGAACGTAGTGAACTTGATATGACCGAAGGAACCTGATAGCTTTTAAAAGGAGTGCTTAAAGCTCCGCAATTAAAAAATATCTTCTGTTTTAAAAATAACCGAGTGGTTTCTTTTAAACTGTTCCAACGATTCAACTTTGGTTTATTTTCTTTGCATTATTATAATGTGTCCCATCAATTAACCTATAATTGCAGAAAACAACGAAAATACAATGTCCTCTTATGCCATCCGCATTTTCCACTGGGTCCCGTCATCACCTGTTAGGTTACTTAACTAACGACAGAGCGGGGGTTGGGCTAGCGCAAGTGTAAAACATAAGTGACGCCTAATAGCTATCATATATAGATATTGTACATTCGTCAGACGCAATAATAGGCATTCCAGATCACAGATGAACATATTGGATTTTCTACGAATCCGCATTCTTTTGAGCCTGCAAAGAAAGACGGATTACACAGTCGTGATGAATAGCCAAAACCCCACCCTGGACCCCTACGGGTACGGCAAACTACCCGCCAAGTACCCGAAGCGAAGCGGTCTCCCTTAACAACGTGAGTAGGCCACTAAACACTTCAAAATACCCGGTAGTTTGTGCACCCCACCTTGGGTCTATCCTAGGAGCAAAAATCAGTAAATGAAATAATACAACGGTGGCTACAACCGCAACCTGGATGTGCCCCGCAAAAGAATATTACAACAATTTACAAATTACATTTGAATGAAAGAAACGCTCGTCTCACGTCCCCGGCTATCCATTCACGAAAATCCAACAAGTCCACAAACACAAACAGTAAAAACATTAAAGAAATGTGCAACCCCCAACCAACTGACATACTAGCAGTTAGGGGATGTTTACGAACATATTATACAAATCACAGATATAATCTAATTAGCCAAACATCGTAGAATTTCGATCGAGCAAACGCAAATGATTCTACTCCAAAAACTTCTCTGTGCACCTGAGACTTGAGCAGAAACAAAATATCCCAGAAATACCAAAATTAACACAGAAGAGTTCATGGGGAATTTTGGGGTGACTCGGCTTCAACTCGGCCGCGGATCCGCGACGGATCGCTTGGATACCGCGGCTCTTTGGCCGAGTCAGGAACCCAAATTTCTCCAGTATTCTTATATTTCCCTGCTTGTAATTTTAAGGGTCCCTTAAAAATTTTTAGACCCCGTTTTAAAAACGACAGAAACTGTGTGAAAATGATGATTTTTCCGGTTCGTTTCGCGATCGAATTTCTAACGACTTTGCTAACAAGTCAGTTATGGTTTAGCGAGGCTCTGATACCACTGTAAGTCAACGTTAGACACCCCACGTATTGCGGGGAGGCAGAATAGGTAAAACAATCATTTTGTTTAAAACAAACATCGACTAACTTACGGATCTTTGCCAAACCTTAACTAACAAAACCATAGAAGTCATTAGCTACTATGAAAGAAGATTATACCTAATGAACCAAGTCCTTCTTGTTCTCTTTGACTACCTCCTCGTCGGCCTCCTCTTTGTAATAGAAGATCCACCCGAGAGCTACTACTCCAAGCTTGACCTCTAACTTGAGGTAACTAGGTTACTCAAAGTGCTAATCAAAGCAACCTAGGGAATATAGAGTAGGATTAGGGATTAATAAGTCTTGCTAACCCTTGATCTCAACACATGAGAGGTTAGGGTTAGGGTTTGAAGAGAGAGAGCTTGGGGAGAGAGAAGGTGAGAATGAGAATCCTTTTGGAATAATGAAATCATTGTGATATATATGAAGCATAACATATTTATTAAATGAATAACAAATAAAAAATATCTTCATGCTTCATTGACTCACATAGTGATTCATCTCATGAGTCATTTAAATCATTAATGCATCATTAACTCCATGGATGAATCACACCATGACTCATTAATCCAATAAATGCAAATGCCACCTTAACCTCCAAGTCATCATCCTTCTAGAACCTTCTCGACAATTTACGAGAACTCCCCTCCTATCCGTGAAAACACGGAAATACTTTAGACTGTATAAATCCAATAATCTGATAATAGAATCTGGCTTAAACCAAAGCCTGCTAGTAAAAACTGTCCGAACATCGTACGTGCATAAATGCATGTGCGTGTCCGAACCTTGTCGTAAAACCATACGAGCTCTATATCGTTTCGCCCGAAGTAGGGAAACTCTCTGTGTGGGACTCTAAAGACTCGACTACTATGCTGGCAGTGGGTTTAACCACAGACCGCAAGCGGCACTAGCTGTACGTAACGGTCCCCAGGTAGATGTCGATAAGAAGGCCGATGAGGAAACCCATCCGAACTCCTACTGAGCCTGATGTGACTATCTCCGTACAGTCCGGTCTATTCGTCTAGGACTATCGCATATCGGGCCTAGGGGGACGGCAAGCGTCAGTCCCCTAAAAGCAGTATAAGTCGTGTCGGAGCGAAGCCCATTACACCTTAAGAAACTATTGGAAAACCTACCAGTAAATCTCGTTTGCCCTGGCCAGGGACTTTGCGTAATGGCTCTCCAGACACAGCGCGATATCAACTCCCAATACCGGGAGAGACGAATCCTGTCTAACTGCCACTGCCTCCAAGTACTTCAGGACTGCACCCAACTGCTACCTATTTGCACGACTCCTTTGAGCCGTGGTAGGGTAGCAATCTAAGAACAGTGGGAACACACTCGAGGCGAAGCAGCAGTGTCAAGTCTACGGACTATTCTGTACTCATGTCACCTAGGAATTGTTAACTGATGACGGGTAGAATACCAACCAACATTTCCCTGCGAGTCCTGTCCGATGTACCCGTAATCCAACGAGCACCTGTATACTATCTCCAGTACGACGTACTGATGGCTGTGGGACAGACCATCTCCCCAACTGGGATGAGAAGCGTACACACTAGTCTACTCCGGAGTATCGATGCCCTGTCTCGATAATCCTACGACTAGGGACATGAAAAAGGATATGCTTGTAGACTACCCAGCCCCCACTAGTGTGACTGCCATCACAACGCTGGTAGTCAAGCAAGATCCTACGGGCTCTATCAATACGTACACACATATTAAGATAGAAATAAACCAAGTAGCATAGTACCATGTTTAGCAAGACTGTTAATATAACTGTGAATATCTCAAGCTTCCATTAAGTAATATACAAGCCAGTATGATACAATAATGGCCCCTAGGGCATATATACTAACAGTAGAGACATTATCATGGCTAAATATTATGGTTAGGTTAATAAATATCTTATGTAAAACAAATTAGTGGACTAAGCAAATGGCTACTACAAGCTTCTACAAGCTTCATAGACATGACTAATTCCATCTAATTATGAATTACTTAGATAAATAAAAAACCTAATATATAATCTAAAACATGGTGTGAGTCTCATACACCCATGTTGCATGTATAATCAAGCATGACAAAAAGAAAACACAAATAATATATATCACATATATATTAAGTGTGCACATGTAAGAAAAGAAATGTATAAGTGAGAAAATATTAGTTAATGTAAATTAGCATATCAAATATACAATTATACATTAAATTATTAAATCAACACTTGATTTAATAATCCGTCTATATCACATATAACCGACTACTATTGTATGTATCAACTTATCGAATCAACACTTGATTCGATAACCCGGCTATATCATATATAACCGACCGATATCACCTATCGCGAGAATAAAATACGGTATCACATACTCGTATTAATCTCGGTCCCGCACATATCACATATATGCTCGTACTTCGTTTCGCCTGAGCCAGTAAACCTCCGTGTAGGACTCTAAAGACTCGTCAATACGCCGGCAGTAGGTGATGATCATATCAGTTACCCACAAGCCGTCAGCGGTACTAGATGGACGTAACGGCTACCCGGGTATTGAGCGATCAGAAGATCAAGAAGCAAGCCTGCTCATACTCCTGTAAAGCATGTCAGTAACACTACCGTACAGTCTGGTCTCTTCGTTTGATATGTCGCATATCGAGTCTAGGGGTGGTAAACGTCAGACCCCAGTAACCGATAAGTCGTGCCGATGTGAGACTTATAACGGGTCGAGAAACTGCTGATAACACTTACCAATAGATCTCCGTATCAGCCCTGGCTAGGGACTTCCTGTTATAGCCAATCGAGCACAGCGCAACATTAACCCCTAATACCGGGAGAGACGAAACCCTTCCTATCGCTCGTTGCCTCCATGTGATTCGGGACTGTACCCAAAAGCTACAGTTTTGCACGTTCTCTTGAATGTGGTAAGGTGTATATCAAAGCACAGTGGGAATCAGACAAGACTATATGACGATCTCGGGTCTACAGACTAACCTGTACCAGTCTCGCCATAGAACTGCTATCTGATGATAGGTATAATACTAACTAGGAGTTCTCGACGAGTCCGTTCAGTGTACCCAGCCTCCACTGAGCACCCGTATACCATCTTTGATGTCAAACACCAATGGATGTTGGATCATCCATCGCCCATCATATGGGTCAAGAAGCGTACACGCTAGTCTACTCTGGAATATCGATGCCCTGTCTCGATACACCCTCGACTAGGAACAATTAAAGGATGTACTTGTGGACTACCCTAGCCCCACTAGTATGATCTCCATCATAGTCCTGATAGTCAAGTACTCATCCTAAGGACTTTATCAATATGTGAGAGCAAGACAGTATCACAATACAAGTCTACATGTTAAGACAAAGAGCAACCAGATAGCATACTATCATGTCGAGCAAGAAAGTCCTCTCTATATATGTCCAAACATCCACTATAATATACATCATATGTACAATAATGGTCTCTAGGGCATACACATAACTAACAATCTCCCACTTGCACTAAGGCCAGTTGTTGTAGTATCTCATACCCAACATCCCGAAGAGTCTCTCAAATTGTATATGGGGTATGGCCTTGGTGAGTGGATCCGCCGTGTTGTTCTTCGTGTCAACTCTCCTGACCTCGATCTCCAGGCGATCAACTATCTCCCGGATCAGGTGATACCGCCTCAGAATATGCCTGGATCGCTGATGGGACCTGGGTTCCATGGCCAAAGCCACAGCTCCATTGTTATCACAATACAAAGGTATTATATGCTCAATGGACGGAACCACACCAAGTTCGTTTATGAACTTCTTCATCTAGATAGCCTCTTTGGCAGCATCGTTGGCAGCGATGTATTCAGCCTCCATCGTCGAGTCTGCCACAGTTTCTTGTTTGGAACTCTTCCAACAAACCGCCCCTCCATTGAGGGTGAAGACAAATCCCGAGACCAACTTAGAGTCGTCCTTATCACTCTGGAAGCTCGAATCGGTAAAGGACTCTACTTGGAGTTCACTGTTACCATACACCAAGAACATCTCTTTAGTCCTTCTCAAGTACTTAAGAATATTCTTCACAGCTGTCCAGTGATTCTCTCCTGGATCTGCTTGATACCTACTCACTACACTTAGTGAGTATGCTACATCGGGTCTGGTACATAGCATCGCGTACATGATAGAGCCTACTGCCGAAGCATAGGGTATCCCTTGCATGCGAGCTCTCTCCAATCAGTCTTGGGAGACATCTCTTTAGAGATAGTGAGTCCTGAGATCGTGGGTAAATTCCCACGCTTGTAATCTTCCTGTAACATTTCAGAAAATATAAAACATTATTTTTGGAATTTAATATTAAAATAATATATTTCGCGAAAACTACCTGATTTGCAAAATTGGGGTTTTCGTAAAATGGTATAAATATATACCGATATTTGTGAAATAATTGGAGATTAAAATGATTTATTCATTTAAAAATATATTTATTGGATTTGGCATTTTTATAATTAATTATATGCAGTTTGGATAAAAATTGATTAGTGCACTACTAATCGCGATTAAGCCAAATCTGTATTTCTACATTTTTTCGTGGCTAGTGCACCATAATATGTTGCATTTGGTTGCATGTTGTTGCATTTGTGTTATTTTATTGGTATTATTGTGAGAAAAAGAGAATAAAAAGAGAATGATTGGAGAGAGAGAGTGAGGCATGGGCTTGAGAGGGTGAGAATGAGAGAGAGGGGGGGGGGGCTGCCATCTTTCCCCTCCCCATTATTTTCCTCAACTCCTTCTTCTTCAAGCTCCCACCCACTTCTACCCTCATGGCCCATCTCAAAATATTCATCAAAACCCTATACTCCCTTTATTAAATATGATCCCCGCCTCATCCTCAACACATTGGACCAAGCAAAGTTGGATTTTGAAGATGTTGAGTAACTCAAGAAAATTCTTGAGTTGCCAAATGAGGTAAAACCCATATCTTTTAGTTAAGTTATTATGTTTAGTGTATTCTAGTTTAGTTTAGAAGTTGATTAAGTGTGGATTTGTGAACTTAGAAATTCCTAGAGAGGGTTTGGGTGATTGTGTTGACTTGTGATGTTAGTGGTTGTTTACTTAAACCCTAGTGTTGATTTACTGGCCAAGAAAAAAAAATAGAACCCAAACACAAACTTAGAATCTGCCCGACACGGTTATTTGACAGTTTGTGATGGTATATGGAAATCTGGGATGACCCGAGACCACTATAAATTAAGTTCCCTTGACAGTGAGACAAGCAGGTAAACTTGAATCACCCCTTGAAACCTGAGCCCCTCCCCTCTTTATCTGGCCGGAAATAAATCCACTGTCGCCGCAAATTGCGGTCTACATCAGGGTGAAATATGTTGATTCTTGGTCTGTGGCTCCCTTAGATCATATCTAGACTAACCCTGTATGCAAAATTCCCTAGTTTGGCCTAGGATGAAATCCGGGAGTGGTTTTCCTAGATTGCTGTTTTCGTGTTTTGCGATTCTAAAACTTGGGTTTTGGTATTTGATATTGTATTTGGTCGTTGGATATTTGTACGTCAACGATGAGGGATAATTGATTTTTTTGCATGCGTAGGCTATAGGTTCTAACCTATGAGTGCACCGTGTGCCGTATTGGTTTTCCGGATTTGATTTTAATAAGAATTGCTATTGTGTATTGATTGTAGGTACCTTCGCCTGGATTCCGAGATGACGAAGCACATCGAGTATGACTGAACAAGGAGTTCCGCAGGTGAGAAGATTTATATCTATGGGGGAAGTTGGGTGGATGGCGTATAGCACCCCCCACAAATTTTGATGGAACCCGATATATAGGATATGGTTAAGGAAACCTATATTAGGAAACTAGGGATATGGTTAAAATGATAGTTAGAAGTGATATGATATGATTAATACATGATGACGAGATTTGAGATATCAATATGATGAGATAAGATGATACGAGCGGATACGTTTGATATTAGATTTATAGTGGTATGTTGTGAGAACGTTATATACAATAAGATATAACATTTATGCAAAATAACAGGATATGAGATTTGATACGGACGTGGCTTGAGATATATCCATATTTATGAGAATAATGAGTGATATGCCGTACGAGACTTGAGATCCGTACCCTCATTGTCGTATAGGTTGATAGATCCCTATTTTTGTTAAATGTCACCGTACGAAGGATTACTGTACGCGATGTGAGTTACCGGATGGATGATCCGCGCTCGTGATTTGAGGATGATGTTCAATGATATTTCCGTATCGGATACTATAATACTGGATAGCCGACGTAAATGTGTCATCCGAACCATACCTATTTCCAAATTGAAGAATCGTATGCATTTCTTAAATAGATACCTTGAGGGACACTACGGATTTTCAAATGATGTCTTTTCCTTAAAAACACCATAGCCCCTACTTTCAAAACTACGATTCACATCTTTTAAAAACTGATCGTATGGTTCATGTGTGGATGTTAGATTAGATACGCATGCTTATAACATTTCGCCTAAGATGTACCTTATGTTACGTTCATGTCACTCTCATTGCATTACATATACTAGTGCTAGTACACCTACACCATATCGATGATGCGTATGTTACACTTACACAGATTGCCAGCTCACACACTTTCATCATCGATAATTGCTATGTCACTTACAAAGTAGAATTGCTACATCATGCTATGATATATTATTATGATCACATCATTATGCTATGTTGCATGATATACTTGCTATGTTCACATCACTATACCTTGTCGCATGATATACTCGATATGCTCACATTTCTTCTTTATGTTTGCATACATCACGCTTTACGATTATATGCATTGAGATGCCGTTTTCATGAGATTCTGGATTTGAGAACCGTGGTTATATTTCAAAAGAAAGTATGTATTGTTTTAAAAATCCGATTTCTCTTGATATGATATTTCAGTGCGTCCACTATGTGTTTTCTCGGTTCTGAGATGTGTGATAGAAACCCGATTCGAGGAGGTGGATGATCCGTTTGCGGGTTCATGGTGGACCTGGTATGGTACCCCAGGGCGAGAAATGGTTTTTATGGTGTAGACAATGAGCCTGGCAGAGGGACTACTACCTACCGGTGATTGGTTAGACATGGCGGTTATCCGGAGGATACCGACCGGAGTCGAGAGATGGATATGGGCAGATCCGTTCTGCCGAAGCCCGAGGGCCGATCCGAATAGACGGAGCCCGTGGGCCGATCCGGACTGACGGAGCCCGAGATATGAGGATTTACGTGTCGATGCTGGACACGGGTTTTATGATGTTTCGAGTGTTGATATTGGACACTCAGGTTCCATGATTTTGATGTGTCATTGATGGACACACGTTGATTTATATCCTCATATTTACATGCATATGCTTTCATGATATTTACATGCATATGCTTTCATGATATTTGCATGCATGATGTTGTTGTGTCATTGATGGACACGTAGATGTTAGCCACATGCAGATAGGCAGTGATTATATTGTTGGCATATATGCAGATTCGGTCACCCTAGATATCATAGTATTTCCTTTATGATATAGTTGACCTAGGAATCGTTGTTTATTCGATTTCTACCTGATGATATTTTCTACTCACGAGTTAGCAACTCACCCCCGTTGTGCCACAGTTCTTGCAGGTTGACCGCATGGATCAGTAGCGGCATCGCTGGCACATAGCTTGCATACGGGTGATTTGCTTTGGTAGGTGGTACATGTTGGATCGTACCACTCTTGTATTTACTTTTCCGTTGTATCTAGTTAACTCCATCAATCAGAAACTAGTAATTCTATATGTAGTAAGACTTAGCAAGACTTGTAGTTGCGAGACTTAGAGCGATGGGTTATATGTTCACTTGGTGGGTTGATGTCTTGCTTTATTCATTACTCTTTGTGTTGATCTTCGCCGTTGGGCGTCGTATACATATATTATGTCTTTTGTGGTTTTGATTCCGCCGTTTGGCGAAGAGCTAGCTCCCGGTTGGGGATGCCTTTTATATTAACATATATATGCGGTTTTGGATCAAAATATACAAGGGAGGTGCTGCCCAAATTTTTAAAAGACGAAACATGTTTTTCAACTAATAAAATCCACTTGCATTTTTCATGTTCCTTTATCTACGCATTTAAGAAAACATTTGATTTCATCATACCTTTATTTCAAAACTTCACCTCTTTTATTTTCTTAAAAAAAGGTTTAGATTTTTGGGCTTCGGCTTACTTGAATTACGTTACGCCTTTAGACGTGGCGTGGTTTACGTACCGATCACGAACAATGTTTTCGGGTCGTGACACTTCCATACTAAACCAATGTCAAAATCCAAAACGAAACCAATATGATATAGTCAAAACTATACATTTAAATACCATTAAAACATCGGAAAGAAACGCATGCCCAACCCTTTTTAAGTCTCTGTGCGATACGCATAACACTGCACAGTGGCGGACGTCTATAGTAAGGATATACCTATATATATACATATCCTTTGTTTAATATGTACGTCCCGCCGTTTTTGAAAATAATTTAGAAGGGTTTCCTTGTTTTTAAACGTTTCGTGTCATCTCAGACACGTGGGTAAATACTGAGACTATAGCTCCCTTTTTGGAAATCCCTTCGACAACTATCAATGCATGCAAAATATATCCAGGTACTGTCCTCTGACTAGTCCTGTTCAGCTACTAAAACAAATAGTAAATATCATAAAAACGTACTGCTCCATAAGAAATCAATCCCAAAATATTCATAAGAATGCCGCGTGCGTCTGGTGCGCACGGAAATAAAAATCCATGAATGTGCCATACATGTGCACAGAACAAAATCTAAGTGCAACTGGTGTGCACGAAACATCTGTCAAGGGAAACAGGTGTGCCTGACAGCAATATCAGGTGCATCTGATATGCACGAAGAATCTCGATTTAGTGTATCTGGTGTGCACCTAAATCGCATCTCATATCATGCGCCCAACATGCGCGAAAATCCAAATCAGGTGCATCCATCATGCACGAATAAAATCTAAATCATGTGCATCCAACATGCACAAAATCACGAAATCCAATATCAAGCGCCGAACATGCGCAAAAATCCAATCCAAGCGCGTCAAATATGCGCAAGAATCCAATCAGTTGCACAAGGTGCATAAAACAAATATCGAGTATCATAATCGAAATCGACGGTATACAACACATTTCAATCCAAATCCAAATCAGGTACACCGTGGTATATAATCTCATAACCATGTGCAACCGTGTGCACAAAATACGTATCAAATGCTAAAAGTGTATGAAAACTATGCCGAAAGCATAAGTCAAATCATATGCATGCCCTAGGCATGAAATCAAAATCAATGTCTCGAATGACATCAAAACAAAGTCAGGTGCAATTGTGGTGCACAAAATACGTATCAATGCACTGCAAGCATATGTGAACTATACCGAGTGCAAAAACCAAATCGTGTGCGTACCATATGCACAAAATCAACCCAACTGTATGAAATCCATGAAATCATAAACATGTGCAGCCAAGGCACAAAAATGATATCAAGTGCGATAACTGTGGATAAATCATAAATCAACACAACGGTGTAGAAAGCATATCTCAAGTGTAATAACTATGCACAAAATATAAATACCTAGTAGGTGCAACCATGGTGCATGAAAACAAATATCATGAAACTCAGTCATCAAAACTCAATCATGCGAATAGATTGCCCAAAATACTGAAATCAAGTATGGAGGAATAGTCCCGCTCAAGAACATCCTCTAAGAATCTCTGGCCAACTGTCATGGTCACTCATAACATGTCTCGTCGACGGTGCCGAACTCTGGCCTGCTGGGTGTGCATAAAATGACCACTCCTGGGTCCAAGTCTTCTCATATAATATTCCAGAAATGTCATGTCGAGGTCTCTCCCAAATCTCGTTTCTGCCGAACTGCCCGAAAGTCATCATCCTTTATTAAATCTGTTTCTTGTTTCGGAACGGCTGCATACTCATCGCGGCTCCTTCTGAAAGATATATCCATATACAACGCCTCTGCATGCATATCACATCTCTGATGTCAGCGGAGTTGAACGTCATCTCATCAAGATCTCGTACGAATCTCATACTCCACTTTCCTCTAATGTCGACTGCTTCACACTCGTCACTTCGTGGATGCATGTACTGCGCTCCAACGGCCATACTCGTATCTGGAGTCTCCCAAGCAATGCATCCCATCACATGATATCCGAATGAAGTCGAACCATTCGATCGATTCGTGAAAACCTCATAATCCCCCAAGAGCTCAACATCTTAAGTACAGTTTAATAATATCGAGTACATGCCACAGCACCTATGGACCAACTGTAGAAGGGCAAACCCAAGCCTCATTAATGGCACCGCTGAACTGCCGCAAACCCTAAGGTTTAAAGGCGTTCTCATGGCCATTATGTCGAGTTAGGTTTTCATTCTTCTAGAGGGTCCGTAGAATCACTTGCATGTTTTCTCCAAATACCTTAAACTTGGAAAATGGGTTTCTGACATTCGATCATCTCTATCGACTCCCAACGTATCTGCGTGAAGTCTTCTCAAGCTGGAATCAATCAATCTGATGACCTCGCATTGGGGTAAGCGAACGAACCACATGTCCTAGTCATTCATCCTCGGGTGGCTAGCGACCTTCTATCATATCTCTAAGTACAACTCGTACTGCAATAGCTCCAACATCTGGGGCGATATCTCGTCGTTCGCAGCAGCAACTGGCTCATTCGTTTGCACGCTGAACAGTGCCTCAATCATCAAGAATAAGCGATACATCAATGTTCATCACATCTGGCTGGCCTCTATCAGTGGCTCAATCCTCTGGTGCTGATCTGCACGTCCGAGTAATCTCGTAAAAGCGATCCATCAAACGCTCATGGCGCGAAAACACAATAAGACGACGCCTCTCTATGCAATCGTATGTCCCTAGAATCACGCCCTGGCCAGTCCTCGTTCATGTCGAGCTCGTGCTGACCGCAACTCTAGCCGTAGCTCTCTCTGCCCATGTAATCGTAGCAGCAAAACCATAAACTGATATCGATGAGGATAGATCATGAATGAATATAATGCTGTGCAAGGAAATGTACATCCTAAGGCTTCTTAAGCGGAGTAGCGTATCGTAAGTATGCCGCGGAACATACACACGGTACGTCACTCTCCTTAAGTCACCTACTCCATCAACCAAGGTCGCGACGAAAGTTCTGGTCTAATACCCGCTCGATTAAGTCTAAGTTCCGTAAGGTCAAGCCTAGATTCCGTATATATATAAACGCCATAGGCTCCGCATAGTCAAACCTAGACTTGAACCAAGGTTAACCAAGCGCTCTGATACCAACTTTGTCACGACCCGAAATGGCATATGACTGGCCCTTGAATCATATGAAGTCTATAGGACCCCATCTAATTCAAGTAAGCCAAAACCCAGAAATCTAAAACCATTTTAGGTAAGAAGAAAACTTATTTTAAAATGAGTGGTTTTAATAGCATAAGCCGAATTATGCGTTTTTAAAACATCAGGTCTTTTCTGAATATTTTGGCAGAGTTTCCTTTATAAATACTGGCCCCGAACGGGGTACAACATGAATAGTATACAAAATGATAAAAGGCATCCCCAAGCGGGAGCTAGCTCTTCGTCAATCGACGGTCACAACCACGCAAGCAATATAATATACAACGTCGAAGGGCGAGAATCAAAACTGAAAAGGAAACTCAAAACAACAAGAAATCCATAATGATACAACGCACGACTCTAAGGTCGAAAGAATAAACATCACTGGTCTGCTAAGTCTATAAAATGTACATGTCTAGCTGATGAAGTTACTAGATACAACTGAATAAAATAAAGTACAATGGTGGTCACGATACAAGTGAACCAACATACCAAAGCAAATCACCCGGAAAGGAAGCAGTGTGCCAACAAAGCCGCACGAAACCTGTACGGCAAAACCTGCAAGAAACTATGGCACAACGGGGGTGAGTTTCCAACTCGTGAGTAGAAAACATTAACGAACAGAAATCGCATGTATGACTCAATCCTAGGTCAATACGATCAATAATATATAACCTCAAAATGATTAAATCTGAAGCATGAAAAGGTGACCAGGGTAAACAACTATACATATGTGTAATCCCATGTGCTCGTGTCAGTGCCTCAGGTAGCAATATATCATGTGTATGAGGTATGAATGTAATAATTGTTAGTCTATATGCCCTAGAGGCCATTACTGTATCATACTAGCTTGTATATTACTTAATGGAAGCTTGGGATATTCACAGTTGTATAGACAATCTTGCTCAAAATGGTAGTATGCTACTTGGTTTGTTTCTACTTCAATATGTGCATGTGTTGCTTTTAGCATATCGCTTATACATATTAGTAGAGCCCTTAGGATCATTGCTTGATTACCAGCGTTGTGATGGCAGTCACACTCGTGGGGGCTGGGTAATCTATAAGCACATCCTTATACAGGTCCCTAGTCGTAGGACTATCGAGACAGGGCGTCGATACTCCGGAGTAGACTAGCGTATGCGCTTCTCATCCCAGCTGGGGAGATGGTCTGTCCCACAGCCATCAGTACGTCGTACTGGAGATAGTATGCGGGTGCTCATTGGGTTATGAGTACAGTGGACAGGACTCATCGGGAACTGTTGGTTGGTACTATACCTATCGTCAGTTACCAGTTCCCAGGTGACATGAGTACAGCTTAGTCCGCTGACTTGACACTGTCACTTCGCCTCGAGTGTGTTCCCACTGTACTTTGATTACTACCCTACCACGGCTCAAAGGAGTCGTGCAAACAGGTAGCAGTTGGGTGCAGTCCCGAAGCATTTGGAGGCAGTGACGGTTAGACAGGATTCGTCTCTCTCGGTATTGGGGGTTGACATCGCGCTGTGTCTAGGAGAGCCATTACACGAGTAGTCCCTGGCCAGGGCAAGCGAGATATACTAGTAAGTTTCCAGTGTTATCTCAGGGTGTTCTGGGCTTCACTCCGACACGACTTGTACTGCTATTAGGGGACTGACGTTTACCGCCCCCTAGGCCCGCCATGCGATGTATCATATGAACAGACCGGACTGTGCGGAGATTGTCACATTCAGGCTCACTAGGAGTTCAGATGGGTTTCACCTCGTCAGCCTTCTTGTCGGCATCTACCTGGGGACCGTTACGCACAGCTAGTGCCGCTTGCGGTCTGTGGTTAAACCCACTGCCAGCGTAGTGTCGAGTCTTTAGAGTCCCACACAGAAAGATATTCACTTTTAGGCAAAAGAGTAGAGGTCGCATGGTTTTGCGACAGGTCGCATGGTTTTGCGACAGGGTTCGGTCACATCCGTGCACTTGTGCACGTTTGGTGTCCGGACAGTTAACACTAGCGGGCTTTGGTTTAAGCCAGATCCTAGTGTATATTTTGGGATTGGTTTTATCTCGTTTGTATTCGTGTTCCTCGGAACACGGATGAGGGTGTGTATCCACAGTTGACAGAGAGACAGAGGCAGAGGATTCTCATTGGGGTTATTGACTGTTGACTGTTCACTGTTGACCATTGACTTTTGCTAAACCCTAATGAGAATAAGAAATATGATTAATGATAGTATTAATTAAGTATTATTGTGTCATGGTTGAGATGAGAGGTTGACTTTGTTGACTTGTTGACTTTGTTGACCGGTTGACTAGGTTGGACTAGTTGACCATCATCATTGCAATGGCTATCATTTCATGGCAAAGACTTTTGCTTGTTTGTTATGCTTTGCAATATGAGTGCATGAAATTATAATGCCACTTGATATGATATGAACTATCACATAGTACTCAATTATTATTATTATTATTATTCTTTTTGGATTATGGGAGAGATGTTGAGAAAAGTCTTGCTCATTCTCTCATTTCATTTCTCTCTCTTGCTTGAGCTCTCCCTCTTGCTCTTCCTCTTGCTCTCTCTCTACCTCAAGGCAACACCCTCTCATGAGTTGAGAAACATTGCCTTAGAGATAAAAGAAAACCAAAATCACTTCTCTACTCATCCTAGTTCACAAGGTTTGGCAAACCAAGTGTTCTAGTTTCTTCAAGTTCGAAGAAGAAGCCAAAGGTAGAAGCTTTCAGGTGGATCCATCTTTGGCGCAAGGAGACGACGAGGTGAGGCCGATCCGTACACCGGAAAGAGTTGAAGACGAAGGAGTTCAAGAAATCTATAGCCCCCTAACCGAGTAGGCAAAACTCTAGTTAGGTTTTTAGGTAGTTGTTTAACAAAGATCCGTATTTTAAGTCCATGTTACCACCTCTTGAAAAATCGTTTTTCATCATTTCCGCAAGCCCGTAAGTACCGGAAGAGCTAACGTGGACTTACAGTGGTATCAGAGCCTAGTTAAACACTATCTAACATGTTAGCAAAGTAAGTAGAAGTTCGATCGGAGAAAAAGTCACGAAAAACACCCGGAAAATCAAGTTTCTGTCGATTCTGTTCAAAAAATGATAAATCATACTCCAAAAATCGACTCAGGATTTTTAAAACACACTCAAGAAATTTGGTCCACATAACCGTTCAAAGCGCCGCGGAACCGCGGCGGGAGCACGCTCCCGCCGCGAATCCACGGCCGAGTTGAGTCGGCCGTGGCTCAATTTTCTTGCAGTGTGTTTCTGGGGGTGTTTTAGGATTTTTACAATATGTTTTTTCTGCCCAGGTTTTCCAGAAAGAAAAATTTGTTTTTGGGGCTTGAAAATCTGTATTTTTATCGAACTTCTAAAGACTTAAGCTGGTGGGTATATATCTGTGATGTGATATATGTATTGAACGTCCGCTAATCGCTATACGTCGATTAGTGGGGGTTATACATATCTGTGATCTGTAATGTTGATGGTATGTGTATATGAACTCATTGGATTATCGCGGGTGAATAGCCGGGGGTTGTAATATGAGAGTTTTCTTTTCTTTCAATTCATGTAATATGTAAATTGATGTAATAATATTTTTGGCCACACAACCGGGTCGGGGTTGTAGCCGTCATTGTATAATTTCTTTTTACTGATTTTGCTCCTAAGATAGACCCAAGGTGGGGTGCACAAACTACCGGGTATCTCGAAGTGCCGAGTGGCCTACTCACGTCGTTGAGGGAGGTTGCTCGGCTTCGGATATTTGGCGGGTAGTTTGCCGCACCCGTAGTGGTCTAGGGTGGGGTAATGGCTATTCATCACGACCGTGTAATCCGCCTTTCGTTACAGGCTCGTACGAATTGTGGATTCCTAGTATATCCAATGTGTTCATCTGTGATCTGGAATGGCTATCATTGCATGTGACGAATGAGTATATCTATATATGATATCTATTTAGGCGTTGCTTATGTTTTGCATCCGCGCTAGTCCAGCCCCCGCTCTGTCGTTAGTTAAGTAACCTAACGGGTAATGACGGGCCCCCGTGGCGAATGCGGATGGCATAAGCGTACGTCATATTTTCGTTGTTTTCTGCAATGGTAGGTTTAATTGATCGGACGCATTGGAATTAATGCAAGAAAAATAAACCAAGTAAAAGTCGTTGGAATAATTTCAAAAACCACTCGGTTTCTTTTCAAAAATAACTTTTAAACCGCGGAGCTTAAGCCACTCCATTTAAAAGCTATCAAGGTTCCTTCGATTATATCAAGTTCACTACGTTCAAGGTTTCTCCAAAACCATTCGTAGCCATCCGTCGTTTCATATGAATATTCAATAGTATTCAAGCTATTTTTGTTGACCTTCGTAAAGGCATAGTGATTGGTAGCTATTGGGTATTCATGTGCAACATAGATAGATGTGTTGGTTTGGGACAGTCGTACTGTAGGGTTCCTAGGCACTCTAGTGAGGTCTCACAAGGCATCAACCATGCCAATTTCAAAAATTAGAGGTGCCGAGAAAACCTAATACGGATCGTTGGCTAGATTTCTAGGCGAAAAGATAACTAGTTAACACTTAACTAAGGGAATATGGAAATACAACCTTTGAAGATCCGGTGCTCCACCTCCATAGCTCCGCAACGAAGTCCCCTCGCTGTCCAAATGAGTTCCCGGGCTCTAGCGTCTGCTTCGTCGGAGAATGGGCAAGCTAGGTCGTCGATGTCCATGCCGAAGATGATCTACGTCGAGGCATCGCTAAATCAAGCTCCACCTTCACCAAGTCATGAAAACTTGTGAAGGAAACACACTCTACTACTTGGCAAGAGGTAGAGAATGAAGAAATAGGAAGTGGGTAGACTTTAGAATTGGATTTCTCACTCTTTATCATCAATCACCATTGATGACCTAAGCTTTCTTCATGATAGATATGAAGAAGAAGAAGAGGAAAGTTATGATAAGTTAATTATAAAATAGAAAAGAAAATCCAAACTTATCATAACAAGACCATGGTTAAGTGTAGAGAACTAATTAGGGTTAAATGAAGTGGTTAGGTTTAAGCATGAGACAAAAGGGTTACAAAAGTCAAAGTGTTCAAGAAACTTCATGAACAAAACAAAAATGCCACCATTTTATCATGCTCTTTTTCTTTTCCAAAAAGAATAAACAAATGAATAAAAATGAATAATCAAATAATAAACCCTAACCATTCCATTAACCAAGGTTTAATTCTATACACTTAACAAATAAGGCATGTATCATCAAACATGATACAAGCAAGTGCACAAAAATCATATCGTATATGCAATGCGCACACCCGAGCGAGAAAATCCATTTAAAGTGAACCGATACTAGTTAATGCAAAGTAATATATCAAATATATAATTATGCATTAAATCATTAAATCAACACTTGATTTAACGATCCGGTCATATCGCATATAACCGACTAGTATCATTAGTAACAACTTATCGAATCAACACTTGATCCGATAACCCGGCTATATCGCATATAACCGATCAATGTCACATCGCGAGAATCGAATACAGTATCACATACTGGTATTATTCTCGGTCCCGCACATATCTCATATGCGCTCCTATTTCGTTTCGCTTGAGCCAGGAAACCTCTGTGTAGGACTCTAAAGACTCGTCAATACGCTGGCAGCAGATGATGATCATATCAAGCATCCACAAGCCGCAAGCGGTCTGCTAAACGTAATGGCCACCCGGGTATTGAGCGATCAGAAGATCGGCGAGCAAGCCCGTTCACACTCCTGTGAATCCAACCAGTAACACTACCGTACAGTCCGGTCTGATCGTCTGATATGTCGCATATCTCGCCTAGGGGTGGTGAACGTCAGACCCCAATAGCTCGATAAGTCGTGTCGATATGAGGTCTATAACAATTCGAGAAACTACTGGTAACACTTACCAGTAAATCTCAGCAACCCTGGCCAGGGATTTCCTGTTATAGCCAATCGAACACAGCGCAACATCAACTCCCTATACCGGGAGAGACGAATCCCCTCCTATCGCTCATTGCCTCCATGTGATTTGGGACTGTACCCAAAAACCACCGTTTTGCACGCCTTCTTGGACGTGGTAAGATGGAAATCAAAGCACAGTGGGAACTACACAAGACTCTATGACGATCTCGGGTCAACAGACTACTCTGTGCCAGTGTCACCAGAGAACTGCCATCTGACGTGAGGTATAATACCATCTGGGAGTTCTCGGCGAGTCCGTCCAGTGTACCCAGTCTCTACTGAGCACCCGTACATCATCTCTGATGTCAAACACCAATGGATATGGGATCATCCATCGCCCATCTGTATGGGTCGAGAAGGTATACGCTAGTCTACTCTGGTATATCGATGCCCCGTCTCGATATACCCACGACTAGGGACTTTGAAGGATGTACTTATGGACTGCCATGTCCCCACTCGTATGATCCGCATCATAGTCCAGGTAGTCAAGCACACATCCTAAGGGCATTACCAACATGTAACAGAGAGACAATCAGTATACACGTTAAGGTAAAGAGCAACCAGATAGCATACTATCATGTCGAGCAAGAAAGTCCTCCCTATATATGTCCCAGCATCCACTACAATATACATCCTATGTATAGTAATGGCCTCTAGGGCATACATATAACTAACAATCTCCCACTTGCACTAGGGCCATCTGTAGCAGTGGTTGTAGTATCTCATACTCAACCATCCCATAAAAGTCTCTCTCTGGGAATAGGCCTTCGTGAGTGGATCCGCTGCGTTATCCTCTAAGTCTGCTCTCCTTGCCTCGATCACCCTGGAGATCAACCATCTCCATGATTAGGTGATACTGCCTTAGAATAAGTCTGGATCACTGATGGGACCGGCGTTCCTTGGCATAAGCCACAACTCCATTGTCTTACAATGGTAGGAACGTAGTTCATCTTATGAACTAATATACACCTAAACATCCTCTTTGGTAGCATCTTAAGTAGCGATGTATCCAGCCTTTATCGTCTAGTATGTCACGGTATCTAGCTTGGAACTCTTCCAACATACCGTCCCTTTACTGAGGGTAAAGACAATGCCTGCGACTGACATTCAGTCGTCTTTATCACTCTGGAACACTTCCAGTGATTCTCCCTAGGATCGATTGATACCATCTCACTACAACTAGTGAGAATCCTAACATCCAATTAAATCTATCTCATAGATCCAAAACTCAGGATTTAGGAGGTATCATTTTGATCCTACACGGAGAATCTTTGTGATAAACGGAAATTGATCGAGCGTAGCATAAGAAACTCCTTTCTTATCAAGAGTATGGCATCCACGTACTCTACGAGGATCACCACCATACTCCTTACTACCTTTTTGTTTATACAAGGTTCATCTACCATTTTGATGATGTCAAACTCTTTGACTAATCCATCAAAACAGATGTTCCAACTCCGCGATGCCTGCTTTAATCCTATAAAGCATCTTGCACACGTTTCCGCTGCTCTCACTGTCTACGAAGCCCTCTGGCTGTGTACTTATAGACGCACTCTTCTAAAACATCATTTAGAAAAGTAGTCATGACACCCAACCACCAGATATCGTAGTCATGGTATGTAGCCGTGGCAAGTAGGATCTGGATGGACTTAAGCATAGCTACTTGAAAAAGGTTTCATCATAATCCACGCCTGGTAAATGATGCAAACTTTTAACAAGTCTAGGTTTGAAAGTCTCAACTTTTCCATGTACACCAAGTAATCTTCTCAAGATATACTTGCTCCTGATGGGGATTTAACCCTTCAGATATAGCAACTAAAGTCCATACTTTGTTGGTGTATAAGGATTCCATCTCAGATCGCTAAACATCCAGCCATTCTTACAGAGTCCATACTCTTGATGGCCAGCTCGAAACTAGTTAGGTCATCATCTCATGATGCAATCCTCGCTCCCACTGTCATAGAGCAACCGAAGTATCTCTCAGGTGGGTGAGGAACCCTACTAGATCGGCGGAGAGGCTGAGGTTCGTTGGAATCTACTGAATCCTTTGGTTGTACCAAATCATCTGCTGTAGTTTGTATAGCTGGAACATTTCCAGTTCTACATAACAGACCTTGCCTCGAGCTTGTCCGGATTTTGCTTTTAGACACAGGCCGGACAACCCAAATCTTAACTAACTTAAGATATGGGCTCTTCCCTTTCCATATCACATATGAAGTGGTAGGCAACTGATTTGATTTGAACCCTATTTAGTAGATATGCATCTTCTCAAGTGCATAACTCCCAAAAGGAAATAGGTAACTCAGTAGTACTCATCATAGAGCACACCTTATCATATAGGGTGTAATTGCTCCGTCCCAATATACCATCGTGCTATGGTGTATACGGAGGAGTAATGCTGAGAGAGAATCTCATTCTCCTTTAGAATAGTCCAGGAATTCCGTGCTCAAGTATTCTCCTCCTCGATCACATCAAAGGACATAATACTTATACCCGTATTTTGGTTCTCTACTTCTAACTTATATTCCGTGAATATCTCAAAAGGTTCGGACTTGTGTTTCAACAGGAACATAGGTCTGAATCTCGAAAGATTATCAGAGAATGTAATGAAGTACAAAGAACCGGTCTTGGCATGTGTAGACTGGGGACCTACATACATCAACATGTATCATCCCAAGAGTTCACTAACTCTTTCTCTGTTTCCAATAAACAGGGCTGAGGTCATCTTCCTGCCGCGGAACCGCCGCCTAAGGAGGCTTATGCCGCGGTTCCGCCGCAGGTATCACTGTTCATGCAATAAGTTTTGCGCCGTAATTCTTAGAATTCCCTGCTGAGTTTTCTGCATATTTTTAATTTAGAAAAATCCACGATTTTAGAAAAAGTACAGAGAGCAATTTTTTTGGGGTTGGATTTCGGTTCGATCGGACTTCAAACTCTGTCTGGACTTCGCCTAAGGCTCTAGCTAGGCTCTGATACCACTGTAGGGTTCCTAGGCACTCTAGTGAGGTCTCACAAGGCATCAACCATGCCAATTTCAAAAATTAGAGGTGCCGAGAAAACCTAATACGGATCGTTGGCTAGATTTCTAGGCGAAAAGATAACTAGTTAACACTTAACTAAGGGAATATGGAAATACAACCTTTGTAGATCCGGTGCTCCACCTCCATAGCTCCGCAACAAAGTCCCCTCGCTGTCCAAATGAGTTCCCGGGCTCTAGCGTCGGCTTCGTCGGAGAATGGGCAAGCTAGGTCGTCGATGTCCATGCCGAAGATGATCTTGTAAGTCTACGCTAGCGCCCCGGCAGTCTACAGACGCCAAATGCGGAATAAAAACTTTTAAACTGGTGCTATCGTATACTTTAACCCGGATCTGCTATTATTGCTAAACTAACAAACTGTAAAGAGTGTAGAAAGGTTATACCGAACGATCCGAGTCCTTCGTTCTTCAACCATCATCCCACGATCCGTTGCGGCTGCTCCGATCTCGTCGATCTCCAATTCCTTCGTCGAGGTGGCACCACATCACCGATTCTTTAAACGGGCTCCCGCCTCTGACTTGAGGCAACTCGATCGCCAAGTTTGCTAAAAGAGACGACCAAGAATGATGTAGAGAATGAGTAGATGACTTTGTCTCACTTCGTCCAAATCCGTGGACGATCGGTTAATGAAGTTGCCGAGAGAATTGGGTGATGGAATGAAATGAACTGTAAAATTCCATACACCCCAAATACTATCATAATCTTTTCTCTCTAAAATGAAATCAACAAGTGAAGTGAGGAGGAGAGAGAGGGCCGGCCACTTTTATATGATGGAGGGAGGTGACCGTAGGAGCAAGTGGTGACCTTAAGCAAAAAGCTTCTCACTCAAAATATCTTAACCAAAACAAGAACCATTAAAACAAAGCATGACTCACATAAACACCTCATCTAGTCTTTAATGAAACCATTAATGTCAAGATGAGTCACTAGCCTAGTCACCATCCTAGTCATCATATCTAGAAACTTCTAGAATACTGACTCATCATCTCTGAAGAAAAGATAAATCCGTATTTAACAGAATGTTAAAAGACGGCTGATAGAAAACTGGAAACTGGCAACTTCCAAAAGTGATCCTGAAACGAATTTCAGGACAACCCCGAAAATGTATAAATATACCTGCATTTGTATTACGACCGAATACAAATGCAACTGAGACAAAGATATTATACCTACTCAATATAATACTCGGATCCGGCTTAAACCAAAGCCGACCAGTATCATCTGCCCGAAAACTGACACGTGCGTAAACGCACGTGCATTTTCCGAACCCTGCCATAAAACCATACGGCCTCTACAACGTTTCGCCCGAACTTGGGAAACTGTCTGTGGGGGACTCTAATGACTCGTCAGTACCCTGGCAGTGGGTTTAACCACAAACCGTCAGCGGCACTAGCAATGCGTAACGGCTGCCCACGGACTGAACTCAAGGGAGGCCGATGAGCACACTCAAGGGAGGGCGATGAGCGAACTCATCCAGAAACCCTACTGAGCCTAACAGTGACAATGTATATACAGTCCGGTCCGTTCGTCAATGAGTATCGCATATCCGCCTAGGGGGCTAGTAACGTCAGACCCCCAATAGCAGTATAAGTCGTGTCAGAGTGAAGCCCAATAACACCATGAGATACTACTGGAGTACCTACCAGTAAATCTCCTACCATGGCCATGGATTTGTGTAATGGCTCTCCTAGACACAACACGACCTCGCCCCCAATACCGGGAGAGACGAATCCCCTGCCGATCCGCTCACGTGCCTCCATATGGCTCGGGACTGTACCCAAAAACTACCTGTTTGCACGACTCCTTTGAGCCGTGGTAGGGTAGAAATCAAAGCACAGTGGGAACTCACACGAGACAAATGACGACCTCAGGTCGATGAACTAACCTGTACACATGTCACCAGGGAACTGCTATCTGACGATAGGTATAGTACTAACTAGCAGATTCCCGGCGAGTCCTGTCCGGTGTACTCATAACCCAATGAGCACCTGTATACATCTTAGGTGATCCAACTGACACCAGTGGCTTGTGAGACCGGCCACCGCCCCTCGACGGGGTCTCGACTGTATACACTAGTCTACTCCGGAGTATCGATGCCCTGTCTCGAAACTCCCACGACTAGGGACCACAATTAAGGATATGCATATAAACAACCCAACTCTCACGTATATGATCTCCATCATACTGTTGGTAGTAAAGCAAGATCCTAAAGGCTCTATCAAAGTGTAACATGCAATCAGTCACCTGAACATGTACACGACTGATAAAGGCAAACCAGATAGCATACTATCATCTCGAGTAAGACTGTGCTTCCGGGATAGGTCCTCCGCAATCATTGCAATCACGTACCTGCGATCCAATAATTGACTATGAGGGCACTATCTCCAACAATCTCCCACTTGCACTCAAGGATAATATTGCGATGTCGACTACTCACAGCCCGTGTGAAACCGAACATCCAACTCCTCTACTAATCAGTTCACAAAGCCCGTTTGTAAAACTATTGTGTTCGAGAAATAGCCTCGGTGAGTGGATCCGCCTAGAAGTTTCTTCCTATATCTCTCTTAATCTCAAGTTCGCGGAGAAAGCCATCTCCCGAATTGAGTAATACCTGTCTTAGAATATGTCTGGATATCTGATGGGACCTAGTTCATAAATGAACTCCAAATCCAAACTTCTTAGACTGTATCGATCACTGAACCTAATCAGTATCGGGCACCATGCCACCCACAGTATCTTCTTGGACCACCTGTCCATAATACTGTCCCTCTTCGTCAGAGGGAAAAACTATAACTCTGACAATCACTCTGTCATCCATGTCACCTTTGAAGCCTGGAATGATAACCGTCTCCCGAAGGAGGCTGCCGTCATCAAATCCGTAGAACATGTACTTATGTTCTAAAACTGCTTCCTTATGTTTCTCCAGGATTGGATTAATACAAACTTATTGCATCTAGTGCAAAACCAACATTTGGTGTGGTACTTGACATCTCATGATTGACTCAATTGCCTAAGCAAGTGATCTGCCAATCATGCACATCCCTCTCCCCTTTAGTCTATACGACACCTTTAGAGAGGGTGACTCCATTACCTGCAGGTACACCACCATGCTAGGAGTCAACTATTCTAAAAACCATTAGAATATCTGTCAAAGTACCCACATTGGGAAACTACCCAAATCCAGATCTAAAACCATAGATCTAGAAACCAGAATGTCAAATATTATATCCATATCCTGTCTGGAGAAACAACTGTGTGACGACCACAGTACAACCGATCGTAGTATAGGAATTTTACTTCCCACTCTGTGTATGTCATCCAGATACCATGACATCACACCCTACTACCTTCTTAACAGATCCATCCCCTATTCTGATTGAAGTCAAACCCATGACTGTCACATCAAAATTAGATGATCTTTCTCCGCTATAACTGCTCTAGTCTATAAATAGACGTAAGCTACTTGCCCACTATACTTCTGCTGCTCCCACTGACTACGACAACCCTCCTACCGGGTTTCATAGTCTGGAACAACAGTAGTGTCAAGTCTGGGTAGATAAGAACCTCCCTGTCACCGTCCTTGAGGCTACCAAAGTACCTCTCGGGTGTCTGAGGTTACCCACCAAATCTACGGAGTGGCTATTGGAATGTCAACCCTGATTGAATATATAGGTCCTATTAAATTTTCCGTAATCGTTCGCGGTTCTGGAATCACTTCCAGTTCTACCATACTCCCACTACTGTTTTCTGAAAAAGATCCATTTTACTAAAACTGTGGCGAGTCAAGAACAATATCACTATTGATCTTCCAAATGGTAGAATATCAACCCTCGTCATAGCCAGGGTCAACCCACAAACAGCCATTATAGAAACGTGCCCTGAGCTATCCAGAGTCTGGTTTTAAGCATAAGCTGGACAACTCCCCGTACCTTAATTTCTTTTAAGGTACGATCCATTCTATATCCAATACAGAAACTTTGGCACTTATTTAATTGGAACCATATTCAAATCATGCAGCTGTCTCCAGTGCATATCAACTTAATGGAAAGAGGCTAATCAGCATTACTCAACTTAGGAAACCATCCAATTATGAGTAACCTGAAAGAGAAACACGTTTCTCAAAACCATCACTATCATCTGAATACCAATCACAAGAATCTACATCTTCGATCTCTTTGAAGAATCCCGATACTTGTGATACCTGGTTCTCTACTTTATTCTTATACCCACAACTTCTCAAAACTTAGACCATGTATTTCTACGAAACACTTGTCTAAAAACCAGAGAAGTTATAAGTAAACAGAACAAAGTACGAGGACCTACCCCTTTCTCCTGAAGGACACTTGGACAACATACAATACTCTGTATAAGTCCGCTGAGTTAAACAACTCAAAACCTGTGCGTCGTAGGTAGAAAACTGTACCCTGGCGATTTCCTCAAATATCACCAATTACAACGAATTCCGATATAATGAGGATGATCACCTAATTCCCAATATCTTACTCCCACTCATCATCTGTAAAACCATACAGATATGAGAATGAAACCTGGTAAATACATACCCTTGGAGTAAGTGTCTAATCGGGAAAACAATTTTTCTTTAACAATGCACTGAAACATGAAAATGTTTCGTTTGGGTATCCTGGTATTCATAGCAATGCCTCTTCCATAATCCAATTCATGACTTCAACCGTATATTTTATTGCCATCTCTCCAAATCCCTTTATTTGTCTTTAGTCGTTACCTTCTGTACACCATCGTTAGGCTAAATGGTTTTCTTCCTTCCCTACCGTTCGGCACCAGCCTATGGTTTGGAAGAAGACTATCCAGTAAGCATAATAGGTGTACCCTCCTAAACCAAGGAGTACTCGCATCTCGAGAGAAGGTGATGATAAAAGACAACTGAATAATACCTTATTCTTTTAAAGGTGAAATAGGAGTGGCGATGAAGTACGCGGTTTTGGTCGTGAATGATATCAGTCGCAACTTACTTTGCCCTCTTTCTAATCCCTTTATTTTGTCTTTACATATTACCTTCTGCACACCCTACTTAGGCTAATTGGTTTTCTTCATTCCCTACCTTTCGGCACCAGCCTATGGTTTGGAATAAGACTATCCAATAAGCGTAATAGGTGTACTCTCCTAAACCAAGGAGCTCTCGCAACCTGAGAGAAGGTGATAATAAAAGACAACTGAATAAACCAATTCTATTTCTCCTGAACCTGGATCCATCCTCGAAGAAGTCCCTTCGAGTTCGTATATAACCATACGATGGCTCTATCCAATGGAAGTGGATATCCGTAGTAATACGGGTGTTCTGAGAAATTCAAAGGGTAAAAGAAGGAGTGGCAATGACTTATGCAACTCAGACAATCCAAAAGCCAGTATATTAAGAAGGTTCGGTCAACCTGGTCACTGAGTCATAGTCTAGGGTCGGTCAAAGGTCGCTGCCAAAGAGAGAGAGAAAAGAAACACTCTGCGTGCACTCTAACCTAGATCAGAATGGTCATCACTTTATCTAATCCGGAAACCTCCCACTGTCCTGTCAAATTCTCCTCCAAACCTAAAGAAGAATCAATCGGGATTACCCGAAGAGTAAACCAACTCATCAGTGAGAATCGGGATCCAACTCTCATCGCATGATAACGTGATGGAATGCATCCACGTTACTCATACTCCAGAAGGTATGCGCATACTTGGCAAGTTTCAGTTTCTTTAGAAACTCCCGATATAGTTTTTGCCCCATGCTCTTATGATCGTGACTAAGGGCCAGCCCACCATAAGTCACATGTCAAGTTCTTCCCATCATTATCTTGTTAATTTGAACCCACCCGTACTCGCCCTTGACTAAGGGCCAACAAGGTTGTACGACTGTCCCAAACCAACTCATCTATCTATGCAACATGTGAACACCCCAGCAGCTACCAATCACTATGTCCTAGCTAAGGGCTAGACCAACATAGCTTGAATACTACTGACCATCCATATGAAATGACGGAGGGCTACGGCTGGTTTTTGGCGAAAAACCTTTAGCGTAGTGAACTTGATATCGCTGAAGGAACCTGATAGCTTTTTAAAATATAGTGGCGAAAACCTTTTGCTAAAGAGGTCACTCCCGGTAAAGGGATCTCGGCTCTTTCCTCGTGGAATGAGGTGCAGGATATTCCACTGAATACCGCTATGCAAAGCAACTTGTAATCGACTATAGTGAAGTTATTACGCTGACGCAAACTTCTGCCCAAGGGGTCAGTCCCGGTGAAGGGATATCGGCCCTTGCCCCGTCGAATGAGGTGCAGGATATTCCACTGAATACCGCTATGCAAAACAAAAGGAAACGTCTTTGCAATAACACTTTTTAAATTGTTCCAACAACATCAAACAGGTTTGTTTTACATTGCATTGATCAGAATCAACGCAGTCCCATCAATCAATCACACCAGAAAAGAACGAAAATAAAATGTACGTATATGCCATCTGCATTCGTCACTGGGTCCCGTCATCACCCGTTAGGTTATTTAACTAACGACAGAGCGGGGACTGGACTAGCGCGGGTGTAAAACATATACAACATCTAATAGTATATAAACCAATATACAATAATCGCTCCAGGCGTGATAATATGCAACATAACAGAAAAGTAATAAGCATCACAGAACAATACAGATAATCTGGGATCCTCGAGTTTCACAGAGCCGCTGCTGAAACCCGACGTTCCCCTATCGTGTGGATAGCCTGTGCAATGAAACCTAGACCCCTACGGGTGCGGCAAGTTACCCGCCAAAACCTGAATCGAGGCAGCCCCCTACAGCATAGTGAATGGACCACCCGGCACTCCACGGAATCCGGTAATCTTGGGCACCCCTCCTTGGGTCAACCTGTACCCCCTACGAGTGCGGCGAATAGTCTGCCAATTCTAGAGTGGGACCCCTCTGCCTCTCAAAGCCATGAGATGCGGACCCGTTGACCCCCAGAACCCGGCTATTCGTGCACTCCGTCTCGGGGCAAAACCTAGTACAGTAATGAAAAATAGTACAATAGGTACATCGACCGCAACCTGGTCGTGCCCCAAAAGAATATTATACAACAGGCAGTGACGGCAGTCCACAAGTTGGACGCTCGCCCCGCAATATCAAATGTACAAATAAACACAAACTGTACTACCATTGCACACTGCTATCCACCACGACAAATCCGCAACATCACAGCACAACACAGAACATCAACGCGAATGTCACGTTCGCAAACCCGTCTAAAAGAACTATAGCAATCAGACGCGGTTTACCGATCAAATGACATTCCCGGTCGGAGATATAATGTAAGCACTGTAAACTAACGTGTTTAAATTTCGATCGACCAAATATCACAAAGTGGGCCCCATAAAAATCTGCAGAACAGTAACAAAACCTGGGCCCAAACGATATATACCAAAAACCCTAATTTCCAACAGAGAATCTACTGTAGAATTTTGACCAAGTGATTTGACTTTCCTGCGGCGGATCCGCGGCCAAACCCATGCTTGGGTCGCGGATCCGCGGCGGAACAGTAGAATTGCTTCGTCGAATTTCTGCAGTATTCCTAAAAAAGCCTGCTTGGTTTTCTGGTATGGTTCAAATGTCATTTTGACCAGTTTAAAAATTAACAGAAACTGTCAAGTGAAGAAATTGCGATTTTTGATTTCCGGTTCGATCGATGTTTTAAACGCGTTAGCACAAGTTAGTATAGCAAAATGGTGAGGCTCTGATACCACTGTAAGTCTACGCTAGCGCCCCGGCAGTCTACAGACGCCAAATGCGGAACAAAAACTTTTAAACTGGTGCTATCGTATACTTTAACCCGGATATGCCATTATTGCTAAACTAACAAACTGTAAAGAGTGTAGAAAGGTTATACCGAACGATCCGAGTCCTTCGTTCTTCAACCATCATCCCACGATCCGTTGCGGCTGCTCCGATCTCGTCGATCTCCAATTCCTTCGTCGAGGTGGCACCACATCACCGATTCTTTAAACGGGCTCCCGCCTCTGACTTGAGGCAACTCGATCGCCAAGTTTGCTAAAAGAGACGACCAAGAATGATGTAGAGAATGAGTAGATGACTTTGTCTTACTTCATCCAAATCCGTGGACGATCGGTTAATGAAGTTGCCGAGAGAATTGGGTGATGGAATGAAATGAACTGTAAAATTCCATACACCCCAAATACTATCATAATCTTTTCTCTCTAAAATGAAATCAACAAGTGAAGTGAGGAGGAGAGAGAGGGCCGGCCACTTTTATATGATGGAGGGAGGTGACCGTAGGAGCAAGTGGTGACCTTAAGCAAAAAGCTTCTCACTCAAAATATCTTAACCAAAACAAGAATCATTAAAACAAAGCATGACTCACATAAACACCTCATCTAGTCTTTAATGAAACCATTAATGTCAAGATGAGTCACTAGCCTAGTCACCATCCTAGTCATCATATCTAGAAACTTCTAGAATACTGACTCATCATCTCTGAAGAAAAGATAAATCCGTCTTCAACAGAATGTTAAAAGACGGCTGATAGAAAACTGGAAACTGGCAACTTCCAAAAGTGATCCTGAAACGAATTTCAGGACAACCACGAAACTGTATAAATATAGCCGCATTTGTATTACGACCGAATACAAATGCAACTGAGACAAAGATATTATACCTACTCAATATAATACTCGGATCCGGCTTAAACCAAAGCCGACCAGTATCATCTGCCCGAAAACTGACACGTGCGTAAACGCACGTGCATTTTCCGAACCCTGCCATAAAACCATACGGCCTCTACAACGTTTCGCCCGAACTTGGGAAACTGTCTGTGGGGGACTCTAATGACTCGTCAGTACCCTGGCAGTGGGTTTAACCACAAACCGTCAGCGGCACTAGCAATGCGTAACGGCTGCCCACGGACTGACCTCAAGGGAGGCCGATGAGCACACTCAAGGGAGGGCGATGAGCGAACTCATCCAGAAACCCTACTGAGCCTAACAGTGACAATGTATATACAGTCCGGTCCGTTCGTCAATGAGTATCGCATATCCGCCTAGGGGGCTAGTAACGTCAGACCCCCAATAGCAGTATAAGTCGTGTCGGAGTGAAGCCCAATAACACCCTGAGATACTACTGGAGTACCTACCAGTAAATCTCCTACCATGGCCATGGATTTGTGTATTGGCTCTCCTAGACACAGCACGACCTCGCCCCCAATACCGGGAGAGACGAATCCCCTGCCGATCCGCTCACGTGCCTCCATATGGCTCGGGACTGTACCCAAAAACTACCTGTTTACACGACTCCTTTGAGCCGTGGTAGGGTAGAAATCAAAGCACAGTGGGAACTCACACGAGACAAATGACGACCTCAGGTCGATGAACTAACCTGTACACATGTCACCCGGGAACTGCTATCTGACGATAGGTATAGTACTAACTAGCAGATTCCCGGCGAGTCCTGTCCGGTGTACTCATAACCCAATGAGCACCTGTATACATCTTAGGTGATCCAACTGAAACCAGTGGCTTGTGAGACCGGCCACCGCCCCTCGACGGGGTCTCGACTGTATACACTAGTCTACTCCGGAGTATCGATGCCCTGTCTCGAAACTCCCACGACTAGGGACCACAATTAAGGATATGCATATAAACTACCCAACTCTCACGTATATGATCGCCATCATACAGTTGGTAGTAAAGCAAGATCCTAAGGGCTCTATCAAAGTGTAACATGCAATCAGTCACCTGAACATGTACACGACTGATAAAGGCAAACCAGATTGCATACTATCATCTCGAGTAAGACTGTGCTTCCGGGATAGGTCCTCCGCAATCATTGCAATCACGTACCTGCGATCCAATAATTGACTATGAGGGCACTATCTCCAACAGATCTACGTCGAGGCATCGCTAAATCAAGCTCCACCTTCACCAAGTAATGAAAACTTGTGAAGGAAACACACTCTACTACTTGGCAAGAGGTAGAGAATGAAGAAATAGGAAGTGGGTAGACTTTAGAATTGGATTTCTCACTCTTTATCATCAATCACCATTGATGACCTAAGCTTTCTTCATGATAGATATGAAGAAGAAGAAGAGGAAAGTTATGATAAGTTAATTATAAAATAGAAAAGAAAATCCAAACTTATCATAACAAGACCATGGTTAAGTGTAGAGAACTAATTAGGGTTAAATGAAGTGGTTAGGTTTAAGCATGAGACAAAAGGGTTACAAAAGTCAAAGTGTTCAAGAAACTTCATGAACAAAACAAAAATGCCACCATTTTATCATGCTCTTTTTCTTTTCCAAAAAGAATAAACAAATGAATAAAAATGAATAATCAAATAGTAAACCCTAACCATTCCATTAACCAAGGTTTAATTCTATACACTTAACAAATAAGGCATGTATCATCAAACATGATACAAGCAAGTGCACAAAAATCATATCGTATATGCAATGCGCACACCCGAGCGAGAAAATCCATTTAAAGTGAACCGATACTAGTTAATGCAAAGTAATATATCAAATATATAATTATGCATTAAATCATTAAATCAACACTTGATTTAACGATCCGGTCATATCGCATATAACCGACTAGTATCATTAGTAACAACTTATCGAATCAACACTTGATCCGATAACCCGGCTATATCGCATATAACCGATCAATGTCACATCGCGAGAATCGAATACAGTATCACATACTGGTATTATTCTCGGTCCCGCACATATCTCATATGCACTCCTATTTCGTTTCGCTTGAGCCAGGAAACCTCTGTGTAGGACTCTAAAGACTCGTCAATACGCTGGCAGCAGATGATGATCATATCAAGCATCCACAAGCCGCAAGCGGTCTGCTAAACGTAACGGCCACCCGGGTATTGAGCGATCAGAAGATCGACGAGCAAGCCCGCTCACACTCCTGTGAATCCAACCAGTAACACTACCGTACAGTCCGGTCTGATCGTCTGATATGTCGCATATCTCGCCTAGGGGTGGTGAACGTCAGACCCCAATAGCTCGATAAGTCGTGTCGATATGAGGTCTATAACAATTCGAGAAACTACTGGTAACACTTACCAGTAAATCTCAGCAACCCTGGCCAGGGATTTCCTGTTATAGCCAATCGAACACAGCGCAACATCAACTCCCTATACCGGGAGAGACGAATCCCCTCCTATCGCTCATTGCCTCCATGTGACTCGGGACTGTACCCAAAAACCACCGTTTTGCACGCCCTCTTGGATGTGGTAAGATGGAAATCAAAGCACAGTGGGAACCACACAAGACTCTATGACGATCTCGGGTCAACAGACTACTCTGTGCCAGTGTCACCAGAGAACTGCCATCTGACGTGAGGTATAATACCATCTGGGAGTTCTCGGCGAGTCCGTCCAGTGTACCCAGTCTCTACTGAGCACCCGTACATCATCTCTGATGTCAAACACCAATGGATATGGGATCATCCATCGCCCATCTGTATGGGTCGAGAAGGTATACGCTAGTCTACTCTGGTATATTGATGCCCCGTCTCGATATACCCACGACTAGGGACTTTGAAGGATGTACTTATGGACTACCATGTCCCCACTAGTATGATCCGCATCATAGTCCAGGTAGTCAAGCACACATCCTAAGGGCATTACCAACATGTAACAGAGAGACAATCAGTATACACGTTAAGGTAAAGAGCAACCAGCTATCATGTCGAGCAAGAAAGTCCTCCCTATATATGTCCCAGCATCCACTACAATATACATCCTATGTATAGTAATGGCCTCTAGGGCATACATATAACTAACACGTACTGCCTTGTTAGCCAAAATCAAGGGTAGGTACGGGTGGATTCAAATTAACCTGGAGAATGACTGGTAGAACTTGACATGTGACTTATGATTTGTTGGCCAAAGTCAAGGTCATAAGAGCATGGGGCAAAAATCCACATCGGGAGTTTCAAAAGAACTGAAACTTGCTAGCGTTGCATAACATTTGGAGTGTGATGATTCTGGTAGGATTCCTTCAGTTTATCACACGATGATATTTGGATCCCGATCCTACTGTGAGTATATGCTACTCCTCCGGAACTTTCTCACTTAACGATCAATGCTATAAACCAAGTAGGTGCCTAGAAAGGTGTTAGCGGGGCTACACCCACAGGAAAAAGAGGTTATTTAATTAAGGAACTTTGCGAAAGCGTTGGAAAACCTCTCTTGAAGTACCGACACCAGCCTGGCTGAACGGTCAAGCAAGTATTGTACGGTGAGATTGATCCCGACTAATTCTTCCTTTATGGTTTGAGGAGGGATTCGAGAGACAGTGGGAGCCATCCTGTTTAGATAAATTAAAAACCAATCTAAACTTGCAAGAGCATCATGCTGAGTGTTTTCTTCTCTCTCTCTTAATTGCAGCGACCCAGTGACCAGACATAGGTTACATCTAGATAATAAAATGACTGAATCTGACTGTTTTGACTGGCAAAGGTCTGTCCAGATGTCCATTGCCCATGACAAGCTGGGACACCTCTTGACTGATCCAACCCCTGCCATCTCAGGTCCAGTTTCCCCTGTCACGGATATTTATATCCGCAAGACATCGGAAAAAGACTGTGCGAAAGCCAAGTGCCTCGTGTTAGCCTCAGTTGATGGTGCAAACCAGAGGCAGCACGAGAAGATGGACTCAGTTTCTATCTTCCTCCATAACAAAGATTTATATGGAGAGCAATCTCGTATCGCAAGATATGAGACCTCGAACGAATTGCTTCAAGCGAGATTGGCTGTCGGGTCATCTGTAAGGGGCAACGTCCTTACAGAGACCAGCTATTTTGAGCTCACGGACCTGGAGACCACGTTGGAGAATGGGTCAAGTACTGACTTAATTCTACAGTTCCTGCCCTCTGCTTATACCCTGAAGGAAACCAGGGAAGAAGAAGGAAAAGCAAGGGCAAAAGTTTCAGGACTGGATGTAGTAAAAGAGGGATGTTCCTATTGTAACGGGAATGAACATTGGCAGAAAGATTGCAGGGCTAGCAAAGCCAGTAGCCAGAATTCGAAGCACGTTGTGGCTTCGGCTTCGGGTGTGTTTGTGATAGAGAACTGTATGTCAGTTAACCCTACTTCCTGGGTATTGGATACCGGATCAGGATCTCATATCTGTAATTCATTACAGGCTCTGAGAAACCGTAGGGTTATCAGGAAAGGTGATATGACTCTCAGGGTTGCTAACGGAATGAGCATGGATGCTGAATCCGTAGGGGAATACCATCTTGGACTGACAACTGGGCAGATATTGATTTTGCGTAACTGTTTGTATGTACCAGGTGCGACTTGTAATATCATATCTGTATCCTTACTTTCTAAGGAAGGATATGAATTTACTTTTGTAAGCGATGTAGTAAACATCCACCTAAATCAAGTTATGATTGGGTCAGGTACATTAAATAACGGGATATACGTATTAAATCAAGCTCAGATATTCAGTGTCCAGAACACACTTAAAAGAAAGTCTCCGGAAACAAATCAGGCTTTCTTATAGCATTGTAGACTGGGTCACATTAATGAGACACGATTAACTAAGTTACATAAAGAGGGATACTTGAATCCGTTCGAGTATCAGTCTTATGCCACTTGTGAATCTTGTCTCATGGGAAAGATGACAAAGACTCCGTTCACTGGACACGGAGTAAGAGCGAGCGAGCTCTTGGGACTCATACACAGTGATGTGTGTGGTCCAATGTCTACACATGCGCGAAGTGGTTATTCATACTTCATTACTTTCACAGATGATTTCTTTAGATATGGACATGTCTTCTTAATGAAGCACAAATCCGAGGCCTTTGGGAAATTTTGGGAATACAAGAATGAAGTTGAAAAACAAACAGGAAAAAGTATAAAGACACTGAGATCTGATCGAGGTGGTGAATACTTGAGTGCCGAGTTTCTGGACTACTTAAAAGAGAATGGAATTCTCTCTCAGCGTACTCCTCCATACACACCACAACACAACGGTGTATCTGAAAGGCGGAATCGAACCCTATTGGATATGGTTCGTTCCATGATGAGTAAGGCTGAGTTACCGCAATCTTTCTGGGGTTATGCACTAGAAGCAGCTGCATATCTCTTGAACAAGGCTCCAACCAAGACTGTGCCTACCACCCCATATCAGATGTGGAGTGGGAAGAAACCCTGTCTTAAGTATCTTAAGATATGGGGATATCCAGCTTTTGTAAAAAAGCAGCATGCGGACAAGCTCGAGGCATGCTCAGTACTGTGTAAGTTTGTGGGATACCCAAAGAACTCCAGGGGGTATCTTTTCTATTCCGCAGAAGAAGAAAAAGTTTTTGTTTCTCCGCATGCCCACTTCTTGGAAACTGAATTTTTGGAAAATCAAATAAGTGGGAGCGCAATAGAACTGGATGAAATTCCAGAACCAAAAGTTGTTACTGAAAGCTTGGATGAACCAGAAGTTTCAGGAGAACCGGACATTCCTGCGCCGCTCCGCAGGAGTAGTAGGCAGTCTCATCCGCTCGAAAGATACTACGGTTTTCTCATAGACGGGGATAGAGAGGATTGCACTATCGATTATGATGAGCCTACTAGCTTCCAGCAAGCCATTCAGAGCGGTGACTCGGTAAAATGTCTGGATGCAATGCGGACCGAAATGGAGTCCATGTACACCAACAAAGTATGGACGTTGGACGTTGCTCCAGAAGGGGTAAAACCCGTAGGATGCAAGTGGATCTTCAAAAGGAAGATTGGTGTAGATGGACATGTTGAGACCTATAAGGCTAGACTTGTTGCAAAGGGTTTTCGTCAAAGACCTGGTTTTGACTATGACGAAACCTTTTCTCCAGTGGCTATGCTGAAATCCATTCGGGTCCTTCTTGCCATTGCTGCCTTCCACGATTATGAAATCTGGCAGATGGACGTAAAGACGGCTTTCCTAAATGGATATTTGGAAGAGTGCGTCTATATGGATCAGCCAGAGGGATTCATTCAGAGTGGGAGCAACGGTAAAGTGTGCAAGTTGCTCAAGTCCATCTATGGACTGAAGCAGGCATCGCGGAGTTGGAACATCTGCTTTGATGATACTGTCAAAGAATTCGACTTTATCAAAAACCCAGATGAACCATGCATTTACAGTAAGATTGTAGGGAGTAATGTGGTATTCCTCGTCTTGTACGTCGATGACATTCTCCTAATAGGAAATGATATTCCTATGTTACAGTCAGTCAAAGGATTTTTGTCACAGAGGTTCTCCATGAAGGACCTGGGCGATGCCAACTACATTCTGGGGATCCAGATCTATCGTGATAGATCTAAAAGGATGTTGGGACTTTCACAGTCAAGGTACATCGACACCATACTGAAATGATTCAGTATGGAAGATTCCAAGCGCGGTAATCTACCGGCTTGTCACGGAATCACCCTCTCCAAAGAGATGTCTCCCAAGACTGATTTGGAAAGGGCTCGCATGTCATCAATACCCCACGCATCTGCGGTAGGATCTATTATGTATACGATGTTGTGTACCAGACCAGATGTAGCATACGCATTGAGCGTTGTAAGCCGGTATCAGTCGAACCCAGGGGAGAAACACTGGATAGCAGTAAAGAACATTCTCAAGTACCTGAGAAGGACTAAGGAGATGTTCTTTGTGTATGGCGGAAAAGACCTCCAGATCGAGGCCTTTGCTGACTCCAGCTTCCAGAGTGACAGGGATGACTCCAAGTCCATGTCGGGTTATGTCTTTACCCTCAATGGAGGGGCGGTTTGCTGGAAGAGTTCCAAGCAGGAAACCGTTGCTGACTCAACAATGGAAGCAAAGTACATAGCTGCTTACGATGCCGCAAAGGAAGCTGTCTGGATGAAGAAGTTCCTCACGGAGCTTCAGGTGGTTCCTACCAGTGTTGATCCAATACCGCTGTATTGTGACAACAACGGCGCTATAGCTTTAGCGAAGGAACCCAGGTCCCATCAGAAGTCCAGGTACATTTTGAGGCGGTACCACCTGATCAGGGAGATCTTAGATCGCCGGGAGATCGAGGTGAAGAGAGTAAATACAGAAGATAACACTGCTGATCTACTCACGAAGGCCTTACCCCAGACTCAGTTCGAGCGGCTGATCGAGATGATAGGTCTTCGATACGCCAGTTCATGGCCTTAGTGCAAGTGGGAGATTGATAGTGTATATGCCCTAGAGGCCATTACTTTATCATACTAGCTTGTATATTACTTAATGGAAGCTTGGGATATTCACAGTTGTATAGACAATCTTGCTCAAAATGGTAGTATGCTACTTGGTTTGTTTCTACTTCAATATGTGCATGTGTTTCTTTTAGCATATCGCTTATACTAGTAGAGCCCTTAGGATCATTGCTTGATTACCAGTGTTGTGATAGCAGTCACACTCGTGGGGGCTAGATAATCAATAAGCAAATCCTTATACAGGTCCCTAGTCATAGGACTATCGAGACAGGGCATCGATACTCCGGAGTAGACTAGCGTATGCGCTTCTCATCCCAACAGGGGAGATGGTCTGTCCCACAGCCATCAGTACGTCGTACTGGAGATATTATGCGGGTGCTCGTTGGGTTACGAGTACACTGGACAGGACTCGTCGGGAACTGTTGGTTGGTACTATACCTATCGTTAGTTACCAGTTCCCAGGTGACATGAGTACAGCTTAGTCCGCTGACTTGACACTGTTACTTCGCCTCGAGTGTGTTCCCACTGTACTTTGATTACTACCCTACCATGGCTCAAAGGAGTCGTGCAAACAGGTAGCAGTTGGGTGCAGTCCCGAAGCACTTGGAGGCAGTGACGGTTAGACAGGATTCGTCTCTCCCGGTATTGGGGGTTGACATCGCGCTGTGTCTAGGAGAGCCATTACACGAGTAGTCCCTGGCCAGGGCAAGCGAGATATACTGGTAGGTTTCCAGTGTTATCTCAGGTTGTTCTGGGCTTCACTCCGACACGACTTGTACCGCTATTAGGGGAATGACGTTTACTGCCACCTAGGCTCGCCATGCGATGTATCAGACGAACAGACCGGACTGTGCGGAGATTGTCACATTCAGGCTCAGTAGGAGTTCAGATGGGTTTCACCTCGTCAGTCTTCTTGTCGGCATCTACCTGGGGACCGTTACGCACAGCTAGTGCCGCTTGCGGTCTGTGGTTAAACCCACTGCCAGCATAGTGTCGAGTCTTTAGAGTCCCACACAGGAAGCTATTCTCCTTTAGGTAAAAGAGTAGAGGTCGCATGGTTTTGCGACAGGTCGCATGGTTTTGAAACAGGGTTCGGTCACATCCGTGCACTTGTGCACGTTTGGTGTCCGGACAGTTAACACTAGCGGGCTTTGGTTTAAGCCAGATCCTAGTGTACATTTTGGGATTGGTTTTATCTCGTTTGTATTCGTGTTCCTCGGAACGCGGATGCGGGTGTGTATGCACAGTTGACAGAGAGACAGAGGCAGAGGATTCTCATTGGGGTTATTGACTGTTGACTGTTCACTGTTGACCATTGACTTTTGCTAAACCCTAATGAGAATAAGAAATATGATTAATGATAATTTTAATTAAGTATTATTGTTTCATGGTTGAGATGAGGGGTTGACTTTGTTGACTTGTTGACTTTGTTGACCGGTTGACTAGGTTGGACTAGTTGACCATCATCATTGCAATGGCTATCATTTCATGGCAAAGACTTTTGCTTGCTTGTTATGCTTTGCAATATGAGTGCATGAAATGATAATGCCACTTGATATGATATGAACCATCACATAATACTCAATTATTATTATTCTTTTTGGATTATGGGAGAGAGGTTGAGAAAAGTCTTGCTCATTCTCTCATTTCATTTCTCTCTCTTGCTTGAGCTCTCCCTCTTGCTCTTCCTCTTGCTCTCTCTCTAGCTCAAGGCAACACCCTCTCATGAGTTGAGAAACATTGCCTTAGAGATAAAAGAAAACCCAAATCACTTCTCTACTCATCCTAGTTCACAAGGTTTAGCAAACCAAGTGTTCTAGTTTCTTCAAGTTCGAAGAAGAAGCCAAAGGTAGAAGCTTTCAGGTGGATCCATCTTCGGCGCAAGGAGACGACGAGGTGAGGCCGATCCGTTCACCGGAAAGAGTTGAAGACGAAGGAGTTCAAGAAAGGTATAGCCCCCTAACCGAGTAGGCAAAACTCTAGTTAGGTTGTTAGGTAGTTGTTTAACAAAGATCCGTATTTTGAGTCCATGTTACCACCTCTTGAAAAATCGTTTTTCATCATTTCCGCAAGCCCGTAAGTACCGGAAGAGGTAACGTGGACTTACAATAATATGAAAATAGAATGCATCATGTATGAGAAAACTGTTTTATTATCTCAAAGGGATATATGTATATAAAAACCGAGGTATCATCAGTAAATCAATATAAATCAGTGTCTAGCATCGACACAAAATAGATCCTAATATCTCAGGCTCCGGCTATTCGGACTGTCCTGTATCACCAAATCTCAATACCTCAAAATCATATCTGGGGCACCGGCTATCCGGACTGGCCCCTGGGCTTCGGCTATCCGGACTGGCCCGACTCCGATCGGTATCCTCCGGATATCCGTCGAGTCACAAAACAATCACCGGTCAGCAATGCTCCCTTGTTACAGGCCCAACGCCATTATCTGCGATCTTCTTGTCCCGGGGTACCGCACCGGGTCTACCATGCACCCACAGACGGTTCCTACTCCTCCTCTAATTGGGTGTATGATATCGCTCAAGAGCCGAGAAAACTCATGGTGGACATATTTCAAATCATATCATGAGAAAACCGCACTTTCATTTTAAAATGATAATCATAAGTTTATAAAATCTTGCGGTTTCTCCAGATCCATAAATCTCATGGAAAACCCAAATCTCGAGAATACATAAACAATGAATTTAAAAGCATTAGGCTCCGGCAATCCGGACTGGCCCTAAATAACAATGCATGACAATGAATATAAAGATATGCATGAAAATCACAATAATGAATGCAATGTCTAAGCTATCATATAAAAGTAATCGCATTAGTACCATGTCGAAACTATCAGCTACCAATTTATACTAATGAATAGTATTTTCTAAGTGTACGTGACATGGCAATTACCGATGATGATGTGTGTGAGCCGGCAACTAAGTGTATGTGGAACATACGCATCATCGGTAATGGTGCTGATGTCCTGACAGCATGATTTCAATACTAACATATGAAAACACAATATAAGCATGCAATGCGACGCGAACAACAATAATATGCGGGAGTTGAATAATGAACACAACAATAATGAATATGCAGTAAATAATATGAGTCATACTGTAAACTACAGGTCTAAACTAACAGAATAATCAACAGGTAAGGAAACCACCTAAATCTGAGTCGATACATACATACATACATACATACATATATATATATATACATACATATATATATATATACATACATACATATATATATATATATATAGTCGGCGATCCCGCCTCAATAGTATCCCATACGATACCCTATATAATATGACATCCTCGAGTCAAGAGTGAGGATCTATTATCAATAAATAGCTCGTACGGTAAATCCGTCGTACGGCCTCCCAAATCTGGGTACAGGTCAAAAATCACATTTATCTCATTAATAATCTGGTATCCTTTTCATCATATGTCATGATCTGGGGGTACTGATCTACGTCTAGTACAATACTGATACCATCTATGTATATGCATGCGTGTGTATGAAAACACCATGCCTAAAGGACCTGCTAAAATATCATGTCGCATCTCAAATACGAACCATGTCACATCACCGATCTCATGGCCTCAAGCCCAATCTCATCGACTCGTCTCCAATCCCAAGTACTATCCTCATAATCCATGTATATATACACACACACACACACACACATAGTTTCATACCCATGTGTGTGTGTGTGTGTATATATACATATCCCCATATATGCACAAGTAAAATAAATGTATGCATGTGTGTGCGCGCGTGTGGGTGTAATATCTAATCTAGGTTTTCGCAAATAACGCTAAACTATAACATTAACTTCTAAGTACACTAAGCTAACCCATGAACACTTAACCCTATCTGGATATACATCATTACGAAATTGCGGGGGTGCTATCCGCCATCCACCCGACTTCCCCCGTAGATATATATCTACTCACATAATCTTCGTTTGCCGATGCCGACGTCGCCATGCGCTTTCTTGTCGTCTCGAAGTCCACAAGGGGTACCTACATATCACAACGTATCGTATCGCATTAAAATCCAAATCAAAGCCAAAACGACACGCGGCACTCACATAGGTCAAAACCTATGGTTTGCTATCGCAAATCAACCAAATAACACTCGATTTCGACGTACAACTTCCTGTGATCGATTGCAAAAGACAAATACCAAAACTTAAATCCATAAACATCGCAAAACGCAAAGCAGAAACTATGAAAACATGCTCCAGATTTTGTCTCAGGTGAAAACAAGGTAAGCAAACAACACCGGGGTGCTATATAGGGTGTATATGATCTACTGAAGCAACCCTGACCCCTAACTCCACCAAGTGGCCGACCCCTATAGCCTAAAATCTGAGCTCACCGGCCTGGGGGTCTTTGAATGGGTTCGTATTTGTAGGGTGACCTCCTAGTGGTCCATCTAGGCATGTGGTATTGTTAGCTTTTCTAGTATTGGCCTCGGTTCACTCCAGATTTCCCTGCACACACCAAATTTTCACAAACCGACACAATTCAAATTCTAAGTTTGTATTTGGTTCCAGGTTTCAGGTTTGGGTCGAATTCTAGCACTAGGGGGGTTGTGTGGCCTATACCAAGCTCAATTACATATCACAACTCAAGAATTCCTCAAAACCCTAACTTGGAAATTTCAATGTTCACTAAACCGATATAAAACACCTCTAAACTTGTATGGTTGCTAAGGTAATCGAAATACAATACTAAGGGTGCAGAAATTACCTCATTTGGCAACTCAATAAATTTCTTGAGTTGCCACAAGTACCTAAAATGCAAACTATCTTGGTCCAAAGTGATTGTAATGGTCTTGTGCTTGTTTTTTGTGAAATGGAGAAGGAGGTTTGAGTTGATTTTAGGGGTGTTTTGAATCTTGAACAGGGGGAGGGAGTGAGGGAAGCAGCCCTAGAGAGGAGAGGGAGAAGGAAAGGATGAAGATGATCAATGAAACAAAAGGCCAAGACCAAGGTTTGACCCCTCACCTCTCTCTTCTCTCTCATGTCCATACTTCTATATTATATTCCCTTTTATTTTCATTTCATTTCTTTTCTTTTCTTCTCATTTCATTTAAACCAAATCATGCTTGAAAATGAAGAAAAGCCATGCTAGGAAAAATGTAAAAATGCCAAAAATGACATGTGCATGTCATGTGCACAAAACACGCTTAATGCGCGATTAGCGATATTTAATCGCGATTAGCGTTAAAATAGCGTCAAATAAATCATAAAATTTCATAATTTTCTTAAATCCAATAAAACACCCTCTTTTTAGTAATTTCCAATTTTTTCCCGATTTATCGGTATTTAATTATACCGCATTATTAAAATATTCAATATATTTATTATTTAATTATAAAAATTCCTAAAAATAATGTTTTATTTTTCTGAAATGTTACAAACTTGCCGTGCTCGTAAGGGTCTAGGTTTTCATTGCACATGCTATCCACACGACCAGGGGAACGTCGGGTTTCACTTATGGCTCAAAGGAAACCGGGGGCTCCCAGATTATCTGTATTGTTCTGTGATGCTTATTGCTTATATGTGATGTTGCATTTATCATGCCTGGAGCGATTTTTATATATTGTTATATATATACTAGTAGATGTTGTATATGTTTTGCACCCGCGCTAGTCCAGCCCCCGCTCTGTCGTTAGTTAAGTAATCTAACGGGTGATGACGGGGCCTAGTAGCGAATGCGGATGGCATATACGAACATCATATTTTCGTTCTTTTGTGGTGTGATTAATTGATGGGACTGCGTTGATTTTGATCAATGCAAAGAAAACATACATATTCGATGTTGTTGGAACAATTTTCAAAAGCTGTTATTACAAGGACGTTTTCTTTTGTTTTGTACAGCGGTATTCAGTTATGAATATCCAGTACCTCATTCCATGAGGCAAGAGCCGAGATCCCCTCACCGGGAGTGACCTCTTGGGAAGAAGTTTGCGTCAGGGTAATAAATTCACTATAGTCGATTACTTTTTTTCTTTGCATCGTGGTGTACAGTGGGAATATCCTGCACCTCATTCCACGAGGAAAGAGCCGAGATCCTTTCACCGGGAGTGACCTCTTTAGCAAAGGTTTTTGCCACTATATATTTATAAAAAGCTATCTGGTTCCTTCAACGATATCAAGTTCATTACGTTAAAAGTTTTTCGCCAGAAACCATTCGTAGCCCTCCGTCATTTCAGACGGGTAGCACTTAGTATTCATGCTATATTTGTTGGCCTTCGTCATGGCATAGTGTATGGTAGCTATTTGTTACTTTTCTGTTGCATAGATAGATGTGTTTGTTTGGGACAGTCATACTACTATTTTGGCCTTTGTCAAGTGTTAGTGTATATACCCTAGGGGCCATTATTGTATCATACTAGCTTTTATATTACTTAATGGAAGCTTGGGATATTCACAGTTATATAACAGTCTTGCTAAACATGGTAGTATGCTACTTGGTTTTATCTATCTTAATATGTGTGTACGTATTGACAGAGCCCTTAGGATCTTGCTTGACTACCAGCGTTGTGATGGCAGTCACACTAGTGGGGGCTGGGTAGACTACAAGCACATCGTTTTTCAGGTCCCTAGTCGTAAGATTATCGAGACAGGGCATCGATACTCCGGAGTAGACTAGTGTGTACGCTTCTCATCCCAGTTGGGGAGATGGTCTGTCCCACAGCCATCAGTACCTCGTACTGAAGATAGTATACAGGTGCTCGTTGGGTTACGGGTATACCGGACAGGACTCGCGGGGAACTATTGGTTGGTATTATACCCGTCGTCAGTTAACAGTTCCCAGGTGACATGAGTACAGCATAGTCCGCAGACTTGACACTACTACTTCGCCTCGAGTGTGTCCCACTGTTCTTAGATTGCTACCCTACCACAGCTCAAAGGAGTCGTGCAAACAGGTAGCAATTGGGTGCAGTCCCGAGCACTTGGAGGCAGTGGTGGTTAGACAGGATTCGTCTCTCCCGGTATTGGGAGTTGATATCGCGTTGTGTCAGAGAGCCATTACGCAAAGTCCCTGCCCAGGGCAAGCGATATTTACTGGTAGGTTCCAGTAGTTTCTCAAGGTGTAATGGGCTTCACTCTGACACAACTTATACCGCTTTTAGGGGACTGACGCTTGCCGCCCCCTTAGGCCCGATATGTGATAGTCCTAGACGAACAGACCGGACTGTACGGAGATTGTCACATCAGGCTCAGTAGGAGTTCGGATGGGTTTCCTCATCGGCCTTCTTATCGACATCTACCTGGGGACCGTTGCGTACAACTAGTGCTACTTGCGGTCTGTGTTTAAACCCACTGCCAGCGTAGTAGTCGAGTCTTTAGAGTCCCACATAGAGAGTTTCCCTGCTCCAGGCGAAACGATATAAAGGTCGTATGGTTTTACGACAAAAGTTCGGACGCATACGTGTTTAAACGCACGTACGATGTTTTGAAAGTTTTTACTAGCCGGCTTTGGTTTAAGCCAGGTTCTAGTATCAGGTTATTGGATTTATACAGTCTAAAGTTTTTCCGTGTTTTCACGGATAAGAGGGGCGTTCTCGTAATTTGGCAGGAAGCTTCTAGAAGTATGGTGACTTGAGGGTTTAGGTGGCACTTACATTAAATGCATTTGTGACTCATTAGATGAATCATTCAAGTGAGTTAATGAAACATTTATTGCTTAATGGCTCACTTTATAATTCATTGCACATATTTAATGAAGCATGATGATAAATCATTTGATTTATTCATTTGATAATTCTTTATGCTTCATAATATATTAGAAGTGAGAAACATTTTCATCTTAATTCTTGCTCACCTTCTCTCTTCTCAAGCTCTCTCTCTTCAAACCCTAATCCTACCCTCTCATGTGTTGAGATCAAGGATTAGCTAGACTATTTAATCCATAATCATACTCTATATCATCTAGGTGACTTTGATTAGCAACTAAAGAAACCTAGTTACCTCAAGATTAGAGGCAAAGCTTGGAGTAGAAGCTCTCGGGTGGATCGTCTATTACATAGAGGAGGCCGACGAGGAAGTGGATAACGAGAAGACGAAGGACTAGGTTCATTAGGTATAATCTCTTGTCATAGCAGTTAACAACTCCTATGTTAGTGTTAGTTATAGTTTAGCAAAGATCCTTTCGGTCAGTCGATGTTGCTTCAAACAAAATGATTGTTTTTCATATTTCCGCCTCCCCGCAAGTCGTGGGGTGTACAATGTCGACTTACAGTGGTATCAGAGCCTCGCTAAACAATAACTAACTTATTAGCAAAGTCGTAAGAATTTCGAACGCAAAACGAACCGAAAGAAATATCGTATTCACCAAGTTTCTGTCGAATTTAAAACAAGGTCTAAAATTTTTTCAGGGACCTCTAAAAATACAAGCAGGGAAATATAAGAATACTGGAGAAAATTGGGTGCATGAATCGGCCAAACAGCCGCGGAACCGCGGCCGATCCAGGCGATCCGCCGCGGATCCGCGGCCGAGTTGGAGCCGATTCACCCCAATCTTCCCCAGTAACTCTTTTATGAATATTTTGTTTTTTCTGGAATGTTTATTTTCTGCTGAATTCTCAGGTGCACAGAGAAATTTTGGAGTAGAATCTAAAGTGTTTGCTCGATCGAAATTATACGATGTTTGCTAATTCGATTATATCTGTGAACTGTATAATGTGTTCGTAAACCTCCCTAACTGCTAGTATGTCGGTTGGCAGGGGGTTGCACATTTCTATAATGATTTTACTGTTTGTGATTATGAACTTGATTGGATTGTTGTGATGATTAGCCGGGGTTTGAGATGGGTTATTATATTCATTCATTCGATGTAATTGTAATATGTTGTAATATTATTTTGCGGGGCACATCCAGGTTGCGGTTGTAGCCACCGTTGTATTATTTCATTTTACTGTTTTTGCTCCTAGGATAGACCCAAGGTGGGGTGCACAAACTACCGGGTACTTTGAAGTGTTTAGTGGCCTACTCACGTTGTTGAGGGAGACCGCTTCACTTCGGGAACTTGGCGGGTAGTTTGCCGTACCCGTAGGGGTCTAGGGTGGAGTAATGGCTATTCATCACAACTGTGTAATCCGTCTTTCGTTGCAGGCTCAAAAGAAATGCGGATTGCTTGCATATCTAATAATGTTCATCTGTGATCTGGAATGCCTATTATTGCGTCATACGAATGTACAATATCTATATATGATAGCTATTTAGACGTCTCTTATGTTTTACACCCGCGCTAGACCAGCCCCCGCTCTGTCGTTAGTTAAGTAACCTAACGAGTGATGACAGGACCCAGTGGCGAATGCGGATGGCATAAGAGGACGTTGTATTTTCGTTGTTTTCTGCAATGATAGGTTAATGATGGGACGCATTATTATTAATGCAAAGAAAATAAACCAAAGTTGAATCGTTGGAACAGTTTAACAGAAACCACTCGGTTATTTTTAAAACAGAAGATATTTTTAATTGCGGAGCTTTAACCACTCCTTTTAAAAGCTATCAGGTTCCTTCGGTCATATCAAGTTCACTACGTTCACGGTTTCGCCAAAACCATTCGTAGCCCTCCGTCATTTCATTTGGGTATTCAGTAGTATTCAAGCTATGTATTTTGACCTAGCGCCAAGGCATAGTGTTTGGTAGCTGCTGGGTATTCATTTGTTGCACAGATAGATGAGTTAGTTTGGGACAGTCGTATTATCATTTTGGCCGAACGTCAAGGATATGTACGGATGGGTTCAAATTAACAAGATAATGATGGGTAGAACTTGACATGTGACTTATGACATTTTGACGTAACGCCAAGGTCATAAGAGCATGGGGCAAAAATTTATATCGGGAATTTCTAAAGAAATTGAAATTTGCAAAGAGATGCATACCATTTGGAGTGTGATGAATGTTGGTAGGATTCCTTCAGCATTATCACATGATGATATTTGGATCCCGATCCTACTGTGAGTATATGCTACTCATCAGGAGATTCGTCACTTAATGATCAATGCTATAAACCAAGTAGGTGCCGAGAAAGGTGTCAGCGGGGTTACACCCCCAGAGAAAAGTGGTTATTTAATTAAGGAACTTCGCGAAAGCATTGGAAAACCTCCCTCGAAGTATCGACACCGGCCTGGATGAACGGTTAAGCAAGTATTGTACAATGAGAATAGTCCTGGCTAGTTCTTCCTTTTTGGTTTGAGAAGGGATTCGAAAAACAGTGGGAGCCATCCAGTTTCGATAAACTAAAAACCACTTTAAACTTGCAAGAGCATCATGCTAAAGCGTTCTCTCTCTCTCTCCTAATTGCAGCGACCCAGATAATGACAGGACTTAAGTTACTATTAGAAAAAAATATACTGACAGGGCCAAACTATAAAGATTGGCTGCGGAATGTCAAAATGGCTTTGACCTATGACAGATTGGGGTATGTCCTCACCGCTATGGCACCTGCAGTCCCAGGTCCCAAATCCAGTATTTACGGGTTGGTTCAAATCAACCTGGACAATGACGGGTAGAACTTGACATGTGACTTATGATATGTTGGCCTTCGTCAAGGTCATAAGAGCATGGGGTAAAAATCACATCGGGAGTTTCAAACATACAGCAAACTTGCCATGCATGCGCATACCTTCTGGAGTGTGATAACTTGAGTGGATTCCATAAGGTTATCATGCGATGATAGTTGGATCCCGATTCCCACTGATGAGTTGGTTTACTCATCGGGTGATTTTAGATGATCCCGACTAATTTTTCTTTCAGGTTTGGAGGAGAATTTGAGGATACAGTGGGAGACATCCTGATTAGATAAAGTGATTGACCATTCTGATCTAGGTTAGAGTGCACGCTGAGTATTTCTTTCTTCTCTCTCTTTGGCAGCGTCCATGGCCCGACCCTAGACTATATCTCAGTAACCAAGTTAACCAAACCTTCTTAAAACACATTGACTTTTGGATTGTCGGAGTTGCATACTTTATTGCTACTCCTACTTTCACCCTTTGCTTTTCTCCGGAACATTTCGTATCACTACGAAGATCCACATTTATTGGATATGACCATCGTATAGTTACATACGAACTCGAAGAGACTTTTTTCATATTCGAGAATAGTTCCGGTTCTGGAGAAATTGGATAGGACTATTCAGTTGTCTTTTCCTTTTACCTTCTCTCAGGTTGTGAGGGCTCCTAGGATTAGGAGAGGGTACACCTATTGCGCTTATTAGATACTCTTCTTCCAAACCATAGGCAGGTGCCGATAGGTGGGGAAGGAAGAAAACCAATTAGCCTAAGTGAGGTGTACAGAAGGTAATAAGTAAAGACAACTAAAGGGATTAGAAAGAGGGCAAAGTAAATTGCGAATGCTATAATTCACGACCAAACCGTGTATATCATCGCCACTCCTACTTCACCTTTACATTTCTCCGGTTCAGGAGAAATTGAATAGGATTATTCATGTTGTTTTTTATCTTTACCTTCTCTCAGGTTGCGAGTGCTCCTAGGATTATGAGAGTACACCTATTACGCTTATTGGATAGTCTTCTTCCAAACCATAGGCTGGTCCCGAACGGTAGGGAAGGAAGAAAACCATTTAGCCTAAGGGTGGTGCACATAAGGTAATGAGTAAAGACAAATAAAGGGATTTGGAGAGATGACAACGAAATATACGGTTACAGTCGTGAATCTAGATAATGGAAGAGGCATTACTAGGAATACCCGTCTACCTCTTCGAAGCATTTTCGTGTTTCAGTTTCACTATGCATTGTTAATTGAAAACTGATTTTCCTAATTAGATCCTTACTCCAGGGTATGTATTTACCAGGTTTGAATCTCACATCTGTATGGTATTACAGATGATGAGTAGGAGTAAGTTATTGGGAATTAGGTGATTATATCCCATTATATCGGAATTCGTTGTAATTGGTGATATTGGAGGAAATCACCTGGGGTTTTACCTGACGGTAAATATTTGGTTTTGAATATCCGTTGTTATGCACCAATTTCAAACTGATATATCTGTATGTTTATTTTATAAAGTGAGATATAACTTTTTGAAATTATGTCTATGAAATTTACCTATATCAGTTGATGATTGGGTAATGAGCATTAAACAGCGGTGTAATTCTTCTTAACCATAGTACAGTTTTCAACCTACGACGCACAGAGTTTGAGTTATTCAACTCAGGGGACTTATACAATGTATTGTATGTTGTCCAGTGTCCATTAGGACAGAGAGGTTGGGACTCGTACTATATTCTGTTTACTTGTGACTTCTCCAGTTTTAGACAAGTATTTCATAGAAATACAAGGTCCAAGTTTTGAGGAGTTATAGGTACAAGAATAAAGTAGAGAACCATGTGTTGCAAGTATCAGGATTCTTCAAGGCAATCGAAGATATAGATACTTTTAATTGGTATTCGGTTGATAGTAATGGTTTGAGAACTTGCTTCTCTTTCAGGTTACTCATATTTGGATGCACTCCTAGTTGAGTAATGCTGATCGGCCTCTATCCATTTAGTTGACATACACTGGAGACAGCTGCATGATTTGAATCTGGTTCCAATTAAATCAGTGCCTCTGTTTCTATATTGAATATAGAATGGTTCATATCTTAACGATGTTAAGGTATATGGAGTTGTCCGGCTTATTCTTAAAACCAGACTCTGGATAACTCAAGGCACGTTTTAGTAATGGCAGTTTGTGGGTTATCCCGGGCTATGACGAGGGTTAACTTTCTACCATCTGGAAGATCAATAGTGATATTGTTCTTGACCCGCCACAGTTTTAGTAAAATGGACTTTTTCAGAAAACAGTAGTGTGAGTATGGTAGAACTGGAAGTGATTCCAGAACCACAAACGATTACTGAAAATTTAATAGAACCTAAAGATTCAATCGGGTTTGACATTCCATTAGCCACTCCGCAGATATGATGGGTAACCTCAGGCACCCGAGAGGTACTTCGGTATCCTCAAAGACGGTGACAGGGAGGTTCTTGTTTACCAAAACTTGACACTACTGTTGTTCCAAACTATGAGACCCGGCATGAAGATGAGTATAGCGTCGTTCTAGACTAGCTATAGAGGTGCACGTGTATATGACTCTACCAGAGGGTTGTTGTAGTCAGTGGGAGCAGCGGAAGCATAGTGGACAAGTAGCTTATGTCTATTTATAGACTAAAGTAGATATAGCAGAGATAGATCATCTATTTTTGATGTGACAGTCATATGTTTTGACTTCATCAGAATAAGAGATGGATCTGTTAAGAAGGTACTGGGGTGTGATGTTCAGGTATTTGGATGACATACACTTTGTAGGAAGTGAAATTCCTACACTACGATCGGTTTTATTGTGGTTGTCACACAGTAGTTTCCCAATCTGGGTACTTAGATAGTATTCTACTAGTGTTTTAGAATAGACGACCCCTGGCATGGTAGTGTACCTGCAGGAGTTACCCTCTCTAAAGGTATCTTATAGACTAAAGGGGAGAGCGATGTGCATGATTGGCATATCACTTGCTTAGGCAATTGAGTCAATCATGAGATGTCAAGTACCACACCAGATGTTGTTTTTGTACTAGATGCAATAAGTTGATATATTAATCCAATCCTGGAGAAACGTTCGGGAGCAGTTTATGAACATAAGTGGATGTTCTAGGGATTTGATAACGGCAGCCTCCTTCGGGAGACGGTTATCATTCCTGGCTTCCAAGGTGACCTGGATGACAGAGTGACCGTCAGAGTTATAGTTTTCTCTCTTTTGAGGGGCAGTAGTTTGGACAGGTGGTCCAAGTGGATACTGAGGGAGGCATGACGCAGGATACTGATTAAATTCAGTTGACGATATAGTCTAAGAAGTTTGCTGGATTTAGAGTTCATTTGTGAACTGGGTCCCATCAGATATCCAGACATATTCTAAGACAGGTATTGCTCTTTTTAGGAGATGGCTTTCTCCGCGAACTTGAAATAAAGAGAGACATAGAAAGAAACATTGGAGCGAATCCACTCACTGAGGCTATTTCTCGAACGCAATAGTTTTACAAACGAGCTTTGTGAAACTGATTAGTAGAGAAGTTGGGTGTTCGGTATCACACGAGCTGTGAGTATGCAACACCGCAATAATTAGCCTTAAGTGCAAGTGGGAGATTGTTGGCTATAGTGCCCTCAACTCAATTATTGGATCACAGGCACGCGATTGCAATGATTGAGGGAGGACCTGATTGAATCAATCTTCGTGTGTATGGAAATGTTTCACAACCAAAGAAATTTATACCGCAATCAATTGACGGTGTCTATTGTAGTTTCGTTAATGAGAACGGATCGTCCACTAAGAAAGTGTGATTTGTTCAAAATCATTTTAGTTGAGTTGAAAATTAAAAGATAAAAGAAAATGATTCAATAATTGTGAGATTTAGTTTCAAGAATCGTCAAGAAATAGATCTAAAATCAAGAAATGATAGAAATCAAGAAAATGTCCAAATCGTTTGAATTATCAAGATTTGTAAAGAAGCTTGTCGGAATCGATCCAATTGATAGTGATGATGAATACTAATGATTACAAATTCTTATCTATTGAAGATTTGTTGCTAGATCGATGACAATCAATGAGGTTTAGGGATCAATTGAAGAAACTAGGGTTTCTTCATCATCATCCCTTATCATTCAAATTCTAGCCTCTAGCAAATTGAATCTCTGAGCGTTGATCTCTAATTTGGAGCGAAAACTTTCAAGAAAGCGATCTCGCTCAAATTAGGTTTTCGATGATTCAATTTTCTAAAGTTTACAAAACTCATAAGACTTAAGAATCGTTCAAGAATTTAATCATCATCATCTACATATTCTCTCGATTCCGCTACAAGCGGAGATTTTACTCAAACATCATGAAAAAGAAAAGAATCAAGAATCGATAACCTTTCATAATGCAAGAATGTAAAGAAAAGCAATATTTATAATCTTCACCTTTATTAATCGATGATTAGTTACTATTCACTCGAGTCTAGGTTACAAGATTTGAGGAGAGAACGAAATCATCGAAATTAGCTTCGCATCGGTCTTCTTGAGTCGCGGATCGTCGTGGATCTCTTGCTCGGATGAAGATCGGCGTTGCTTCAAAGGTTCGTTGAAGGCTTGCTTGATTCGGTACTCGATGAATCTTAATTTGGCTTAAATTGTGTCACTCAATTTGATTTGAATTGATTTGGATTTTGCTAGAAATTTTACCCTAATTGATGAACAACCCAAACCCTAGGTTTAGCTCTCCTTTTATAACCACTCATTTGAATCTTCCCTCCAAAGCTAGGTTGTTAGAGAGAGCCTTCTAGAATGTGGTGGTTTGTTAGAGGGAATATTCTTTATAAGGAATATTCTAGAGTGAGTTTGTTAGGCAGAGCCTTCTGGATAAAGCTACGTGCTCTTTAAGAGCCTTCTGGAAGCTGAGGCCGTTACAAGTAGCCACGTGGAGAGATTTGAGTCGCTGAGGAGCTAACCAGGCCGCGGATCCGCGGCCATATGGTGGACTTGCTGCATGATATTTCCAGGTTTGTTTCATGTTGGCTTTATGGCACTTTCCTGATTTCTGGAATATTTTTATACTTTCTTGTTTACTTCCAGATTACAAGTCTTGGACTTGATGTATTTTATCAGCACTTTTAGCATTTCCGGCTCTTTTACCTGGAGAATTTCCTGCACACAATCTCGAGACAAGTGTTGAGATAAAAATCATGCGAATAGTAATAAACACTTAATTTCCTTTTAGAATATCGATTATAACTATAACACAGGTTATTTTGTATTTTCCAGATGAATTCGTAATCTGTGTTATAATTACAATAAACACATATATATGAATGATAAGAGTAGGAAAATTAACGTGTTGAGAATGCACTATTTTCGACAGATCAGGACCTATATCGGTAGAACAGTCTTACTCCTCAGGTACATGCTTCAGGTGACATTACAGATCACTATTACATGTTGACAGAGCCCATAGGATTCATGCTTGACTACGAGCAGTATGATGGCGATAATATACGTGAGAGTTGGGTGGTCTATAAGCACATCCTTAAAATGTCCCTAGTCGTGAGAGTTTCGAGACTAGGTATCGATATTCCAAGAGTAGACTAGTGTATACGTGTAACGTTTTGAAAATCGTTTCGGTGAAATTTCGAAAAAATCGGTAAAATAAGGGGGTTTTCTGTAAAAAATCAAAATACAAATATCTTATTATAAAAATTAAATATATATATATTCTAGCTATGTAATTGCTATTATTTGGTGTTTATTGAGCCACTGGTGAAATTTTAAATTTTCTGAAAAAAAATATTATTTTAATATTATTTTAAGCCGTCACTAATACATTTAATTAGGGAAAATTACAAATTGGAATGAGTTGAAACAAATTTTGTGCATCATAAAACATTAAATAAAATTTTATCATGTGTTTTTGGAACGAAATTATTTGCCTAAACGGTTTAGAAATTATTGAAGAAAAAAGGCTATTTTTTAGCGTAAATGGATGTTTGGGGTATTGTATTTATCATTTTTCATCACCCCACACCCGTACCCACACCCACACACCCCCATTTACTTCTCCCCTTGGCTGAATTCAGCAGCCACCATCTTTTTCCCCACTTGAATTTCAAAGGAAAAGAAATGAAAGAAAAGAAAAGAAAATGGAGAAATGAGGTGGACCTTTGACCTTGAATTGACTTTGACTTCTCCCCCCACTTTCTCTACCTCCCTCTCTCTCCTCTTCCACTCCCATTCCAGCAGCCCCCCTCCTACAGCAGCAACAGGCCCCCCCATTTCCCTTCTCTTTTCTCTTCAAACTTCATCAAAAATTGCCTCAAATCCATCAAAAAAAATCCCAAAACCCAAATCCGACTCCTACCCATTTTAGCCTAGCCCGTATAGCATGGATCTTTGTGAAAAGAGAGAATTTTGGGAGGCCATGGATGCTTGTGGATCTTCAAATGTTTTTGGGGTATAATTCTAAAACATTTTTGCTTAATTTGTTACAAATTTCTTAAAGCTAAACTACTTAAGTGTTAATTAGGCTTAAATTGCAAGTTTTGGAATTCAAGTTAGGAATTTGAATGCAAGTTAGGGTTTTATAAAATTGGTGTATGGTTGTGTGTTATATTTAGGCTTTTTGTCATGTTAATACAAGATTAGTAGCTTGTGCTAATGGTTAGTTTAAAATTGTGTTAATTTGCTAATTTGCTTACTAGGTTTTTGAAATTGGTTAAATACTTGGGATTAAAAATGTGTTTAGGTTTTTCATGACTTCATCAACTTTATTAAGTGTGGTTTAATGCTTTAGATCATGCAAATCTAAGCTAGATTGTAGTTTGTGCATTTTTGCTTTGAAATTGTTAAATTTTAGGTATTTTGTAAACTAGAATATTAGGGTTTTTGGAATTTAATGAGATGAAATTCCGGGAATTGTTTATATGACTTATTTAAGATATTTAATAAGTATATTGGCCGCTACATTCATTTAAACGTCATGTTTTGTACAAAAACGGCGAATTGTGCTTGCTAGATTTTCGGAAAAATGACTTTTTAAGTGAAATTGGGGTTTTTGTGAGTTTTAACCTAGTTTATATTAAAATCAGGGTTCGTGAATGTGCAAATGAGTGTGATTGGATTTTTCTCAATGGTTTGACGTTTGTACATCGACATCGAGGGTTGGTTTGACTATTCTTGCATGCGTAGGCGATAGGTTTGGACCTATGAGTGATACGCGTGCCGATTTGATTTTCGTATGCCGTTTCGATTTCGAATTTAGTTTTAATGCGATATGGTGCGTTATGATATTTAGGTAACCCCATGTGGACTTCGAGACGTCAAGCAAGCGCGTGGCGACGTCGGCACCGGCGGGCGAGGACCAGGTGAGTAGATTTATATCTACGGGGAGAAGTCGGGTGGATGGCGTATAGCACCCCCGCAGTTCGTGGTGATGTATACGAATACGTATGCACACACACACACACACATATATATATATATTGTTTCAGTATATTGATGATAATATGGATATTTGGTGTTCTTGGATGATTTAGTGTCCCGAAACCCTAGAGTAGTGGTCGCACCATACTTGCACACACCCACCCATACTTGCATACTTTCTTCTTTCATTTGTGCTTACGGGAATATATTGTTATGTGTTCACATGGGTATGGGACTATGTGTTCACATACGGATTTGAGGATGATACTTGGGATTGAGATGAGTCGATGAGTTTTGTGTTGAGATTGTGATATCGGTGATATGGCATGATTCGTACTTGAGGTACGTCCTGGTGTTAGAGCGGATCTTGGGACGACGATACGGGTGAATAGTGTTACTAATTAAATGGTCGACATGTGATCGTGATATGAGATATGGTATGCTAGGATATTGATCCTAGGCCGTATTGGGCGATGTATACCCCTTGATGATGATATGTGCTGATGATATCAGTTTGTACAAGACGGTCGATCAGTAGCCAGATCATGACTATATTGATGATATTAGTATTGTACTAGACATAGGTCAGTACCTTAGACTATGATCTTTGATAAAGAGGATACCGGATGAATAGTGTGATGATTATGATATTGACCCGTACCCAGATTTGGGGATGCCGTACGACGGATGTACGTACGAGCTATATTTTGATGATTGATCCGCACTCTTGACTTGGGATGTCTGGTTATGGATATGATATTATTGAGGCGGGATTACCGACTGTATATATACAGGTATGTATATGTATCGACTCAGATGATAGGCGGTTTCCTTACCTGTAGTTCAGCTTGTTAGTTCAGCCGTATAGTTTAGTGTAGTTGTTAGATTAGATAAGACTCCTACCTATTTCAAAACTAGCGGATCGTGGGTATTTTAAAAGACAGGTCAAAGGATCTACGGATATTTCAAAAGACGTATCCTTTCTTAAAAACCACTGTAGCCCTATTTTCAAAACCACGCGGTTCTTGTTATTTCAAATGGCACCATTTGTAGGACTTATATTGGATTAATGCAGATTAGTTATAGTTGCGTCTAGTTTTTAGCTCCCGCTCATTTTGGTTGCTCACTCCGCATCGCATATTTACATTGTTATTTCATATTGCATTGTTGACATTATGCTGTTAGGACACCAGCACCATTACCGATGATGCGTATGTACCACATACACTTACTTGCCGGCTCACACACATCTTCATCGGTAATTGCCATGTCACGTACACCTTAGAAAATATTGTTGCTTAACTTAGCTTGATAGCCAGTAGTTTGACATAATATTAGTGTACATACCTTATATGCCAGCTTAGATATTGTAGTTATTACTTGTCGCTTCATGCATACTGTTATTCATTCTCATGCTTATATTCATGGTTCTACATGCTATTGATGATTCGGATTTCCATGATATTTTCTGGATTTGGAGGAAAACCGCAAAACATATATAAACTAATTTCTCTCTTTTTAAATAAAAGTGCGGTTTTTCCCCATGATGTACGAGTCGTCCACCATGAGTTTGCTGATGGATTTCGAGACCCGATTCGAGGAGACGGATGAACCGTTTCGGGTACATGGTGGACCCGGTAAGGTACCCCGGGGCAAGAAGCGCGTGATGATGACGATGTGAGCCTGGCAGGGGAGCACAACCTACCGGTGATTTTACCCGACGCGTCGGATATCCGGAGGATACCGTCGTGGTCTTGAGATGGATGGTAGGGGCCGGTCTGGACTGACGGCGCCTTAGATATTGTGATTGAGGTACAGAGACTGTGATACCGAGATATCGAGATATTGGGATTACGTTTTGTGCCGATGCTAGGCACTGTTTTATGCTGATTTCATTATGATACCTCATTTTGAAAATATACAAAGGAAATCTCACTAATTTATGAAAACAGTTTCTTCATTTGCATGTATTCTGTCTTCATGCCTTCATACCTCATTCATACGATTTATTGCTACCTGAGGCACTGACACGGGCACATGAGATTACACTCGGGTTAGATATTACCCTAGCCATTGTTATAGGTTGCCTGTTATACAGTTTTTGAGGATATATTATGATCATTGACCTAGGATTGCGTTATTTATGCGATTTCTGTGCGTGGATGTTTTTCTATTCACGAGTTGGCAACTCACCCCCGTTGTGCCCCAGTTTCTTGCAGGTTTGCCGTACAGGTTTCATTACGGCTTTGCTGGCACTATCTCCATTTTCGGGTGGCTTGCTAGTAGGTGGGTTATTTGTATCTTACCCATCATTATATCTTGTATAATATTATTCCGTTGTATCTAGTAAATTCCATCAACCAAACATGTATTTATTGAGATAGAGACTAGTGTTGTTTATTCTTTCGACCATAGAGTCGCTCGTTATATTTCTGGTGGTTTTGAGTTTCCTTTTGAGTTTTGATACTCGCCGTTGGCGTTGTATATTATATTGCTTGTGTGGTTGTGACCGTCGATTGACGAAGAGCTAGCTCCCGCTTGGGGATGCCTTTTTCTTGATTTCGTATACTATTCATGTTGTATCCCGTTTGGGGGCCATTATTTACAAAGGAGACTCTGCCGAAATTTTCAGTAAATTTTTGATGTTTTAAAAAACCGCATAATTCGGCTTATGCTACTGAAACTACATGCTTTAAGTTGGTTTTTCCTGCACTCTACTACTTTTCTTGGTTTGGATTTCTGGGTTTTCGGTTTACTTAGATTACGTACGCCTCGAGACGTTCGTAGTTTAAGTGCCGGTCTTGTTCCGTACTTTCGGGTCGTGACAAAGTTGGTATCAGAGCGTTAGGTTTTAACCTTCGGAGCGTAGGATGACCTTTGGTTGATGGAAAAGGTGACTAAAGTAGAGTGACGTACCGTTGATATGTTCCGCGGCATATTTACCACATGCCACTCCACTTATGAAGCCTTAGGATGTATATTTTCTTGTTCAGTATTATATTCCTTCCTGATCTAGCCTCATCGGTACCAGTTTGGTTTTGCTGCTACGGTTACGGCAGGGAGAGCTACGGCTAGAGTTGCGGTCAGCACGAGCTCGTTACGAATGAGGACTGACCAGGGCGTGATTCCGGCGACACACGATTGCAGAGATGTGTCTTTTTATTGTGTTTTCGCGCCACGAGGGTTGATGGATCGCTGTGTGAGATTACTCGGACGGGCAGATCAGCACCGGAGGATTCAGCCAATGATAGAAGGTCGCTAGTCATCGAGGATGAATGACTAGGACATGTGGATCGTTCGCCTACCCCGATGCGAGGTCATCAGATAGATTGATTCCAGCTAGAGACGACTTCATGCGGAGACGTTGGGAGTCGACAGAGACGATCGAATGTCAGAAACCTATTATTCTAAGTTTAAAGTACTCGGAAAGACATGCAGGCAATTCTATGGTCCCTCTAGAAGAATGAAACCCTAACTCGACTTAATGACCGTGTGAAAGCCTTTGAACCTTCGGGTTTGCGGCAGTTCTACGGCGCCATTAGTGAGGCTTGGGTTTTCCCTTCTACGGCTGGACCACCGATGCTGTGGTATGTACTCGATACTATTAAACTGTGCCCAAGATGTTGAGCTCTTGGGGGATTATGAGGTTTTGACGAATCGATCGGATGGCTCGACTTAATTCGGATGCTAGGTGGTGAGATGCATTCTTAGGAGACTCCAGATACGAGGATAGTCGTTGGAGCTCAATCCATGCAGCCACGACGAGACGAGTCCAAAGCAGACGACATTAGAGAAAAGTGAAGTAGGAGGTTCGTACCAGATCTAGATGAGATGACGTTCCACTCTGCCGACATCAGAGATGCGATGTGCATGCCGAGGCATGGTACTTGGATATACCTTCCATAAGAGTCGTGATGAGAATGCAGTCATTCTAGAGCAAGACGCAGATATAGTAAAGGACGTTGACTTCCGGACAGTTGGCAGAGACGAAACATGGAAGAGACAGTGAGTAGGATTCCTTCCAGGACACTGCAGCAATGATACTTGCACCCAGGATCAGAGGTGTCACGTACATTCAGAGAACCAGAGGCCGACGCCAGTGATATGCTGTCTTACGAGTGGTCGCAATGATTGAACGGGAGATGACAAGAGACGTGCCAGAACGGGATCATCCCCGTTAGCACACCTGACAGGGCCGATGAGCCGATGGACCGAAAGATTGGTAATTCACAGTGAAGACCTTGACCCAGGAGTGGTCATGGTTACGCACACCAGCAGGACAGAGTTCATGATCATCGACGAGACGTCCCACTAGTGACCGCGACAGTTGGCCGAGATTCTTAGAGGATGCGCTTGAGCGGTACTGTTCCGCCATTATTGATTACGACGTTTTGGGTGATTTATTCGTATGATTTGATTTTGATGATTGAGGATTTACGATCTTTGCACAGTGTTGCACTTGATATCATTTTCGTGCTTTAGTTTCACATGTTTGTGATTTTACGGTTTTAAACAGCTGAGTTGGTTTTATGTGTATGCATGCACGCGATTTCGTTCCTGCACTCTGTATAGTTTATATATGCTTGCAGTGCAGTGATACGCCTTTTGTGCACTTAGATGCACTGGACTTCGATTTCGATTGTGATGTTCGATATTTGTTTTGTGCACCGTGTGCACTTGATTGGATTTTGCGCATGTTCGGTGCTTGATATTGGATTTCGTGATTTCGTGCGTGATGGATGCACCTGATTTGGGGTTTTTGCGCATTTTGGGCGCATGTTATGAGATACGATTTTGGTGCACACCAGATGCACTAAATCGAGATTCTTCGTGCGTGTCAGACGCACCTGTCCTTGCTGTCAGGCACACACGTTGCCTACGACAGATGCTTGTGCACACCCGATGCACTTAGATGTTGTTTCTGTGCGCATGTATGGCACATTCATGGATTTTGATTTCCGTGCGCACCAGACGCACGTAGCATTCATGTGCATATTTTGGGATTGATTTCGTATAGAGCAGTACGTTTTTATGATATTGCTATGTGTTTTCGTACTGAGCAGGACTAGTCAGAGGACAGTACCTGAATATATTTTTGCATGCATTGATAGTTATTGAAGGGATTTCCAAAAAGCGAGCTATAGTCTCAGTATTTACCTACGTGTCTGATATGACACGAAATGTTTAAAACAAGGAGACCCTTCTAAATTGTTTCCAAAACGGCGGGACGAACATTTCAAACAAAGGTATATATGTATATAGTTATTTTCTTATGATAGACGTCCGCCACTGTACAGTGTTATACGCGTTACACAGCGACTTAAAGAGATTTGGCATGCATTTCCTTCAGATACTTATAGATATAGATTCGATGTTTACATGTATAGTTTCGAGTTATATCATATTGGTTTGATTTGGATTTGGCATTGATGTCTTCTCCATGACTCCGATGATTGCGGGATGCTTGACGGAGTTTTGATTTGAGTTATATGCTCATTTTTCAAGCGCATGCGCTGCGCTACAATTTGTTTTATGTATTTACAATTTCGGAGCCCCGACAACTTGATGGTTTTCTTAGATGTTTTAGTATTTGGAGGAGTTTGAATTTAAATTCGGGGACCGAATTTCTTTAAGGGGGGAAGATTGTAACGTTTTGAAAATCGTTTCGGTGAAATTTCGAAAAAATCGGTAAAATAAGGGGGTTTTCTGTAAAAAGTCAAAATACAAATATCTTATTATAAAAATTAAATATACATATTCTATCTATGTAATTGCTATTATTTGGTGTTTATTGAGCCACTGGTGAAATTTCAAATTTTCTGAAAAAAAATATTATTTTAATATTATTTTAAGCCGTCACTAATACATTTAATTAGGGAAAATTACAAATTGGAATGAGTTGAAACAAATTTTGTGCATCATAAAACATTAAATAAAATTTTATCATGTGGTTTTTGGAACAAAATTATTTTCCAAAACGGTTTAGAAATTATTGAAGAAAAAAGGATTTTTTTTAGCGTAAATGGATGTTTGGGGTATTGTATTTATCATTTTTCATCACCCCACACCCGTACCCACACCCACACACCCCCATTTACTTCTCCCCTTGGCTGAATTCAGCAGCCACCATGTTTTTCCCCACTTGAATTTCAAAGGAAAAGAAATGAAAGAAAAGAAAAGAAAATGGAGAAATGAGGTGGACCTTTGACCTTGAATTGACTTTCACTTCTCCCCCCACTTTCTCTACCTCCCTCTCTCTCCTCTTCCACTCCCATTCCAGCAGCCCCCCCTCCTACAGTAGCAATAGCCCCCCCCCCCATTTCCCTTCTCTTTTCTCTTCAAACTTCATCAAAAATTGCCTCAAATCCATCAAAAAAAATCCCAAAACCCAAATCCGACTCCTACCCATTTTAGCCTAGCCCGTATAAGATGGATCTTTGTGAAAAGAGAGCATTTTGGGAGGCCATGGATGCTTGTGGATCTTCAAATGTTTTTGGGGTATAATTCTAAAACATTTTTGCTTAATTTGTTACAAATTTCTTAAAGCTAAACTACTTAAGTGTTAATTAGGCTTAAGTTGCAAGTTTTGGAATTCAAGTTAGGAATTTGAATGCAAGTTAGGGTTTTATAAAATTGGTGTATGGTTGTGTGTTATATTTAGGCTTTTTGTCATGTTAATACAAGATTAGTAGCTTGTGCTAATGGTTAGTTTAAAAATTGTGTTAATTTGCTAATTTGCTTACTAGGTTTTTGAAATTGGTTAAATACTTGGGATTAAAAATGTGTTTAGGTTTTTCATGACTTCATCAACTTTATTAAGTGTGGTTTAATGCTTTAGATCATGCAAATCTAAGCTAGATTGTAGTTTGTGCATTTTTGCTTTGAAATTGTTAAATTTTTGGTATTTTGTAAACTAGAATATTAGGGTTTTTGGAATTTAATGAGATTAAATTCCGGGAATTATTTATATGACTTATTTAAGATATTTAATAAGTATATTGGCCGCTACATTCATTTAAACGTCATGTTTTGTACAAAAACGGCGAATTGTGCTTGCTAGATTTTCGGAAAAATGACTTTTTAAGTGAAATTGGGGTTTTTGTGAGTTTTAACCTAGTTTATATTAAAATCAGGGTTCGTGAATGTGCAAATGAGTGTGATTGGATTTTTCTCGATGGTTTGACGTTTGTACATCGACATCGAGGGTTGGTTTGACTATTCTTGCATGCGTAGGCGATAGGTTTGGACCTATGCGTGATATGCGTGCCGATTTGATTTTCGTATGCCGTTTCGATTTCGAATTTAGTTTTAATGCGATATGGTGCGTTATGATATGTAGGTAACCCCATGTGGACTTCGAGACGACAAGCAAGCGCGTGGCGACGTCGGCACCGGCGGGCGAGGACCAGGTGAGTAGATTTATATCTACGGGGAGAAGTCGGGTGGATGGCGTATAGCACCCCCGCAGTTCGTGGTGATGTATACGAATACGTATGCGCACACACACACACACACACACACACACACACACACACACACATATATATATATATATATTGTTTCAGTATATTGATGATAATATGGATATTTGGTGTTCTTGGATGATTTAGTGTCCCGAAACCCTAGAGTAGTGGTCGCACCATACTTGCACACACCCACCCATACTTGCATACTTTCTTCTTTCATTTATGCTTACGGGAATATATTGTTATGTGTTCACATGGGTATGGGACTATGTGTTCACATACGGATTTGAGGATGATACTTGGGATTGAGATGAGTCGATGAGTTTTGTGTTGAGATTGTGATATCGGTGATATGGCATGATTCGTACTTGAGGTACGTCCTGGTGTTAGAGCGGATCTTGGGACGACGATACGGGTGAATAGTATTATTAATTAAATGGTCGACATGTGATCGTGATATGAGATATGGTATGCTAGGATATTGATCCTAGGCCGTATTGGGCGATGTATACCCCTTGATGATGATATGTGCTGATGATATCAGTTTGTACAAGACGGTCGATCAGTAGCCAGATCATGACTATATTGATGATATTAGTATTGTACTAGACATAGGTCAGTACCTTAGACTATGATCTTTGATAAAGAGGATACCGGATGAATAGTGTGATGATTATGATATTGACCCGTACCCAGATTTGGGGATGCCGTACGACGGATGTACGTACGAGCTATATTTTGATGATTGATCCGCACTCTTGACTTGGGATGTCTGGTTATGGATATGATATTATTGAGGCGGGATCACCGACTGTATATATACAGGTATGTATATGTATCGACTCAGATGATTGGCGGTTTCCTTACCTGTAGTTCAGCTTGTTAGTTCAGCCGTATAGTTTAATGTAGTTGTTAGATTAGATAAGACTCCTACCTATTTCAAAACTAGCGGATCGTGGGTATTTTAAAAGACTGGTCAAAGGATCTACGGATATTTCAAAAGACGTATCCTTTCTTAAAAACCACCGTAGCCCTATTTTCAAAACCCCGCGGTTCGTGTTATTTCAAATGGCACCATTTGTAGGACTTATATTAGATTAATGCAGATTAGTTATAGTTGCGTCAAGTTTTTAGCTCCCGCTCATTTTGGTTGCTCGCTCCGCATCGCATATTTACATTGTTATTTCATATTGCATTGTTGACATTATGCTGTTAGGACACCAGCACCATTACCGATTATGCGTATGTACCACATACACTTACTTGCCGGCTCACACATATCTTCATCGGTAATTGCCATGTCACGTACACCTTAGAAAATATTGTTGCTTAACTTAGCTTGATAGCCAGTAGTTTGACATAATATTAGTGTACATACCTTATATGCCAGCTTAGATATTGTAGTTATTACTTGTCGCTTCATGCATACTGTTATTCATTCTCATGCTTATATTCATGGTTCTACATGCTATTGATGATTCGGATTTCCATGATATTTTCTGGATTTGGAGAAAAACCGCAAAACATATATAAACTGATTTCTCACTTTTTAAATAAAAGTGCGGTTTTTCCCATGATGTATGAGTCGTCCACCATGAGTTTGCTGATGGATTTCGAGACCCGATTCGAGGAGACGGATGAACCGTTTCGGGTACATGGTGGACCCGGTAAGGTACCCCGGGGCAAGAAGGGCGTGATGATGACGATGTGAGCCTGGCATGGGAGCACTACCTACCGGTGATTTTACCCGACGCGTCGGATATCCGGAGGATACCGTCGTGGTCTTGAGATGGATGGTAGGGGCCGGTCTGGACTGACGGCGCCATAGATATTGTGATTGAGGTACAGAGACTGTGATACCGAGATATCGAGATATTGGGATTTCGTTTTGTGCCGATGCTAGGCACTGTTTTATGCTGATTTCATTATGATACCTCATTTTGAAAATATACAAAGGAAATCTCACTAATTTATGAAAACAGTTTCTTCATTTGCATGTATTCTGTCTTCATGCCTTCATACCTCATTCATACGATATATTGCTACCTGAGGCACTGACACGGGCACATGAGATTACACTCGGGTTAGATATTACCCTAGCCATTGTTATAGGCTGCCTGTTATACATTTTTTGAGGATATATTATGATCATTGACCTAAGATTGCGTTATTTATGCGATTTCTGTGCATGGATGTTTTTCTATTCACGAGTTGGCAACTCACCCCCGTTGTGCCCCAGTTTCTTGCAGGTTTGCCGTACAGGTTTCATTACGGCTTTGCTGGCACTATCTCCATTTCCGGGTGGCTTGCTAGTAGGTGGGTTATTTGTATCTTACCCATCATTATATCTTGTATAATATTATTCCGTTGTATCTAGTAAATTCCATCAACCAAACATGTATTTATTGAGATAGAGACTAGTGTTGTTTATTCTTTCGACCGTAGAGTCGCTCGTTATATTTCTGGTGGTTTTGAGTTTCCTTTTGAGTTTTGATCCTCGCCGTTGGCGTTGTATATTATATTGCTTGTGTGGTTGTGACCGTCGATTGACGAAGAGCTAGCTCCCGCTTGGGGATGCCTTTTTCTTGATTTCGTATACTATTCTTGTTGTATCCCGTTTCGGGGCCAGTATTTACAAAGGAGACTCTGCCGAAATTTTCAGTAAATTTTTGATGTTTTAAAAAACCGCATAATTCGGCTTATGCTACTGAAACTACTTGCTTTAAGTTGGTTTTTCCTGCACTCTACTACTTTTCTTGGTTTGGATTTCTGGGTTTTCGGTTTACTTAGATTACGTACGCCTCGAGACGTTCGTAGTTTAAGTGCCGGTCATGTTCCTTACTTTCGGGTCGTGACAATACGGATTGAGACCCCGATGTGGGGCGGTGGCCGGTCTCACAAGCCATTGGTGTTAGTTGGTTCACCTAAGATGTATACATATGCTCATTGGGTTATGAGTACACCAGACGGACGCGCCGGGAACATGCTAGTTGGTATTATACCTATTGTCAGATAGAAGTTCCCTGGTGACATGTGTACAGGTTAGTCTATCGACCTGAGATCGTCATTTGTCTCGTGTGAGTTCCCACTTTGCTTTGATTACTACCCTACCACGGCTCAAAGGAGTCATGCAAACAGGTTTTGGTTGGGTACAGTCCCGAGCCACATGGAGGCAGTGAGCGGATCGTCAAGGTATTCGTCTCTCCCGGTATTGGGGGTTGATGTCGCGGTGTGCACGGGTGGCCATCTCCAGAAATCCTTGGCCGAGGTAGTCGAGAATTACCAATCCAGGATCGTTAGTTTCTCAATTTGTGATAGGTTTCATACTGACACTAAATGTCGTGTTATTAGGGGTTTGACTTTATCGACCCCCTAGACTCGATATGCGATACTCATAGGCGAACGGACCGGACTGTACGGATATTGTCAATGTCAGGCTCAGTAGGGTTTCAGGATGAGTTTGCTCGTCGGCCTCCCATTCGTTCAATACCTGGGTAGCCATTACGTACAGCTAGTGCCACTGACGTGCTTGTGGTTAAACCCACTGCCAGCGTATTGACGAGTCTTTAGAGTCCCATACAGAGGGTTTCCCTAGTTCGTGCAAAACGTTGTAGAGGCCGTATGATTTTATGGCAGGGTTCGATCATATTCGTGCACTTATGCATAGATCATGATCGGACGGATAATACTAGTGGGCTTTGGTTTAAGCCGTATCCTAATATTATATTGTTGGATTATTTTCGTCTCGTTGTTTTCGTATTTAGTCAGAATACGGGTACGGGTATGTATATACGGATGAGGGGTATTCTTGTAATTCGTTACGAGTTTACTTTTGAGGTTGCTATTTCTTTTCTTTTGTATTGTATTAAACATTTAGGGTTTTCTTTAAATGTTTAATATTGTTGTGATGGAAAGTGTGAGTGCAAGTCATGGCATGGTGCATTGATTGTGGCATGGTGACTCAAGGTGTTGGGCCTTGTGTGATTCATGAGATGAGATATTTATGTGGGGGCAGATCATTATTTTTGTGCTGGGATTTTTTTTTCTTGCCAATCACAAATACCTCACAACTCAAGAAAACAACAGACACAATTCTTCACTTTCTTTTCTTTGTGCCAATTCTTGAGCTCACACATTTCCTCCAATGGCTTCTTCTTCAACCTCCACCCATTCCATCTCATGAGTTGAGAATCCTTAGATGTATTGAGACAAAATGATCACACACTCTCTCTACTTCATCTTGGGTATCTATGCTAGCAAACTGGATTCCCGAGTTACTTCGGTTTTGAAGCGGGAGCCCGTATTACTAATCCTTGACGTGGATCGTCTTCGAAGAGGGAGACCGGAGAACGAACTTGATCGAGGAAGCCGCGACGAGCTTATGACAGAGGTTGAAGACCGAAGGACATGGATCGATCGGTATAACCTATCTAAACTCTTTTTATAGAACTAGTATAGGGTTAATGGCACGATCCGTCGATTAGGGTTCCGTTAGCGCCAGATTTTAAAAGTTTTTGTTCCGCGTTTGGCCACGGATTGATGGCCGGGGCGCTGCCGTAACCCTACATCAGTTAGAATGGGATCTCGCTCAGACGTGTTGTGAGTCGATCGAGAAATGACGAGCAAAAGAGTATTCCTCCGATGACTCGGACGAGTTCCAGAGGACGTAATTGTCCAGATTCTTCCACGGATTGGTTAAGATAACAGATTCATAGCTTTGAGTCCTTTCGAGAGACTCCGGATTGATTGTAGCCGAGAATGAAGTGCAGTACACAGCCAATAAGGTATGATTTCGAAGCGGACGATAATGATGAAAGGTGGAACCAGAGGTTCGTGCGTGATCTTAATGAGTTGTTATTCCACTCCATTGATGTCAGAGGTTTGCTACGTATGCATAGGAGTTGGATGTAGCCACATTTCCAGGAGAAAGCCATGATATGAATGCAGCTGTCCCGGAATGAGAAATGGATTAAGTAAAGAGTGCCAACTTCCGGGCAGTCTGACAGAGATGAGATTGGGAGAGACCTTGGCAGGTTCTTTCTGGAACATTGTGCGATAAAGACTTGGACCCAGGATTGGTTGTATCGCATACACTTATTTGGACAGAGGCTGCCATCATTGATGTGCTACGTTATGGGTAGCCATGTTAATCGGCCAGGAAATCTTCAGAGAAGCGCCAGAGCGGGACTGTTTCCGTCATTACTCCTAATCGGGCTGTCGAGCCGAGGAGTCGTGCAATGGTGATCCACAGAGAGGAACGAGGACCTAAGAGCAGAGGACGCCAGATCATGGGCATGAGGCAAGTAGATATTCTTGCTCTGCCAGCCTTGGGTGCACCGGCACCTTTCGACATTGAAGGAGGGGTACCTCTACGTCAGTTATTTATGAATTGCATCTTGGTGATTAAGATATCACATTTCCATGATTCCGGTATTTTGAAGATTTGTTTCATGATTGATATTTCCTATGTGCACCACGGTTGCACTTGATTCATATTTTTATATATCAGTTGTACCGATTTTGTTTTTCTGCATACCCATTTGCACTCGATTTTGATTTTATGCACTCCGAGATACTTGATTTTGATTTCGTGCATATAGTATGCACATGATTTTGACTTATGCATTTGGTGTAGTTTACGTGCGCTTTCAGTACTTCGATATGGGTTTTGTGCATGCAGTTGTGTCACGTCCCGCTTCCCAGAGTGCGCTAACTATGACACGTGACAGAGCCAACCATGCTACTTGTGTCTAGGAAACATTCCACCATAGTCATATTACGGCTGTCCATAGGATATCAAGAACAGTAAAATATAAAATCTATCTACTACATGTCCATTTGCCAGAATAAAGAGTCAAGAAAATATATAAGCGGAAACGATGAATCCAATAAATAACAACATATGGAAGTACGTTCCAATATGGGCTCATATCAAGAAATAAAAGCTGCGGAAAAAATAACTAGACTAAACATCACTAAACCCAATCCTCACTGCTCGGCTTGACGGCTAAAATACTCCTGTTCAGCCTGCGATAGAGATAGAGGTACCGGGCCATGCAAAACCCAAACGTCAGTGCATCATAATATCAAACAATAGTAATAACCAGGATGTAACCAGATATACAGGCATGAATATAAATCAACAACATGAATGTAAACGGTAAACACAGATATGAAACAGTGAGGTGTGTATGTGTATGTGAAGTGTGACGAGTAATCTAAACTGTGCTACTGGGTTATCTATTCTAAAAGTCTTTGAAATCAATTTAATGGAATTGACGATGTAACTCAATAGTATCCCGTGCGTGCCCGGGACCACGGTCAAGACTCTTGAGCTGAATCCGAGATGTGTCGCTAGGCAGTAAACAGGTAACATGTACAGATGAATGATGTCAGTAACATCATCTCGGGGCTGGCCTAGCCCGTAAAGACTGATCAGTATAAGTATCGAATTGTCGAGTTACAAGTCAGGTTTCATTATTGATTTTCCCTTACCCCAAGGTTATGTGTTCAAGTCAGGTATTGATAATATGGAACTAATGCCAACATATGATCAAGCAGGTACAGGTTTTGTCTATGTAGACAACATGTTACGTCCGTCAGGACAAATAAGTCAGGATTGTCGGCATTAATAACAAGATCAGGTAACAAGTCAAGTAGTGTATCGGAGCAAGTCATGTGCTGCATATGTATAAGTGGACACCAAATGTAAAACTGTAAACGATATCGGGATCACGATAAATAGTGCTGAAGTCAGGATGCATATGTGTCTATCTGTAATAACCTATATATATCCACGACTACTTATGATGCAAGCTAGATAACATGTCATGATAATATAATAGTGAAATGATATCAGAGTGTTCATGCATGTAATTAGATATGCAAGAGTCAGTATGGATATGTACGGGTATCGTAAAACGGTAAAACTGTAACATGGGATGCACACTTAAAATACATGTAATATTTTTATTCATATGGATATATATATAATAGCATAGTATGTAGCAAGATAAACTTGCCTGATTGGATCTCATGATGGGATGCGTACGTCCCGTTCGACGTCGGGTAAACGCCGCGATGCGAACCACGTGTGTACGGAATTGAACCAGGCTACATAAGGACGTGACCACGTTGGATGATGATGGCGACTGGGTTACCTAGATCGTCGGCGATGTGCGCGACTCTGGCGATCACCGGAACAACAAGAATCAAGAAAAGAAAGAGAAGAAGAAGAAGAAGAGTGGTCTGGTATTGGCTCTGGGTTAGAGGAGGCGAGAGGTGGCGACGAGGTGAAGGTCTCCGGCGATGGGGGTTCCAGCGATAGGTGTGGCTGCGTTGAAGGCGTGCAAGGTTGATGAGGATCTCGGGAATGGGTTCTCGTCAGGGGTTGGAGAGAGGAGGTGGTGATGACGAGATTGGGACGAGAGCGGTGAGACGAGGGTGGTGGTGACGGTGATGTTTCCGATGGTGGAGGTCTGGGTGCCGTGGGTTTATTGGGTAGGGTTTCGGGTGTGCAGGGACTCGGGGTTGGAGGAGGAAGTTGAGTCGGGTGATGATGATGAGGGTGTTGAGGAGTTCAGCGGTGAGGGGTGAGGTGAGGGGATGAAGAAGGCGACGAGGTCGGGGTCGGGGTTTTCAGGTGATCGTGGGTTTCTTGGGTTTGCAGTGGATTGGTGGTGGTCATGGGTTGCAGGGATCGTCAGGGTTAGAGGGAGAAGAGGAGAGGAGAGAGGTGGTGACGAGATGAAGGCGAGTGTGGTGACGACGGCGAAGGTGAAGGCGTGGATTAGGGTGTAGGTTTTCTCGCGGTGTGAGGGAAGGTAAAGAAGAAGATATGTGAGGAGGAGAGAGGGGGATGTGGTTTAAAAAATAATTAGGTTAATAATGTATATATATAAGGGAGAGAGAAAGAGATACGGATAGAGAGAGAGAGGTAGTGGAGAGAGAGAGAGAGGCTGTGGGGATTCTTTAGAAAATATTTTAGTTAAAAAATAATATATATTCATATATAATAACAGTTATATATATATATAAAGAATATAATAATACACTTTATAGGATTTATAACTAATACAAAAAATACTTCAAAAAATACCCGGGTTGTGTCTAAAAATCTAGTTTTAAAATACGAATAATATACGTATCAATCAAAACCATAAGCGATGTCCGGTTAGAAAAAATGCATACCCCCAAGAACGGATACACGTAAATCCACGTAGCGATCCAAACGAGTCTGTTTCACTAAACGGGACAAGAACACGATATACGGATGCAATCATAGGGTATGGGGTATGATGCAGGTCATGCTAGGTATTAAAAATATTATATTTGGTTACATTGTATTATTTAAAATATATGCAGATGCCAGATGTATGATACAGGTATAAAGAGCATATAAGTGTGCACGGATCCTCTGTACTAGCAAGGATAAGACATAATCTAGAACCAAGACGGGTTTTAAGCATGCGGGACTGGTCGGATACTAAAGACAGATACCAAAACACTATCCGCACCTGTTCAGTCGAAAATATTGCACATTTGATATAAAATTTTCCTTAATTTTCTTAAATATTTAAAGGTGTTTATTATAAATATAGAACATATTTGGGTTTATCTGCAAAATACTATTTACCATATGTTTATACATTATATTTAACATTATGAAGAAAAATATATGCATATAATATTTATATAATATTTTGGTAATTAAAATATGCATATCATATCAAATATTATAATCAAGATTCTTAAAAGATATAATATCATACAAATGGTTAGAATAATATTTCAAAATATATGCATAATATTTTAGTAATTAATAGATGCATATCTTACCAAATATTCTTAATCAAGTTTCGTAAAGATTTATTACCATATAAAGTAATTAAGATACTCTCTCTAATTTAATAAATATTACTAACATTATTCATGAAGATTTTGTGCAGATTTAGCTCAGGTCAAGAGATCAAGATATTCAAGATGTCAGGATCAAAAATCTGCCAATAAAATCGTAGATATGAAAACTTGGAAAGCGGATTTTTATGGCAAGTCTAAACCTATGAGATCTAGGATTTCTGATTTGAGGGCTATATAAAGGACCGAGGGGTAAAGTTAAAACTCATCATCTTTACACTAAGAAAATCACCGTCAAAGAACAAGAGATCCATGACAAGTCCACGATTCGACGTGATAGGGTGACGTGAAAATCGACGGAGCATCTTCTTCCTATGAGGCAGAGATCGAGAGCAACTTCTTCCTCTTGTAATCTAAATTCGTAGGATTTGTACTTGTGAAGTTGATTAATAAAGGTAGATCATTTTGTTTAATTATTTATTTTTTGTATTTTTACTTTCTGCATTTTAATTATGATCTCATTCTCTATCCTTTATTCTTCTTCTTACAACATGCGTGAGTAATTCCTAGCTTGCTAGGGTTCGTAGGATTAGGATAGAACAATGGATGAGAAAATATTTTAACTTCTTTTAAGTCTTATGAAGTTTATAAACTTTAGCAAAAGAATCGTTAACATCCTAATCGGGCGCACTACCAATTTATTGCTAGTCTCGACCGCGATTTGAGATCAGATTAACAATTGTTTTTTAAGGGCTAGACATGAATAAAGATCAATGAAAGGACAAGGGTCAAAAGTGTGGAAACCCTAGTTTCTTCCAAGAACCCTAATCCTCATTCATCACTATCAATCTAGTTTTAAATCTATCAATAGATAAAAGAAGTAATCTTTATTAGTCATCAATGACTACTAAATCCTAACGAACCCTACAAGCCTTCTTCTTATATATTCTATATCCTTATTTAAACTAGATCTGAAAAATATATCTTTTACATCCGTATTTACCATAGAATCTATTCTTCACTATTCTTTATTCTCCTTGATCTTTTCTAATCAACACGTCTAAAGCATGATTAAAAGTTCCATGAATCCCTGAGGACGACCCGTACTCATCTCGGCTAGCTACGAGCGACACCGTTATTGATTGCGGTTATTTCTACAAACACGCTTTTCACGATCAATCAGCACCCAAAACAAATAATAATCAAGAAATAATCATATGATTAGAAAATACTCAAATAAAATATGGTATAAATGAACTAGGGTGTTACATTATATACCTAACTACAAAAGAATTTCGTCCTCGAAATTCCCCGAACAAGAAAAGACAAGAAAACAAGAATTTAGGAAAAGAAGTGTGGAAACTTCTGTCGAATCTCATCTTCTCGTTCCCAAGTTGATTCTCCGTGCGAAAGATTCCCCCAATAAACAAGTACTAGAGGGATAATCTTGTTCTTGAGGACCTTTTCTCTTCGATCTACAATCGACATCCGTAGTTCTTCGTATGTCAAGTCCTCTCTTACTGTCAGCTCCGAATGATCTAGTACGTGCATCTCATCTCGAACATAATTGCGGAGTTAAGATACATGAAACTGTAAGTCCACGTTGCCCACCCTGGTGCTTACGGGGAGGCGGAAACGGTATAAAAAATCGATTTTTACAACTCAAGGCAACATGGACTAAAAGGAGGATCTTTGCTAAACATAAACTAACAACCAAGCTAAGAGATTTAGCTACTCGGTAAAAGGGTTATACCTAAGTCTTGAAGTCCTTCTCTTCTTGCTCCTTGGAGTGGAATGAACGGGTCATCCTCGTCGCCTTCTCTTGCCGAAGAAAGATCCACCCGAGGGCCTCTACCTTTGGCTCCTACCTCAACCTAGAGGTAACTAAAGTGCTTGGTGTGCTAAACCTAGAACCTTAGAAAGAGTAGAGAGTAATTTTGGTGATTTATCTCAAAAGCTTAATGGTTCTCAACTCATGAGAGGGAGAGCTTTGAGAGAGAATGAGCATGAGAGAATGAGGATAAAATCAAACCTTCTCACATATATGTGAATTATGATAATTAAATAATTAATTAAAGATAATGGTGATGGTTAACTTGAAATGACTATTATCATTTCACATTAATGAATTTTGCAAGAATCAAAGAGCATCTTTCATGTGAAATGATGATGGTCAATTTGTCAACATAGGTCAACAAGTCAACCATAGTCAAATGGTAAACAACCTTAATCATAACACAATTATAATTAATTAATATTAATAATCATATTTCACATAATCATTAGGGTTAAGAAAAAGACAACGGTCATCAACCCTAATGAAAGTCCTCTGCCTCTGCCTCAGTCAACTGTGCATACACACCCGTACCCATGTTTCGAGGAACACGAATACAATGAGATAAAACCAATCCCAAAACATATACTAGGATCTGGCTTAAACCAAAGCCCACTAGTATAAGCTGTCCGGACACCAAACGTGCACAAGTGCGCGGATGTGAACGAACCCCGTCGCAAAACCATGCGACCTCTACTCTGTTTTGCCTAAAGGCGAATAACCCTCTGTGTGGGAATCTAAAGACTCGACACTACGCTTGCAGTGGGTTTAACCACAGACCGCAAGCGGCACTAGCTGTACGTAACGGTCCCCAGGTAGATGCCGATAAGAAGACTGACGAGGTAAACCCATCTGAACTCCTACTGAGCGTGAATGTGACAGTCTCCATACAGTCCGGTCTGTTCGTCTGAGAATATCGCATGGCGGGCCTAGGGGGCGGTAAACGTCAGTCCCCTAATAGCGGTACAGGTCGTGTCGGAGTGTAGCCTAGAACACCCTGAGATAACACTGGAAACCTACCAGTATCTCTCGCTTGCCCTGGCCAGGGACTTTGTGTAATGGCTCTCCTAGACACAGCGCGATATCAACCCCCAATACCGGGAGAGACGATATCTGTCTAACCGTCACTGCCTCCAAGTGCTTCGGGACTGCACCCAACTGCTACCTGTTTGCACGACTCCTTTGAGTCGTGGTAGGGTAGCAATCTAAGAACAGTGGGAACACACTTGAGGAGAAGTGACAGTGTCAATTCAACGGACTAAGCTGTACTCATGTCACCTGGGAACTGATAACTGACGATAGGTATAATACCAACCAACAGTTCCCGACGAGTCCTGTCCAGTGTACTCGTAACCTAACGAGCACCCGCATACTATTTCAAGTACGACGTACTGACGGCTGTGGGACAGACCGTCTCCCAAGCTGGGATGAGAAGCGCATACGCTAGTCTACTCCGGAGTATCGATGCCCTGTCTCGATAGTCCTACGACTAGGGACCTGCATAAGGATGTGCTTGTGGATTACCCAGCCCCCACGAGTGTGACTGCCATCACAACGCTTGTAATCAAGCAAAGATCCTAAGGGCTCCACTAATGTGTAAAGGCGATATGCTTTAAGAAACACATGCACACATTAAAGTAGAAACAAACCAAGTAGCATACTACTATTTTAAGCAAGATTGTCTATACAAGGTGAATATCCCAAGCTTCCATTAAGTAATATACAAACTTGTATGATACAGTAATGGCCTCTAGGGCATATACACTAACAATCTCCCACTTGCACTAAGGCCATGTACTGGCGTATCCAAGACCTATCATCTCGATCAGCCGCTCGAACTGAGTCTGGGGTAAGTCCTTCGGGAATGGATTAGCAGTGTTATCTTCCGTAGCAACTCTCCAAATCTCGATCTCTTGGCGACCCACAATCTCCCTGATCAGGTGATACCGCCTCAAGATGTGTCTGGACTTCTAATGGGACCTAGGTTCCTTCGCTAAAGCTATAGCCCCGTTGTTGTCGCAATACAGAGGTATTGGATCAACAATGGACGGAACCACCTAAAGTTCTATCAAGAACTTCCTTATCCAGATGGCTTCTTTTGCGGCATCTGCAGCAGCGATATATTCCGCTTCCATCGTCGAGTCAGAAACGGTTTCCTGTTTGGAACTCTTCCAACACACCGCCCTGATTGAATGATTTTGCGTGCTCGCGCTTTCTAAAAGATAGATCAAAAATATTTGTAACCGCAATCAAGAACGGTGTCGCTTTGCAGCTAGCCGGTGAGTACGGGTCGGTCCACAGGGATGTTGTGAATTTTCTAATCGCGCTAACGAGTTAATTCCGAAGGGTGTTCGGATTGATTATTAAATCTAAAAATCTAATTAATCTAGGGCAATTATCTAGATCTATTCTTGCTAGGGCTAGGTTTAGGGATGGTTTGGAAATGTAATTAAATCTCAACGCTTTCTATACCCGAATGAAGATCTGTGAGGAGTTATGGTAATTATCAATAAAGTGGATTAGATCCGTTCGGGAAGGTGATCCTTCCTCTAGGTTCTTGTCCTTCCTTTAGAGATCCTTACCCTAACCTCCATTGAAAACATCACACCCGGGCCTTTATACTACGGTATCACCGCTACCTCGAGGGATAGAGTGCCGTAGGGAGCGGTATGTGTATGTATGCATGGAGTCCTATTGTAAATATTTGGTGGGTAAGAAAGGGATGAGAGATCTCATCTCTCAAAATCCTTCCCCAAATCTAACTCTAAATAAGTTCCTAGGGCATGAAATTAAATCTACCTAGGGCAAGGAATTGAAATCTACACTAGGGCAAGAAATTAAATTACTTACAGATGCATCCCTCCAATCATCCATGCAGGGTTGTCAGATCTGAATTTCTGAATGGAGAATAAACACCGATGCTCTCCAATAGATTTCTAAATTTTATTCATAAAAGGAGGCATAGGGAGGCATAAAGAAATTACAATCTTTAGAGTTCTATTTATAGGAAATAGAAACCCTAGGTTACATTTTGATCCGCATGTCTAAAATTACAAAAATAGCCCCATGGAATCTTTTCAGAGCCGTCTAAATATTATGGTAAAATTTTCTTTAAGAGAGGGCTCTTAATGGCCGCGGAACCGCGGCATGGGTAGGGCTTGGGCCGCGGTTCCGCGGCCCATTGGTGAGATCACCTCATGAAATTTCCTGGGCTGCTTCAAGGTTCTTTGGGCTTCTGGTTCTTGGGTTTATTTTATTAATTGGGCTTCTCCATTAGTTCCAGATCTTCAGTGAACATTTTGCAATGGATCTTTTAACCGTTTGTCTTATTATTTTGGACCTTGCCTTGCCTTGTTGATTGTGAACTGTTCTTTGAGGTAGGCTTGATCAAGAGTCCTCTGTTTGATGGTCAAAAGTCCATATTTTCATTGTCTTTACATCGTTTTCACTGTTTCCTGTCCAAGAACCTGTAACCTGTAACATGTAGCAGACATGCGTCAAAAGCACCTGTTTATTTATAAAAAGAATAAGAATGAGGAATATAATAATGCAATATTATGGTGTGAACAAATACCCCCAAACTTATCTTTTGCTCGTCCTCGAGCAAACTTATTTTTTATTCTCTACAAAAACCTAACCGCACTTTCACAGGGAAACGCGATTGCACTGAGCACGTGCAACAAGCCGTTAAACCTCTAGGTGTCCCTAGTAGGAGGAGTGTTGTCTCCTGAGGGTTTTCAGCGGATTACACCCACAAAATCCTATCAATTTGGCTGTTCGACTTTTGTTTTTCAATTAGGTCTTCTAACAAGGAATTCTATTATCTTCGACCCGTAAATTATCCACCCATATTCTTCACACTTCCTCATCATCTAACTTAAGATTATATATGTTATGTAGACCTACTTAGCTTTCGGCATCTCCTAAGTTTTCCTTCTAGGGTTCCATCTCCACTTAGGAATTTTTATCAACTCTACTAAAGATACAAGTTCTATTCTTCATTACTTTCTCTCATCTAAACTCCAATCACATATCCCCACGTGTGTGTAAATATCACCCCTACACTTGGAAATTCAAATCAAGCAATCATACTCTTGTCCGTTGTCCAAAGTACTTATTAGTAGGTGAATTTTTAATTGAATTTTGCTTACACATCCTTCATGCGACCGTTAATACTTCTTGAGGTACCAACAACCGATTACTAGATATGTTTGCACTTTAAAGCGCACTTCCTAGTCTTGCAACACCCAAGGCTTTAGCAGTGACTCCCAAACCAGTTGGTCCAAGGCACTAGGTGATGAAGCACCCTCGCTAAATATTTTTCTATTTTTGGAGCCTTAAGTAATCACAAAAAACCAGTGTCCATTTTTTTATTCTTCATTCACATTTTTTTTCTTTTATTTTGATCGTACTAAGGACTTTAGACAAGAGCATTTCAAGGTCTCTTCTACTATTCCAAGTTTCAAGGTGCGTGATTGTGCTAGTTGTAGGGTATACATTTTCAGAATCTAGACTTAAGCTAGGAATTATTTTTCAAACTTATACTCTAATAAAAACTTCAATATCTTTCCTTCGTTTCGACTTAGCCCAAGAAGTGAACCCAAAATTTGCCTATTTCTAAATAAACTACAAGGCATATACTTTCTACCGTTAAACTTTAAGGAAGGTTATTTTTAGGGTTTTTAATTCACTAAGTCTAAGATCTAGTTGTTCCTAGCCAGTTAACTTATCTGTCAAACTCAAGTCAATTAGCCAAAATTGAATACAGTAATTTTTATAATTTTTGAAAATTTTCATTTTTTATGGGTTTTAAAATAAGTATGCAAATGCAAAAAATATGTACACCATGTGGAAAGAAGAATTGTAGAATATGGTCTCGGTGGGGGCGAAGAATGGCGAAAAGAAGAAGAAAGTGGAGTACGATCTTGAGGGTGTAAATTGAGTGAATATTAGCGCAATATGTGATGACCGATACGTTATAAGCGATTGCGCTAACCTATCTACTCGTCGGGAAATGGGGTCAAATCCCTCAAGATTCGTAAGAAAACATGGGTACGCCGAACTTGGTATAAGAGATGAAAGCGTAACGGTCACTTGTACGGTCGGAACAATAGGAAGGAAGAAAGGAAGTGAATTAGGGATAGTATCTTTCTCACCGTAGTAAACTGTTTCGAACTTGAAAGATTCCATTAATGGTTCGAAACTACTATAATCAACCGAGTCTGATGGCTCACCTGAAAATGTAAAGGACTCAAACTCGGGCGGTGAGTCATCAACATCGTCCGAAAAAGTGAAACACTCGTAGGTGTTATCGTCTGTGAGAATTGTGTCAGATTCAAAGGAAAAGGTTTCAAGCTCACAGTCTTCAAGCGGGGTCGGAACGATGGGAAGGAGGGAGGGTGATATAACAGTCAAAGGTTCAGGAGGATGAATTGGAAAATCAGACACATCAAACAAAAATGATTCAACCTCAATATTATCCTCAAGACTCTCCTCAATACTATCCTCAATATTCAACTCATCCATGCTATTATCATCAAAATCTAGACGCATATGAGATTCGGGAGAAACATTTAATAACCCAGGATGATGATTTGAACATAAAATTTCAAGCAAATCGACAGGTTCATCATCCGAAATATTCCCGGCGTCTATATCCTCAATCAAGTGAAAATCAATTTCTTTAGACACCTCATCAAAAGTATGGATATCTATCGATTTAGGTTCTAGAGTGGAGGTGTAAAGATCGAAAGAATTAGGTGTGGTTTCACTCGAAAGGGGTTCCTCACAATTCGGCAAATCAAACACTACAAAATCACACAACTCGTTTTTATTTTCAACAGGTGAACTATTTAGGGCAATCGATGGAAAACAGGAGTTGTGGGCTTCAATTGGGTAACAGTAGGTTTGATTTGAAAATCCTCTCTTATTCTCACTCTGTCCAACTGCCGCCTCATACATTGAAAAATTTGGAGCTAGCGGAAAACTAGCTACCGGTTCAGCTGGTTGCATAAGGGTGGCCACGGACGCTTCCACATTCCTAACCATTTTGTTTTTTGCTGCGATATACGCCTCCAACACCTCTTCCAAACTAGACTTTGGTGGTAAGGGGGTTTCGGCAAAAGATTCGAAATTGTTTGGATATGTGAAACTCCCAAAAGGCTGTGTAGAAACATTGTCTAGTGACGGTGGAAAAGTCGGGTAGGACTGGTAGGAAGTGGGTGATTGGACAGGGGTAGGGTCAACATGTGGATAAAAGGTGAATAATCATGCGGGCCCTTAAAACTAGATGAGTGGAGAGGGGTGAAAGATCGACTGTGAGATTGAGCAATATGCTCAGCAATGGACATCGGCTTAGGAGTTACAGCTGAACTTGAAAAAGTGGTGTCAACAGACGAAGGTGGTAAAGCTTGACTTGGTTGACACAAAGTGGGTTGAAAAGTCAAACTGTTTCCCCTAGACGCCTCTATTTGATCTTTCAAAGATATTTTAGGCAAGGAAGGATCGTTTTTAAATTGACCGAACAAATTAACGTACGACGCAAAATTAGGTTCGGGATACCAAAGTTCGGCTAATGATTTATTGTGTAGGGTACCCATGTTAGAAGATGAAAGGTGACAAGAAGGAAGGTTGGGTGGTGCAAGGATTTATTTGGGGCTAAAAAATTTTGTAAGTTCTATAAAATATTTGTCCTTTTTATTTTCATTTTTCATTGATTTTTTTCTTTCTCTTTATTTGGAAAAATTTTGTTGCAAAAAGATTTTAGAGAAAAGATATGCAACAGCAAAATATTTTATAGAAAAGATATGTAACAGCAAAATATTACTTGCAACTGGTTATTATTTGAAGCATATCATAAGAATCTTTATTTGGAAAAAAATGTTGCAAAAAGATTTTCGAGAAAAGATGTGCAACAAAAAGATTACTTGCAATCAATTTCTATTTGAGCGGGACCCAAAAATCCAGCACAAGACTTGTTATATGGAAGAGAATATATTTTTAAAACGCACGGAATCTTGCAGGAATTTCCAGAAAATATATATGGGGATTTGCAGAGGGGAGAATTAGAAATCAAACCGTGCAAAAATTGTGCGATGAATAGTCCAAACAGCCGCGATTCCGCGGTTGTTCTGCGGGATCGGGTCCTGAAAAAAATTGTACGGCTCTCTGGTGGTACTCTCCCTCTGTTCTGATATACCCTTTTCTGATTTGCCTTCTGGAAATTTCTAGATCCGTCTTTGTGTAGATCCTACAAGATTCAAACAACACAGTACACTTTCCAAAAATAACAATTGATATATTTTTATATTTTTTTTTTGGATTTTTTAGATTTTTTAAATTTAGATTAACCCGAAATTGCAGAAAGGAAAATTCTACGCCATCCCCGGCAACGGCGCCATTTGATTGGTTGATTTTAGCGTGCTCGCGCTTTCTAAAAGATAGATCAAAAATATTTGTAACCGCAATCAAGAACGGCGTTGCTTTGCAGCTAGCCGGTGAGTACGGGTCGGTCCACAGGGATGTTGTGAATTTTCTAATCGCGCTAACGAGTTAATTCCGAAGGGTGTTCGGATTGATTATTAAATCTAAAAATCTAATTAATCTAGGGCAATTATCTAGATCTATTCTTGCTAGGGCTAGGTTTAGGGATGGTTTGGAAATGTAATTAAATCTCAACGCTTTCTATACCCGAATGAAGATCTGTGAGGAGTTATGGTAATTATCAATAAAGTGGATTAGATCCGTTCGGGAAGGTGATCCTTCCTCTAGGTTCTTGTCCTTCCTTTAGAGATCCTTACCCTAACCTCCTTGGAAAACATCACACCCGGGCCTTTATACTACGGTTTCACCGCTACCTCGAGGGATAGAGTGCCGTAGGGAGCGGTATGTGCATGTATGCATGGAGTCCTATTGTAAATATTTGGTGGGTAAGAAAGGGATGAGAGATCTCATCTCTCAAAATCCTTCCCCAAAGCTAACTCTAAACAAGTTCCTAGGGCATGAAATTAAATCTACCTAGGGCAAGGAATTGAAATCTACACTAGGGCAAGAAATTAAATTACTTACAGATGCATCCCTCCAATCATCCATGCAGGGTTGTCAGATCTGAATTTCTGAATGGAGAAGAAACACCGATGCTCTCCAAAAGATTTCTAAATTTTATTCATAAAAGGAGGCATAGGGAGGCATAAAGAAATTACAATCTTTAGAGTTCTATTTATAGGAAATAGAAACCCTAGGTTACATTTTGATCCGCATGTCTAAAATTACAAAAATAGCCCCATGGAATCTTTTCAGAGCCGTCTAAACATTATGGTAAAATTTTCTTTAAGAGAGGGCTCTTAATGGCCGTGGAACCGCGGCATGGATAGGGCTTGGGCCGCGGTTCCGCGGCCCATTGGTGAGATCGCCTCATGAAATTTCCTGGGCTACTTCAAGGTTCTTTGGGCTTCTGGTTCTTGGGTTTATTTTATTAATTGGGCTTCTCCATTGGTTCCAGATCTTCAGTGAACATTTTGCAATGGATCTTTTAACCGTTTGCCTTATTATTTTGGACCTTGCCTTGCCTTGTTGATTGTGAACTGTTCTTTGAGGTAGGCTTGATCAAGAGTCCTCTGTTTGTTGGTCAAAAGTCCATATTTTCATTGTCTTTACATCGTTTTCACTGTTTCCTGTCCAAGAACCTGTAACCTGTAACATGTAGCAGACATGCGTCAAAAGCACCTGTTTATTTATAAAAAGAATAAGAATGAGGAATATAATAATGCAATATTATGGTGTGAACACGCCCCTCCATTGAGGGTAAAGACATAACCCGACATGGACTTGGAATCATCCTTGTCACTCTAGAAGCTTGAGTCAGCAAAGGCCTCGATCTGGAGGTCTTTTCCTCCATACACCAAAAACATCTCCTTAGTCCTTCTCAGGTACTTGAGAATGTTCTTTACCGCTATCCAGTGTTTCTCCCCAGGGTTTGACTGATACCGGCTTACCACACTCAGTGCATAAGCTACATCCGGTCTGGTACACAACATCGCATACATTATAGAGCCTACCGCAGAAGCGTAGGGTATAATAGACATGCGATCCCTTTCCAAATCAATCTTGGGAGACATCTCTTTGGAGAGGGTGATCCCATGACAAGCCGGTTGATTACCGCGCTTGGAATCTTCCATACTGAATCTTTTCAGTTTGGTGTCGATGTACCTGGAATGTGAAAGTCCTAATATCCTCTTGAATCTGTCACGATAGATCCGGATCCCCAGAATGTAAGAGGCATCACCCAGGTCTTTCATGGAGAACCTGTGTGACAAGAACCCTTTGACAGATTGTAGCATAGGAATATCATTACCTATCAAAAGAATGTCATCCACGTACAAAACGAGGAATACGACAGTTCTTGCTACAAATCTACTATAGATGCATGGTTCATCTGGATTTTTGATAAAGCCAAATTCTTTGACCGTCTCATCAAAACAGATGTTCCAACTCCGCGATGCCTGCTTTAGTCTATAGATGGACTTAAGCAACTTGCACACCTTTCCGCTGCTCCCACTCTGAATGAAACCCTCTGGCTGGTCCATATAGACACACTCCTCTAAATTTCCATTTAGAAAAGCGGTCTTTACGTCCATCTGCCAAATCTTATAATCGTGGAAGGCAGCAATGGCAAGAAGGATCCGAATGGATTTCAGCATAGCCACTGGAGAAAAGGTTTCGTCATAGTCCAAACCAGGTCTTTGACGAAAACCCTTTGCAACAAGTCTAGCTTTATAGGTCTCAACCTGTCCATCTACACCAATCTTCCTTTTGAAGATCCACTTGCATCCTACGGGTTTTACCCCATCTGGAGCAACGTCCAACGTCCATACTTTGTTGGTGTACATGGACTCCATTTCGGTCTGCATTGCATCCAGCCATTTTACCGAGTCAACGCTCTGAATGGCCTGCTGGAAGCTAGTTGGCTCATCACTATCAATGATGCAATCCTCTATATCCCCGTCTATGAGAAAACCGTAGTATCTCTCGGGCGGATGAGACTGCCTACTACTTCTGCGGAGCGGCGCAGTAATGTCCTGATATTTCGAACCCTCTGGTTCTACTAAGCTTTCAGTAATAGCCCGTGGTTCTGGAATTTCTTCCAGTTCTATTGCGCTCCCACTTATCTGATTTTCCAAAAACACAGTTTCCAAGAAGTGGGCATGACGAGAAACAAAAACCTTTTGTTCCTCTTCGCAATAGAAGAAATATCCCTTGGAGTTCTTTGGATATCCCACAAACTTGCACTGTACTGAGCGTGCCTCGAGTTTGTCCGCATGCTGCTTTTTGACAAAAGCTGGACATCCCCATGTCTTAATGTGCTTAAGATAGGGTTTCTTCCCACTCCACATCTGATATGGTGTGGTAGGCACAGTCTTAGTTGGAAATCGGTTCAAAAGGTATGCAGCTGATTCTAGTGCATATCCCCAGAATGATCGCGGTAACTCAGCGTTACTCATCATGGACCGTACCATATCCAATAGGGTTCGGTTCCGTCTCTCCGATACACCGTTATGTTGCGGGGTGTATGGAGGAGTAAGCTGAGAGAGAATTCCATTCTCTTTTAAGTAATCCAGGAACTCGACACTTAAGTATTCACCACCTCGATCAGATCTTAGTGTCTTGATACTTTTGCCTGTTTGTTTTTCTACTTCATTCTTATATTCCTGGAATTTTCCAAAGGCTTCGGATTTATGTTTCATTAAGAAGACATATCCGTACCATGAAAAGTCATCCGTAAAAGTAATGAAGTAAGAATAACCGCTTCACGCATGCGTAGACATTGGACCGCACACGTCGCTGTGTACGAGTTCCAAGAGCTCGCTCGGTCTTACTCCGTGTCCAGTGAACGGAGTGTTTGCCATCTTTCCTTTGAGACAGGATTGACAAGTTGCATATGATTGATATTCGAACGAATCCAAATATCCTTCTGTATGTAACTTCGTCAACCTTCTCGCATTGATGTGACCCAGTCTACAATGCCATAAGAAAGCCTGATTTGTTTCCAGAGACTTTCTTTTGTGTGTATTCTGGACATTGAAAATCTGTGGTTGGTTTAATATGTATATACCATTGCTTAATATACCTGACCCAATCAGAACTTGATTAAGGTGAATGTTTACAACATTGCTTACAAATGCAAATTCATAACCTTCTTTAGATATTAAAGATACAGAAATGATATTACAAGTTGCATTGGGTACAAAATAACAATTACGTAAAACCAAAACATGTCCATCTGACATTCCCAGGTGATAGTCCCCCACGGCCTCAGCATCCATGCTAGCTCCGTTTGCAACTCTGAGGGTCATATCACCTGCCTTCAAAACCCTACGCTTTCTCAGTGCCTGCAAAGAATTACAGATATGAGATCCTGATCCGGTATCCAATACCCAGGAAGTAGAGTTTATTGATAGACAGTTTTCAATAACATACACACCTGAAGCTGAAGCCGCAACTTGCTTCAGATCCTCGTTTCTGGCCTTCCAAGCCCTGAAATCCTTTTTCCAGTGTCCACTCTTGTGACCGTAAAAGCACTCTCCTTCCCCACAAGCTTTCCCGCTACCATTGTTGCCTTTGCCTTTCCCTTCGTATCCACTTTACTAACACCGCCCTTTGGTTTGGTGGGGGTTTTCTTCTTCTTTCCCTTGGCTTTCGCCTTGGACCTAGAAGAGGAAGATCCTCCTACAAACAAAGTGGATATTTCCCTACCTTTCTGTAGGGTGCCCTTTACACTCCTCAGCATGTTGAGGAGTTCTGAAAGTTCAACTTCCTTTTCTTGCAAGTTGAAGTTCAGGATAAACTGGGCGTAAGTGGAAGGAAGGGACTGGAGAATCAAGTCCGTATAGAGCTCGTTCTCTAACGTGGTCCCAAGGTCCGCGAGGTCCTCTATGTAGCCAATCATCTTAAGCACGTGTTCCGCTACCGATGATCCGACGGCCAATCTCGCCGAAAACAGCTTTTTCGAGACTTCGTATCTGGCGATACGGGATTGCTCTCCATACAGTTCTTTTGTATAGAGAAATATGGATTCGAGGTCCATATTCTCGTGCCTCCTCTGATGTTCATTGTCCATAGAGGCAAGCACGAGGCACTTGGCCTTCGCACAGTCGATTTCCCAGGTCTTACGGATTTCCCTATCTGCGACGTTGGTTTTGGGACCTGGGACAGGGGGAGCTTTGGTGGTAAGGAGATACCCCAACTTGTCATAAGTGATTGCCATTTTGACATTCCTGAGCCAATCTTTGTAGTTTGGCCCTGTCAGTATGTTTTTATCTAGTAGTAACTTAAGTCCAGTCATGATGTTTGGTCGCTGCAATTAGGAGAGAGAGAAGAAACACTTTAGCATGATGATCTTGCAAGTTTAGAGTGGTTTTTAATTTGTCTAAACAGGATGGCTCCCACTGTCTCTCGAATCCCTCCTCAAACCATAAAGGAAGAATTAGTCGGGATCAATCTCACCGTACAATTCTTGCTTAACCGTTCAACCAGGCCAGTGTCGGTACTTCGAGGGAGGTTTTCCAACGCTTTCGCGAAGTTCCTTAATTAAGTAACCTCTTTTCCCTGTGGGCGTAGCCCCGCTAACACCTTTCTAGACACCTACTTGGTTTATAGCATTGATCGTTAAGTGAGAAAGTTCCGGAGGAGTAGCATATACTCACAGTAGGATCGGGATCCAAATATCATCGCGTGACAAAACAGAAGGAATCCTACCAGAATCATCACACTCCAAATGGTATGCAGCGCTAGAAAGTTTCAGTTTCTTTAGAAACTCCCGATGTGGATTTTTGCCCCATGCTCTTATGACCTTGACTTTGGCCAACAAATCATAAGTCACATGTCAAGTTCTACCAGTCATTCTCCAGGTTAATTTGAACCCACCCGTACCTACCCTTGATTTTGGCTAACAAGGCAGTACGACTGTCCTAAACCAACACATCTATCTATGCTGCACATGAATACCCAATAGCTACCAATCACTATGCCTTGACTTTGGCCAATAAACATAGCTTGAATACTATTGACCATCCATGTGAAACGACGGAGGGCTACGAATGGTTTTGGAGAAACTGTGAACGTAGTGAACTGGATATAATCGATGGAACGAGATAGCTTTTAAAAGGAGTGGTTCAAGCTCCGCATTTAAAAGTTGGTTTTTGAAAAGAACCGAGTGGTTTTGAAAGTGTTCCAACGACTTTTACTTGGTTTATTTTCTTGTATTAATTTTAATGTGTCCCATCATTTAATCCTACCATTGCAGAAAACAACGAAAATATGACGTACGCTTATGCCATCCGCATTTGCCACGGGGTCCCGTCATCACCCGTTAGGTTACTTAACTAACGACAGAGCGGGGGCTGGACTAGCGCTGATGCAAAACATAAGCAACGCCTAAATAGATATCATATATAGATATATACATTCGTCACATGCAATGATAGTCATTCCAAATCACAGATGAACACATTGGATATACTAGGAATCCGCATTCCGTACGAGCCTATAACGAAGAGCGGATTACACGGTCGCGATGAATAACCAAACCCCACCCTAGACCCCTACGGGTGCTGCAAACTACCCGCCAAGTACCCGAAGAGAAGCAACCCCCCTCAACACCGTGAGTAGGCCACTCGGCACTTCGAGATACCCGGTAGTTTGTGCACCCCACCTTGGGTCTATCTTAGGAGTAAAAACAGTAAAAGAAATTATACAATGACGGCTACAACCCCATCCCGGTTGTGCGGCCATATAAATAATATTACATCAATTTACATATTACATGAATTAAAAGATAAAGAAAACTCTCATCTCATAACCCCCGGCTATTCATCCGCGACAATCCAACGAAATCATATACACAAACAATCAACATTACAGATCACAGATATGTATAACCCCCACTAATCGACGTATAGCGATTAGCAGACATTCAATACATATATCACATCACAGATATAACCCATTAGCCAAAGTCTAGAGAAGTTAGATCAAAATACGGATTTGTAACCACCCCAAAAACAAATTTGTTCTCTGGAAAATCTGGGCAGAAACAAACCATCCTAAAAATCCCAAAACATCAATATAAGAACACCGCAGGAGAAACGACCAACAGCCGAGTCAACTCGGCCGCGGATCCGCGGCAAGAGCATGCTCTTGCCGCGGTTCCGCGGTGAGTTGGTCGACTCGCTGGATCGTTTTTCTTGGGTGTTCTGTAAAAACCCTGAGCCAATTTTTAGTGTATGATTTATTATTTTTAAAGCAGGTTTAAAAATCGGCAGAAAGTTAGGTTTTTGAAACTTGTTTTGCGATTTTTCCCGATCGAAATTCTAGTTACATTGCTAACTTGCTAGTTTGTGTTTAGCTAGGCTCTGATACCACTGTAAGTCCACGTTGCCCACCCCGGTGCTTACGGGGAGGCAGAAACGGTATAAAAAATCGATTTTTACAACTCAAGGCAATATGGACTAAAAGGAGGATCTTTGCTAAACATAAACTAACAACCAAGCTAAGAGATTTAGCTACTCGGTAAAATGGTTATACCTAAGTCTTGAAGTCCCTCTCTTCTTGCTCCTTGGAGTGGAATGAACGGGTCGTCCTCGTCGCCTTCTCTTGCCGAAGAAAGATCCACCCGAGGGCCTCTACCTTTGGCTCCTACCTCAACCTAGAGGTAACTAAAGTGCTTGGTGTGCTAAACCTAGAACCTTAGAAAGAGTAGAGAGAAATTTTGGTGTTTTATCTCAAAAGCTTAATGGTTCTCAACTCATGAGAGGGAGAGCTTTGAGAGAGAGGAAGAGGATGAGAGAGAATGAGCATGAGAGAATGAAGATAAAATCAAACCTTCTCACATATATGTGAATTATGATAATTAAATAATTAATTAAAGATAATGGTGATGGTTAACTTGAAATGACCATTATCATTTCACATTAATGAATTTTGCAAGAATCAATGAGCATCTTCCATGTGAAATGATGATGGTCAATTTGTCGACAAAGGTCAACAAGTCAACCATAGTCAAATGGTCAACAACCCTAACCATAACACAATTATAATTAATTAATATTAATAATCATATTTCACATAATCATTAGGGTTAAGAAAAAGACAACGGTCATCAACCCTAATGAAAGTCCTCTGCCTCTGCCTCAGTCAACTGTGCAAACACACCCGCGAATACAATGAGATAAAACCAATCCCAAAACATATGCTAGGATCTGGCTTAAACCAAAGCCCACTTGTATAAGCTGTCCGGACACCAAACGTGCACAAGTGCGCGGATGTGAACGAACCCCGTCGCAAAACCATGCGACCTCTACTTTGTTTTGCCTAAAGGAGAATAACCCTCTGTGTGGGAATCTAAAGACTCGACACTACGCTTGCAGTGGGTTTAACCACAAACCGCAAGCGGCACTAGCTGTACGTAACGGTCCCCAGGTAGATGCCGATAAGAAGACTGACGAGGTAAACCCATCTGAACTCCTACTGAGCCTGAATGTGACAGTCTCCATACAGTCCGGTCTGTTCGTCTGAGAATATCGCATGGCGGGCCTAGGGGGGCGGTAAACGTCAGTCCCCTCATAGCGGTACAGGTCATGTCGGAGTGTGGCCCAGAACACCCTGAGATAACACTGGAAACCTACCAGTATATCTCGCTTGCCCTGGCCAGGGACTTTGTGTAATGGCTCTCCTAGACATAGCGCGATATCAACCCCCAATACTGGGAGAGACGAATCCTGTCTAACCGTTACTGCCTCCAAGTGCTTCGGGACTGCACCCAACTGCTACCTGTTTGCACGACTCCTTTGAGCCGTGGTAGGGTAGCAATCTAAGAACAGTGGGAACACACTCGAGGTGATGTGACAGTGTCAAGTCAAAGGACTAAGCTGTACTCATGTCACCTGCGAACTGATAACTGACGATAGGTATAATACCAAACAACAGTTCCCGACGAGTCCTGTCTAGTGTACTCGTAACCTAACGGGCACCCACATACTATCTCAAGTACGACGTACTGACGGCTGTGGGACAGACCGTCTCCCAAGCTGGGATGAGAAGCGCATACGCTAGTCTACTCCGGAGTATCGATGCCCTGTCTCGATAGTCCTACGACTAGGGACTTGCATAAGGATGTGCTTGTGGATTACCCAGCCCCCACAAGTGTGACTGCCATCACAATGCTGGTAATCAAGCAAAGATCCTAAGGGCTCCACTAATGTGTAAAGGCGATATGCTTTAAGAAACACATGCACACATTAAAGTAGAAACAAACCAAGTAGCATACTACTATTTTGAGCAAGATTGTCTATACAAGGTGAATATCCCAAGCTTCCATTAAGTAATATACAAACTAGTATGATACAGTAATGGCCTCTTGGGCATATACACTAACAATCTCCCACTTGCACTAAGGCCATGTACTGGCGTATCCAAGACCTATCATCTCGATCAGCCGCTCGAACTGAGTCTGGGGTAAGGCCTTCATGAATGGATCAGCAGTGTTATCTTCCGTAGCAACTCTCCAAACCTCGATCTCCTGGCGACCCACGATCTCCCTGATCAGGTGATACCGCCTCAAGATGTGTCTGGACTTCTGATGGGACCTGGGTTCCTTCTCTAAAGCTATAGCCCCGTTGTTGTCGCAATACAGAGGTATTGGATCAACAATGGACGGAACCACCTGAAGTTCTATCAAGAACTTCCTTATCCAGATGGCTTCTTTTGCGGTATCTGCAGCAGCGATATATTCCGCTTCCATCGTCGAGTCAGCAACGGTTTCCTGTTTGGAACTCTTCCAACACACCGCCCCTCCATTGAGGGTAAAGACATAACCCGACATGGACTTGGAATCATCCTTGTCACTCTGGAAGCTGGAGTCAGCAAAGGCCTCGATCTGGAGGTCTTTTCCTCCATACACCAAGAACATCTCCTTAGTCTTTCTCAGGTACTTGAGAATGTTCTTTACCGCTATCCAGTGTTTCTCCCCAGGGTTTGACTGATACCGGCTTACCACACTCAGTGCATAAGCTACATCCGGTCTGGTACACAACATCGCATACATTATAGAGCCTACCGCAGAAGCGTAGGGTATAATAGACATGCGATCCCTTTCCAAATCAGTCTTGGGAGAACCCTTGAAGTCTAACATGCATGCTCTCAACATATCTTCAAGAGTTTGGATCATTCTTTCTGACTGGCTATCTGTCTTAGGATGATAAGCGGTGCTAAACTTCAATCGAGTCCCCAAACTTTCCTGTAAACTCCTCCAAAAGTGCGATAGGAATCGAGTATCACGATTGGAAACGATGCTCACAGGTACCCCATGCAATCTCACAATCTCCTCCATGTAACGTTCTGCTAAAGCATCCATCGACTAACAAACTCAAAACTGTATAAAATGAGCTGCCTTGGTCAATTGATCAACAATCACCCAAACTGCATTATTGCCCTTTAGACTCCGTGATAAAGCTGTCACGAAATCCATGGTTATAAGTTCCCACTTTCGTTGAGGAATCGGAAGTGGTTACAATAAAACAGCTACCCTTTGATGTTTAGCCTTGACTTGCTGACACACCAAGAACTTCGATACATACTGAGCAATCTCCCTTTTCATTCCTTCTCACCAGAAATGTTGTCGTAGATCTCGGTACATCTTTGTGCCTCCCGGATGTACGGAATATGCGGAACTATGAGCCTCCTTCATGACTTCTTCACAAACATCTCCTTTAGGAACACATAAACGACTCCCATATCGTAACGAACCATCTTCATGAATTAACAAATCTGTTCAAAGTCCCGCTTCTACTTGTTCTCGAAACATTTGCAACCTTGGATCATGCGACTGCGCTGCTTTAATGTTATCTATCAAGGATGACTGTACTTGCAATTGCATTGTTGGGTTACGGCAACGCCACGGCCATCAATCCGTGGCCAAATGCGGAACAAAAACTTTTAGAAACTGGCGCTAACGGAATCCTAATCAACGGATCATACCATTAACCCTACACTAGCTATATGAAAAGGAGTTTAGAGAGATTATACCGAACGATCTGTAAGTCCATGTCACGCACCCCACGAGCTCGCGGGGAGGCGGAATATATGAAAAACAATTATCAAAGCTTCGTAACACGGACTTGAGCACACGAATCGTGTCTAAACCATTACTAGCAAACTACGAAAGGTTTAACTACTCTGATTTGAAGTTATACCTCACGTTACTTGTCCTTCGGGTCTTCATCGCTATCCTCCACGCCTCGTAGGCTCTATGGAACGTCGACACCTCAACGGCCTCCTCGAGTCAAAGACGATCTACCCGAGAGTCTATAGTCCGAGCTCCTATCTCGAATCTGAGATAACTATGACTCCTAAATCGCTAATCTAGAAGTCCTAGAGGGTGTAGAGTAATAAGATGGATTAGTTAGTCACTTAAACCCTAGGTTTCTCAACTCATGAGAGTTATTAGGGTTTGAGGAAGAAGATGAAGACTTGAGGAGAGAGAAAGCTTTTGTGATTATCATATGAATAATAAATCATGAAAGAATATAATGAAGCATACAAATACCTCTTGATCAAATATCTAGAAATATCTAGCAAGCTTCATTTAATCCTATATGGTGAATCACCTCATGAGTCATTAAGCATTTAATGAAAACTTACAACTCATCTCTCCACCTCATTTGTGTTTAATCCATAAAGAAATAAAAACAAATGAGTCATCTTCTTCTATAAGCTTCCCGACAAATTACGAGACTGCCCCTCCCATCCGTATTTCCGAAAAACACGGATAATTTTTGACTGAATAAATCCATCTGTATAATACTAGAATCTGGCGTAAACCAAAGCCCGCTAGTATTATCTGCCCGATCATAATACGTGCACAAGTGTACGTAAGTGACCGCGACCCTGCCGTAAAACCATACGGCCTCTACACCTTTTGCCCGGTGCAGGGAAACTCTCTGTGTGGGACTCTAAACACTCGACACTACGCTGGCAGTGGGTTTAACCACAGGCCGCAAGCGGTACTAGCTGTACGTAACGGTCCCCAGGTAGATGTCGATAAGAAGGACGACGAGGAAACCCATCCGAACTCCAACTGAGCCTGATGTGACAATCTATGTACAGTCCGGTCTGTTCATCTAGGACTATCGCATATCGGGACTAGGGGGCCGGTAAACGTCAGACCCCTAATAGCGGTATAAGTCATGTCGGAGCGAATCCCATTACACCTTGAGAAGCTACTGGAACTTACCAGTAAATCTCGCTTGCCCTGGCCAGGGACTTTGCGTAATGGCTCTCCATACACATCGCGATATCAATCCCCAATACCGGGAGAGACGAATCCTGTTTAACTGCCACTGCCTCCAAGTGCTTCGGGACTGCACCCAACTACAACCTGTTTGCATGACTCCTTTGAGCCGTGGTAGGGTAGTAATCTAAGAACAGCGGGAACACACCCGAGGCGAAGTAGCAGTGTCAATTCGACGGACTAAGCTGTACTCATGTCACCTGGGAACTGCTATCTGACGTTGGGTATAAATCCAACATGCAGTTCCCGGAGAGTCCTGTCCGGTGTACCCGTAACCTGACGAGCACCTGCATACTATCTCCAGTACGACGTACTGATGGCTGTGGGAGAGACCATCTCCCTATGCTGGGATGAGAAGCGTATACACCAGTCTACTCCGGAGTATCGATGCCCTGTCTCGATAATCCTACGACCAGGGACCTGTATAGGATGTTGTCTATAGACTACCCAGCCCCCACTAGTGTGACTGCCACCACAACGCTGGTAATCAAGCAAAGATCCTAAGGGCTCTACTAATATGTATAAGCGATACGTTAGAAGAAACATATGCACATATTAAAGTAGACACAAACCAAGTAGCATACAACCATTTTTAGCAAGACTGTCAATACAACTGTGAATATCCCAAGCTTCCATTAAGTAATATACAAACTAGTATGATACAGTAATGGCCACTAGGGCATAAACACTAACAATCTCCCACTTGCACTAGGGCCATGTACTGGCATATCGCAGACATATCATCTCGAATAGCCTTTCGAACTGCTTCTGAGGAATGGCCTTTGTGAATAGATCAGCAGTGTTATTCTTTGTATCTACTCTCTTTATCTCGATCTCCCGGCGATCTACGATCTCCCTGATCAGGTGATACCGCCTTAAGATGTGTCTGGACTTCTGATGGGACCTTGGTTCCTTCGCTAAAGCTATAGCGCCATTGTTGTCGCAATACAGAGGTATTGGATTAACACTGGTAGGAACCACCTCAAGTTCTGTGAGGAACTTCTTCATCCAGACAGCTTCTTTTGCGGCATCGCAAGCAGCTATGTACTCCGCTTCCATCGTTGAGTCAGCAACGGTGTCCTGCTTGGAACTCTTCCAACAGACCGCCCCTCCATTGAGGGTAAAGACATAACCCGACATGGACTTGGAGTCATCCTTGTCACTCTGGAAGCTGGAGTCAGCAAAGGCCTCGATCTGGAGGTCTTTTCCGCCATACACCAAGAACATATCCTTAGTCCTCCTCAGGTACTTGAGAATGTTCTTTACTGCTATCCAGTGCTTCTCCCCTGGGTTTGCCTGATACCGGCTTACAACGCTTAATGCGTATGCTACATCAGGTATGGTACATAACAACGCATACATTATAGAGCCTACCACAGAAGCGTAGGGTATAATCGACATGCGATCCCTTTCCAAATCAGTCTTGGGAGACATCTCTTTGGAGAGGTTGATTCCGTGACAAGCCGGTAGGTTACCACGCTTAGAATCTTGCATACTGAATCTTTTCAATATGGTGTCTATGTACCTAGACTGTGAAAGTCCCAACATCCTCTTTGATCTATCACGATAGATCTGGATCCCCAGAATGTAGGTGGCATCACCCAGGTCCTTCATGGAGAACTTCTGTGACAAGAATCCTTTGACTGACTGTAGCATAGGAATATCATTTTCTATTAGGAGAATGTCATCCACGTACAAGATGAGGAATACTACAACTTTCCCTACAATCTTACTGTATATGCATGGTTCATCTGGATTTTTGATAAAGTCGAATTCTTTGACAGTATCATCAAAACAGATGTTCCAACTCCGCGATGCCTGCTTTAGTCCATAAATGGACTTAAGCAACTTGCACACTTTACTGCTGCTCCCACTCTGAATGAATCCCTCTGGCTGATCCATATAGACGCACTCTTCCAAATTACCATTTAGAAAGGCCGTCTTTACGTCCATCTGCCAGATCTCATAATCGTGGAAGGCAGCAATGGCAAGAAGGACCCAAATAGATTTGAGCATAGCCACTGGAGAAAAGGTTTCGTCATAGTCCAAACCAGGACTTTGACGAAAACCCTTTGCAACAAGTCTAGCCTTATAGGTTTCAACCTGTCCATCCACACCAATCTTCTTTCTGAAGATTCATTTGCATCCTACGGGTTTTACCCCATCTGGAGCAATGTCTAAAGTCCATACTTTGTTAGTGTACATGGACTCCATTTCAGTCCGCATTGCATCCAGCCATTGAACCGAGTCGCCGCTCTGAATGGCTTGCTGGAAGCTAGTAGGGTCATCATTATCAATGATGCAATCTTCTCGATCCCCATCTATGAGAAAACAGTAGTATCTCTCGGGTGGATGAGACTGCCTACTACTTCTGCGGATAGGCGCTGGTATGTCCCTTTCTTCTGAAACTTCTGGTTCTACCATACTTTCAGTAACAGCCTGTGGTTCTGGAATTTCTTCCAGTTCTATTGCGCTCCCACTCTTCTGATTTTCTAAAAATTCAGCTTCCAAGAAGTGGGCATGACGAGAAACAAAAACCTTTTGTTCCTCTGCATAATAGAAATAATACCCCTTGGAGTTCTTTGGATATCCCACAAACTTACACAGTACTGAGCGTGCCTCGAGCTTGTCCGGATGCTGCTTTTTTACAAAAGCTGGACATCTCCATGTCTTCAGGTACTGAAGATAGGGTTTCTTCCCACTCCATATCTGATATGGTGTGGTAGGCACAGTCTTGGTTGGAACCTTGTTCAAAAGATATGCAGCTGATTCTAGTGCATAACCCCAGAAAGATCGCGGTAACTCAGCCTTACTCATCATAGAACGAACCATATACAATAGGGTTCGATTTCTCCTTTCCGATACACCGTTGTGTTGTGGTGTGTATGGAGGAGTAAGCTGAGAGAGAATTCCATTCTCTTTTAAGTAACCCAGGAATTCGGCACTTAAGTATTCACCACCTCGATCAGATCTCAGTGTCTTGATACTTTTGCCTGTTTGGTTTTCCTTTTCATTCTTGTATTCGCAGAATTTCTCAAAAGCCTCGGATTTATGCTTCATCAAGAAGATATGTCCATACCTAGAGAAATCATCCATAAAAGTAATGAAGTAGGAATAACCACCTCTTGCATGTGTAGACATTGGACCGCACACGTCACTGTGTACGAGTCCTAAGAGCTCGCTCGCTCTTACTACGTGTCCAGTAAACAGAGTCTTTGTCATCTTTCCCATGAGACAAGATTCACAAGTAGCATAAGATTGATATTCGAACGGATTCAAATATCCTTCTCTATGTAACTTAGTTAATCGTGTTTCATTGATGTGACCTAGTCTACAATGCCATAAGAAATCCTGATTTATTTCTGGAGACTTTCTTTTAAGTGTGTTCTGGACATTGAAAACCTGAGCTTGACTCAATACGTATATACCGTCATCTAATGTACCGGACCCAATCAGAACTTGATTTAGGTGGATGTGAACTACATCTCTTACGAATGTAAAGTCATATCCCTCTGTAGAAAGTGAGGACATTGATATGATATTACAAGTCAAACTAGGTACATACAAACAGTTATGTAGAATCAATATCTGCCCACTTGTCAAACCTATTCGATATTCTCCCACGGATTCAGCGTCCACGCTCATTCCGTTTGCAATTCTGAGAGACAAATCACCTATCCTGATAACTCTACGGATTCTCAAAGCATATAATGAATTACAGATATGAGATCCTGCTCCGGTATCTAGTACCCAGGAAGTAGAGTTAATTGACAAACGGTTCTCAATTACAAACACACTTGAGGCCGAAGCCACAACATGCTTCGTATCCTGGCTACTGGCTTCCAAAGCCCTGCAATCCTTCTGCCAATGCCCGTTCCCATAACAATAGGAACATCCCTCCTTCCCTACACCAAGTCCCGAAACTTTTTCTCTTCCCTTTCCTTCTACTTTACTGACACCGTATTTCGACTTTGTGGAGGTATTCTTCTTTTCACCCTTTGCTTTCTCCCTGGATGTAGAAGAAGAAGGTCCTCCATTAAGCAGAGCGGGTGTCTCCCTGATTTCTTTCAGGGTGTAAGTAGAGGGTAGGGACTGTGGAAATAAGTCAGCGCATGACCTGTTTCCCATCGTAGTCTCCAGGTCCGTGAGCTCATCAATATAGCTAGTCATCCTAAGGACGTCGTGCCTTACAGATGACCCGACAGCCAACCTCGCTTGAAGCAATTCGTTCGAGGTCTCATATCTTGCGATACGAGATTGCTCTCCATATAAATCTTTGTTATGGAGAAAGATGGAAACTACGTCCATCTTCTCGTGCTGCTTCTGGTATACACCATCAACTGAAGCCAACACGAGGCACTTGGCATTCGCATTATCCTTTTCCCTTGTCTGACGGATATCCATATCCGCGACGGTGGAAACTGGACCTGAGACAGTGGGATCTTGAGTAGTAATAGGGTGGTCCAGCTTGTCATAGGCAATGGACATCTGGACAGACCTTTTCCAGTCATATAAGTTAGATTCAGTCATTTTGTTATCTAGATGTAACCTAGTCATGGTCACAAGGTCGCTGCAATGAGAGAGAGAGAGAACACTTTAGCATGATGCTCTTGCAAGTTTAGATTGGTTTTTAATTTATCTAAACTGGATGGCTCCCACTGTTTCTCGAATCCTTCCTCAAACCATAAAAGAAGAATTAGCCAGGACTGATCTCACCGTACAATACTTGCTTAACCGTTCAGCCAGGTCGGTGTCGGTACTTCGAGGGAAGTTTTCCAATGCTTTCACGAAGTTTCTTAATTAAATAACCTCTTTTCTCTAGGGGCGTAGCCTCGCTGACACCTTTCTCGACACCTACTTAGTTTATAGCATTGATCGTTAAGTGACGAATCTCTTGATGAGTAGCGGATACTCACAGTAGGATCGGGATCCAAATATCATCGTGTGATAATGCTGAAGGAATCCTACCAACATTCATCAAACTCCAAATGGTATGCAACACTAGCAAGTTTCAGTTTCTTTAGAAACCCCCGATGTGGATTTTTGCCCCATGTTCTTATGACCTTGACGAAGGCCAACAAATCATAAGTCACATGTCAAGTTCTGCCCATCATTATCTTGTTAATTTGAACCCACCCGTACATACCCTTGACGAAGGCCAACAAGGTAATATGACTGTCCCAAACCAAATCATCTATCTATGCAACAAATGAATACCCCAGCAGCTACCAAACACTATGCCTTGAAGAAGGCCAACAAACATAGCTCGAATACTACTGACCATCCATAAGAAATGACAGAGGGCTAAGACTGGTTTTGGCGAAACCGTGGACGTAGTGAACTTGATATAATCGAAGGAACCTGATAGCTTTTTAAAAAAGGAGTGGTTAAAGCTCCGCAATTTAAAAATTCTGCTCTTTTAAAATAACCGAGTGGTTTCTTATAAATTTGTTCCAACGATTCAACTTTGGTTTATTTTCTTTGCATTAAAATAATGCGTCCCATCAATTAACCTATCATTACAGAAAATAACGAAAATACAACGTCCTCTTATGCCATCCACATTCGCCACTGGGTCCCGTCATTCACCCGTTAGGTTACTTAACTAACGACAGAGCGGGGGCTGGGCTAGCGCGGGTGTAAAACATAAGTGACGTATAATAGCTATCATATATAGATATTGTACATTCGTCAAACGCAATAATAGGCATTCCAGATCACTGATGAACATTATTGGATATACAAGAAATCCGCGTTTCCTTTGAGCCTACAACGAAAGACGGATTACACAGTTGTGATGAATAGCCATTACCCCATCCTAGACCCCTACGGGTACGGCAAACTACCCGCCAAGTACCCGAAGTGAAGCGGTCTCCCTCAACAACGTGAGTAGGCCACTAAACACTTCAAAGTACCCGGTAGTTTGTGCACCCCACCTTGGGTCTATCCTAGGAGCAAAAAACAGTAAATGAAATAATACCACGGTGGCTACAACCTCAGCCCAGATGTGCCCCGCAAAAGAATATTACATCATATTACAATTTATATCGAATGAATGAATATAAAAACCCATCTCAAACCCCAGCTAATCATCACAACGATCCAATCAAGTTCATATACACAAACCAGTAAAAACCATTACAGAAATATGCAACCCCTTGCTAACCGACATACTAGCAATTAGGGGAGGTTTACGAACACATTAAACATCACAGATAAAACCCGATTAGCAAATAACTTCGAATATCGATCGACAACCTTTTTCCGTGTCTACCCCAAATGCAAGCCAACACTGAAGTAACCTGGGCAGAAATAAAATATACAGGAAAACTAAACACCCAAATTCAAGAGTTACCGTGCAAATCCGAGTCAACTCGGAGTTGACTTGGCCGCGGATCCGCGGTGGATAGCACTAATCTGCCGCGGTTCCGTGGCCTTATCACCGAGTTAGCAGCTCATATTTCCCCAGATTTCTTAGAATTCCCTGCTGTGAATTTTCATGCCTATCAAATAATTTTTTCGACACGTTTAAAATTGACAGAAACTTGAGGGGTCTGGGGTTTTGTTTTCGCGTTTTTCCGATGATCGAAGTTCTAATTAGTTGCTAATAAGCTAGTAAAGGTCTAGTAGGCTCTGATACCACTGCTGTAAGTCCATGTCACGCACCCCACGAGCTCGCGGGGAGGAGGAATATATGAAAAACAATTATCAAAGCTTCGTAACACGAACTTGAGCACACGGATCGTGTCTAAACCATTACTAGCAAACTACGAAAGGTTTAACTACCCTGATTCGAAGTTATACCTCACGTTACTTGTCCTTCGAGTCTTCATCGCTATCCTCCATGCCTCGTAGGCTCTATGGAACGTCGGCACCTCAACGGCCTCCTCGAGTCAAAGACGATCCACCCGAGAGTCAATAGTCCGAGCTCCTATCTCGAATCTGAGATAACTACGACTCCTAGATCGCTAATCTAGAAGTCCTAGAGGGTGTAGAGTAATAAGATGGATTAGTTAGTCACTTAAACCCTAGGTTTCTCAACTCATGAGAGTTATTAGGGTTTGAGGAAGAAGATGAAGACTTGAGGAGAGAGAAAGCTTTTGTGATTATCATATGAATAATAAATCATGAAAGAATATAATGAAGCATACAAATACCTCTTGATCAAATATCTAGAAATATCTAGCAAGCTTCATTTAATCCTATATGGTGAATCACCTCATGAGTCATTAAGCATTTAATGAAAACTTACAACTCATCTTTCCACCTCATTTGTGTTTAATCCATAAAGAAATAAAAACAAATGAGTCATCTTCTTCTATAAGCTTCCCGACAAATTACGAGACTGCCCCTCCCATCCGTATTTCCGAAAAACACGGATAATTTTTGACTGAATAAATCCATCTGTATAATACTAGAATCTGGCGTAAACCAAAGCCCGCTAGTATTATCTGCCCGATCATAATACGTGCACAAGTGTACGTAAGTGACCGCGACCCTGCCGTAAAACCATACGGCCTCTACACCTTTTGCCCAGTGCAGGGAAACTCTCTGTGTGGGACTCTAAAGACTCGACACTACGCTGGCAGTGGGTTTAACCACAGGCCGCAAGCGGTACTAGCTGTACGTAACGGTCCCTAGGTAGATGTCGATAAGAAGGACGATGAGGAAACCCATCCGAACTCCAACTGAGCCGGATGTGACAATCTCCGTACAGTCCGGTCTGTTCGTCTAGGACTATCGCATATCGGGCCTAGGGGGCGGTAAACGTCATACCCCTAATAGCGGTATAAGTCGTGTTGGAGTGAAGCCCATTACACCTTGAGAAGCTACAGGAACCTACCAGTAAATCTCGCTTGCCCTGGCCAGGGACTTTGCGTAATGGCTTTCCATACACATCGCGATATCAACCCCCAATACCAGGAGAGACGAATCCTGTCTAACCGCCACTGCCTCCAAGTGCTTCGGGACTGCACCCAACTACTACCTGTTTGCACGACTCCTTTGAGCCGTGGTAGGGTAGTAATCTAAGAACAGTGGGAGCACACCCGAGGCGAAGTAGCAGTGTCAAGTCGATGGACTAAGCTGTACTCATGTCACCTGGGAATTGCTATCTGACGATGTGTATAAATCCAACCTGCAGTTCCCGGCGAGTCCAGTCCGGTGTACTCATAACCTAACGAGCACCTGCATACTATCTCCAGTACGACGTACTGATGGCTGTGGGACAGACCATCTCCCAATGCTGGGATGAGAAGCGTATACACCAGTCTACTCCGGAGTATCGATGCCCTGTCTCGATAATCCTACGACCAGGGACCTGTATAGGATGTTGCTTATAGACTACCCAGCCCCCGCTAGTGTGACTGCCATCACAACGATGGTAATCAAGCAAAGATCCTAAGGGCTCTACTAATATGTATAAGCGATACATTAGAAGAAACATATGCACATATTAAATTAGACACAAACCAAGTAGCATACTACCATTTTTAGCAAGACTGTCAATACAACTGTGAATATCCCAAGCTTCCATTATGTAATATACAAACTAGTATGATACAGTAATGACCTCTAGGGCATAAACACTGACACGATCCGTGTCCTTCGGTTTTCAATCTCTGTCCCAAGCTCCTTGCGGCTTTCTCGATCATGTTTGATCTCCGGCCTCCCCTCATCGAAGAAGATCCACGTCGAGGGTTAGTAATACAGGCTCCGACCTCAAAACCGAAGCAACTCGGGTATCTAGTTTGCTAACCTAGATAGCCAAGATGAAGTAGAGAGTGTGTGTGATTACTTTGTCTCAATACACCCTAGGTTTCTCAACACATGAGATATATAGGTTGGAGGTTGAAGAGGATGCCATGGGTGAGAAAGTGTGAGGCAAAAAAAAAGCAAGTAAGGAAAGTTGTGGCTGCCTTGAGATTGTATGATCGTTTGTTGTGAGCATGAGCAACTAAAGGAAAACCCTAAGGAAAATATCCTCTCACAACTAAATATCTCACAACCTCACTCCAAATTTCTTGCATCCATGACTCATCTCATGACTCAATACCATGACTCACCAAGTGCACATGCTAGAATAATGACTCACAACAATGAGTCACACTCTCCACAATATTAAACATTTAAACCAAAATGTTTAATGAAGAAAAAGAAATGGCATCTACTAAAGTAATCTTGTAACGAATTACAAGAATACAAGAATACCCCTCTTCCGTATATACATACCCGCATCCGTATTCTGACTGAATACGAATACAACGAGACGAAAATAATCTAACAATATAATACTAGGATCCGGCTTAAACCAAAGCCCACTAGTATTATCCGTCCGATCATGATCTGTGCACAAGTGCACGTATATGATCGAACCCTGCCATAAAACCATACGGCCTCTACAACGTTTCGCTCGAAGCAAGGAAACCCTCTTTGTAGGATTCTAAAGACTCGTCAATATGCTGGCAGTGGGTTTAACCATAAGCACGTCAGTGGCACTAGCTGTACGTAACGGCTACCCAGGTAATGAGCGAAAGGGAGGCCGACGAGCAAACTCATCCTGAAACCCTACTGAGTCTGACAGTGACAATATCCGTACAGTCCGGTCCGTTCGCCTATGAGGATCGCATATCGAGTCTAGGGGGTGGATAAAGTCAGACCCCAAATAACACGACATTTAGTGTCGGTATGAAACCTATCACCACCTGAGAAACTACCGATCCTAGATCGGTAATTCTTGACTACCTTGGCCAAGGATTTCTGGTGATGTCCACCCATGCACACCGCGACATCAACCCCAAATACCGGGAGAGACGAATCCCCTGACGATCTGCTCACTGCCTCCATGTGGCTCGGGACTGTACCCAACTAAAACCTGTTTGCACGACTCTTTTGAGCCGTGGTAGGGTAATAATCAAAGCACAGTGAGAACTCGCACGAGACAAATGACGATCTCACGTCGATAGACTAACCTATACACATGTCACCAGGGAACTGCTATCTGACAATAGGTATAATACCAACTAGCATGTTCCCGGCGAGTCCGTCCGGTGTACTCATAACCAAATGAGCACCTGTATACATTTTAGGTGGACCAACTGACACCAACGGCTTGTGAGACCGGCCATTGCCCCTCGTCGGGGTCTCGATCAGTATATACTAGTCTACTCTTGGAGTATCGATGCCCAGTCTCAAAACTCCCACGACCAGGGACATTTTAAGGATGTGCTTATAGACCACCCAGCTTCCACGTATATGATCACCATCATACTGCTGGTAGTCAAGCATGAATCCTAAGGGCTCTATCAACATGTAATAGTGATATGTAATGTCACCTGAAGCTTGTACACGATGATAAAGACAAACCAGATAGCATACTATCATCTCGAGTAAGACTGTTCTACCGGTATAGGTCTTCCCTCAATCATTGCAATCACGTGCCTGCATTCCAATAATTGACTTGAAGGCACTATAGTCAAAAATCTCCAACTTTCACTTAAGGATAATTATTGCGGTGTCGCATACTCACTGCTCGTGTGATACCGAACACCCAACTTCTCTACTAATCAGTTTCACAAAGCTCATTTGTAAAACTATTGCGTTTGAGAAATAGCCTCAGTGAGTGGATCCGCTACAATGTTTCTTTCTATGTCTCTTTTTATCTCAAGTTCGTGGAGAAAGCCATCTTCCGAAATGAACGATACCTGTCTTAGAATATGTCTGGATATCTGATGGGACCCAGTTCACAAATGAACTCCAAATCCAGCAAAACTTCTTAGACTGTATCGTCCATTGAATTTAATCATTATCTTGTGCCATGCCTTTCTCAGTATCCGCTTGGACCACCTGTCCAAACTATTGCCCCTTAAAAGAGGGAAAACTATAACTCTGACAGTCACTCTGTCATCCAGGTCACCTTAGAAGCCTGTAATGATAACCGTCTCCCGAAGGAGGCTGCCGTGACCAAATCCCTAGAACATCCACTTATGTTCATAAACTGCTTCCGAACGTTTTTACAGGATTGGATTAATATATAAACTTATTGCAGCTAGTGCAAAAACAATATCTGGTGTGGTACTTGACATCTCATGATTGACTCAATTGCCTAAGCAAGTAATATGTCTATCTTGCACATCCTCTCCTCTTTAGTCTGTAAGACACCTTTAGAGAGGGTGACTCCATCACCTGCAGGTGCATCACCATGCCAGGAGTCGTCCATTCTAAAACACCTTTCGAATACTGTCTAAGTACTCAAATTGAGAAACTACCCAAATTTAGATCTAAAACCATAGATCCAGTATCCAGAATGCCTGATATAATATCCATATCCTATGTGTAGAAACCACTGTGTGACAACCACAGTATAACCGATCGTATTGTACGAATTTCACTTCCTACAAAGTTTATGTCATCCAAAAACCAGGACATCACACCTTACTACCTTCTTAATTGATCCATCTCCTATTCTGATGAAGTCAAAGCCTATGACCGTCACATCAAAAATTGATGATCTATCTCCGCTATACCTTCTTTAGTCTATAAATAGACATAAGCTACTTGTCCACTATGCTTCCGCTGCTCCCACTGACTATAACAATCCTCTGGCAGAGTCATATACACGTGCACTTCTAAAGCCAGTTTAGAACGACGCTATACCCATCCTCGTGCTGGGTCTCATACTCTAAAACAGCAGTAATGGCAAGTGTGGGTAAACAAGAACCTCCCTGTCACCGTCATTGAGGAAACCGAAGTACCTCTCGGGTGCCTTAGGTTACCTACCTTATCTGCGGGGTAGCTAATGGAATGTCAAACCCGATTGAATCTTTAGGTTCTATTAAATTTTCAGTAATCGTTTGTGGTTCTGGAATCACTTCCAGTTCTACCATACTCCCACTGCTGTTTTCTGAAAAAGTCCATTTTACTAAAACTATGGCGAGTCATGAACAATATCATTATTGATCTTCCAGATGGTAGAAAGTTAACCCTCGTCATAGCCCGGGATAACCCATAAACTGCCATTACAGAAATGTGCCTTGAGTTATCTAGAGTCTGGTTTTAAGCATAAGTCGGACAACTCCATATGCCTTAACATCGTTAAGATATGAACCATTCTATATACAATATAGAAACAGAGGCACTGAATTAATTGGAACCAGATTCAAATCATGCAGCTGTCTCCAGTGCATGTCAACTAAATGGAAGGAGGCCGATCAACATTACTCAACTAGGAGCGCATCCAAATATGAGTAACCTGAATGAGAAGCAAGTTCTCAAAACCATTATTATCAACTGAATACCAAACACAAGTATCTACATCTTCGATCACCTTGAAGAATCCTGATACTTGCAACACATGGTTCTCTACTTTATTCTTGTACCTATAACTTCTCAAAACATGGACATTGTATTTCTACGAAATACTTGTCTAAAACTGAAGAAGTCACAAGTAAACAAAATATAGTACGAGCACCAACCCCTTTGTCCTAATGGACACTGGACAACATATAATACTTTGTATAAGTCCCCTGAGTTGAATAACTCAAACCCTGTGCGTCGTAGGTTGAAAACTGTACTATGGTTAAGAAGAATTACACCGCTGTTTAATGCTCCTTACCCAATCATCCACTGATATAGGTAAATGTCATGGACATAATTTCAAAAATTTATATCTCACTTTATAAAATAAACGTATAGATATATCAGTTTGAAATTGGTGCATAACAACGGATATTCAAAACCAAATATTTGCCGTCAGACAAAACCCCAGGTGATTTTCTCAAATATCACCAATTACAACGAATTCCGATATAGTGAGGATATAATCACCTAATTCCCAATAACTTACTCCCACTCATCATCTGTAAAACCATATAGATGTGAGAATCAAACCTGGTAAATACATACCTTGGAGTAAGGATTTAATTGGGAAATCAGTTTTCAATTAACAACGCATAGTGAAACTGAAACATGAAAATGTTTTGAAGGGGTAGCCGGGTATTCCTAGTAATGGCTCTTCCATTATACAGATTCATGACTGTAACCATATATTTCCTTACCACCTTTCCAAATCCCTTTATTTGTCTTTACTCATTACCTTCTGTACACCACCCTTAGGCTAAATGGTTTTCTTCCTTCCCTACCGTTCGACACCAGTCTATGGTTTGGAAGAAAACTATCCAATAAGCGTAAAAGGTGTACTCTCCTAATCCTAGGAGCACTCGCAACCTGAGAGAATGCAAAGATAAAAGACAACTGAATAATCCTTATTCTATTTCTCCTGAACCAGAATCCATTCTCGAACTGGAACAAGTTCCTTCGAGTTCGTATGTAAATATACGATGGATAATCTAATAAATGTGGATCTTCGTAGTGATACGGGGTGTTCTGGAGAAATATAAAGGTGAAGTAAGAGTGGCGATGATATACGCGGTTTCGTCGTGAATGATAGCAGTCACAATTTACTTTTCCCTCTTTCTAATCCCTTTATTTGTCTTTACTTATTACCTTCTGTACACCACACTTAGGCTAATTGGTTTTTTTCCTTCCCCACCTTTCGGCACCTGCCTATGGTTTGGAAGAAGACTATCTAATAAACGTAATAGGTGTACCCTCTCCTAATCCTAGGAGCCCTCACAACCTGAGAGAAGGAAAAAGGAAAAGACAACTGAATAGTCCTATTCATTTTCTCCAGAACCGGAAACCATTCTCGAATCTGAAACAAGATTCTTCGAGTTCGTATATAACTATACGATAGTCATATCCAATAAATGTGGATCTTCGTAATGATACAGAATGTTTCGGAGAAATGTAAAGGGTAAAAGAAGGAGTGGCAATGATATATGCAACTCTGACAATCCAAAAGCCAGTGTGTTTTAAGAAGGTTCAGTTAACTTGGTTTATGAGTTCTAGTCTAGGTTCAGGCCATGGTCGCTGCCAAAGAGAGAGAGAGAGAAAAGAAACACTTAACGTGCTCTCTAATCTAGATCAGAATAGTTAATCACTTTATATAATCAGGAAGTCTCCCACTGTATCCTCAAATTCTCCTCCAAACCCAAAGGAAGAATTAGTCGGGATCATCTAAAATCACCCGAGGAGTAAACCAACCCATCAGTGGGAATCGGGATCCAACTATCATCGCATGATAACTTGATGGAATCCACTTAAGTTATCACACTCCAGAAGGTTTGTGCATGCCTGGCAAGTTTCCTGTATGTTTGAAACTCTCGATGTGATTTTTACCACATGCTCTTATGACCTTAACGAATGCCAACAAATAATAAGTCACATGTCAAGTTCTACCCGACATTGTCCAGGTTAATTTGTGTAGGGTTGCTAAGCACGCTCACAAGGTTCTACGAGGCATCAACCATGCCCGATTAAAAATTTAGCCGTGCCGAACAACCCAAAGCCAGATCTTTAAACTAGAGTTTAGGCGAAAACTAACATGTTAAATACTTTAACACTAAGTGAGAGGGATTACAACCTTTGTAGATCTGGTCCTTCACTTCTTAAGCTCCGTGTTGAAGTCCCTTCGCTGCGATCATCGTGTTCCGAACTCTCGAGAGGCTCCGTGAAGAGAAAGGTGCAAGCTTGCTTCCGATCTTCAATAACAAAGATGATCTACCTTGAAGTTTCGTTAACACAAGCTCTCACTCTCTAAAAGAAGTGAACACCCTCATCTAAATGGCAAGGATAGATGAGGATGATGAAGTAGGATTTTCTCTCTCTTTTGTTTTCATATTCTCATATATAAACATCACTTTATGAAAAAGCTAGTGAAGCTTTTCATCAAGGAGGAAGAAGCAAGAAGAAGAGCTCAATCCTTTTGTGATGAATAATGAATTAATGTAGTGGTTACAAATCTAACCAAGGGTTAAGCATGAAAGAGTTAACCCTTGTAGAGAATTAACTAGAGTTAATGGTTTGGATCGGGTTAACATAATATCTTGACAAAATATCAAGCAAAACACAAAGTCAAAGCTTCATGAAGCTTCATGCAAAAGCTAACCCTAATCCAAACCCTAACCAAGTTTAAACCCTAAACCATTGTTAAATTTGTAACCCTAACATGTTACAATATTATTGTTGGAGATAGTGCCCTCATAGTCAATTATTGGATCACAGGTACGTGATTGCAATGATTGCGGAGGACCTATACTGGTAGGACAGTCTTACTCGAGATGATAGTATGCTATCTGGTTTGCCTTTATCAGTCGTGTACATGATCAGGTGACTGATTACATGTTACACTTTGATAGAGCCCTTAGGATCTTGCTTTAATACCAACAGTATGATGGCGATCATATACGTGAGAGTTGGGTGGTTTATATGCATATCCTTAATTGTGGTCCCTAGTCGTGGGTGTTTCGAGACAGGGCATCGATACTCCGGAGTAGACTAGTGTGTACAGTCGAGACCCCGACGAGGGGCGGTGGCCGGTCTCATAAGCCACTGGTGTCAGTTGGATCACCTAAGATGTATACAGGTGCTCATTGGGTTATGAGTACACCGGACAGGACTCGCCGGGAACCTGCTAGTTGGTATTATACATATCGTCAGATAGCAGTTCCCTGGTGACATGTGTACAGGTTAGTTCATCGACCTGAGGTCGTCATTTGTCTCGTGTGAGTTCCCACTGTGCTTTGATTTCTACCCTACCACGGCTCAAAGGAGTCGTGCAAACAGGTAGTTTTTGGGTACAGTCCCGAGCCATATGGAGGCACGTGAGCGGATCGGCAGGGGATTCGTCTCTCCCGGTATTGGGGGCGAGGTCGTGCTGTGTCTAGGAGAGCCATTACACAAAGTCCATGGCCATGGCAGGAGATTTACTGGTAGGTACTCCAGTAGTATCTCAGGGTGTTATTGGGCTACACTCCGACACAACTTATACTGCTATTGGGGGTCTGACGTTACTAGCCCCCTAGGCAGATATGCGATACTCATAGATGAACGGACCGGACTGTATATACATTGTCACTGTTAGGCTCAGTAGGGTTTCTGGATGAGTTCGCTCATCAGCCTCCCTTGAGGTCAGTCCATGGGCAGCCGTTACGCATTGCTAGTGCCGCTGACGGTTTGTGGTTAAACCCACTGCCAGGGTACTGACGAGTCATTAGAGTCCCCCACAGACAGTTTCCCAAGTTCGGGCGAAACGTTGTAGAGGCCGTATGGTTTTATGGCAGGGTTCGGAAAATGCAACGTGCGTTTACGCACGTGTTATTTTTCGGGCAGATGATACTGATCGGCTTTGGTTTAAGCCGGATCCGAGTATTATATTGAGTATGTATAATATCTTTGTCTCAGTTGCATTTGTATTCGGTCGTAATACAAATGCGAGTATATTTATACAGTTACGGGGTTATCCTGAAAGTCGTTTCAGGATCACTTTTGGAAGTTGCCAGTTTCCAGTTTTCTATCAGCCGTCTTTTAACATTCGGTTAAAGACGGATTTATCTTTTCTTGGATAAGGCTGAGTCATCATTCTAGAAGCTTCTAGAAGTGGTGATGAGGCTAATGAGTCATTAATGCTTTAATGGAGCCATTAATGCAATGGTGACTAGGTTAATGAATCACCATTTGCATTAATGATGTTTTGTTTGCATGAAGGATATTTGTGGTTGATATTTGTTCTTATAGTCACTCTCCCCTCTCCTACACTCACCTCCCTTTTTGCATAAATATGGCCGGCCCCCTCTCCTACACACTCTCTCACTTGAGGTTTTCATATGGTTGTAAAAGATATGATAGTATTTGGGGTGCATGGAATTTTACAGTTCATTTCATTCCATCACCCAATTCCCTCGGCAACTTCATTAACCGATCGTCCACGGATTTGGACGAAGTGAGACAAAGTCATCTACTCATTCTCTACATCAATCTTGGTCGTCTCTTTTAGCAAACTTGACGACCGAGTTGCCTCGAGTCAGAGGCGGGAGCCCGTTTAAAGAATCGTCGACGTGGTGCCACCTCGACAAGGATATCGGAGATCGACGAGATTGGAGCAGCCGCAACGGAGCGTGGGATGATGGTTAAAGAACGAAGGACTCGGATCGTTCGGTATAACCTTTCTACACTCTTTACAGTTTGTTAGTTTAGCAATAAGGGCAGATCCGAGTTAAAGTATACGATAGCGCCAGTTAAAAGTTTTTTGTTCCGCATTTGGTATCTGTAGACGGTCGGGACGCTAGCGTAGACTTACAGTGGTATCAGAGCCTAACCATTTTGCTATGCTAACTTGTGCTAACGCGTTTAAAACATCGATCGAACCGGAAATCGAAAATTGCAAAATTCCAAGCTCACAGTTTCTGTCGATTTTAAATGGTCTCCTAAAATTTTTCTACATGTCTCAAAAATCTGTGCAGGCTTTTCTAAGAACACGGACCAAATTTAGGCACGTGGTCCCACCAAGCCGCCGCGGAAACGCGGCCAAACCCATGGTTTGGCCGCGGATCCGCCGCCACTTGGTGAGATCATGCTCCCAAAATTGAACAGTATGTTCTTCTCTGGATTTTGTGGTTTGTGGTATATATCATTTGGGCCCAGGTTTTGTTACTGTTCACCAGTAAGTCGTGGGGCCCACTTCTTGATATTTGGTCGATCGAAATTTAAACATGTTAGTTTACAGTGCTTACATTATATCTCCGACCGGGAATGTCATTTGATCGGTAAACCGCGTCTGATTGCTATAGTTCTTTTAGACGGGTTTGCGAACGTGACATTCGCGTTGATGTTCTGTGTTGTGCTGTGTTGTTGCGGATTTGTCGTGGTGGATAGCAGTGTGCAATGATAGTACAGTTTGAGTTTATTTGTACATTTGATATTGCGGGGCGAGCGTCCAACATGTGGACTGCCGTCACTGCCTGTTGTATAATATTCTTTTGGGGCACGACCAGGTTGCGGTCGATGTACCTATTGTACTATTTTTCATTACTGTACTAGGTTTTGCCCCGAGACGGAGTGCACGGATAGCCGGGTTCTGAGAAGCAACGGGTCCGCATCTCATGGCTTTGAGAGGCAGATGGGCCCCACTCTAGAATTGGCAGACTATTCGCCGCACTCGTAGGGGGTACAGGTTGACCCAAGGAGGGGTGCCCAAGATTACCGGATTCCGTGAAGTGCTGGGTGGTCCATTCACTATGCTGTAAGGGGCTGCCTCGCTTCAGGTTTTGGCGGGTAACTTGCCGCACCCGTAGAGGTCTAGGTTTCATTGCACAGGCTATCCACACGACAGGGGAACGTCGGGTTTCAGCAGCGGCTCTGTGAAACCCGGGGATCCCAGATTATCTGTATTGTTCTGTGATGCTTATTACTTTTCTGTAATGTTGCATACTATCACGCCTGGAGCGATTATTGTATATTGGTTTATATACTATTAGATGTTGTATATGTTTTACTCCCGCGCTAGTCCAGTCCCCGCTCTGTCGTTAGTTAAGTAACCTAACGGGTGATGACGGGACCCAGTGACGAATGCGGATGGCATATACGTACATTTTATATTCGTTCTTTGCTGGTGTGATTAAATGATGGGACTGTGTTGATTCTGATCAATGCAAAGTAAAACAAACCTGTTTACAGTTGTTGGAACAAATTTAAAAGGTGTTATTGCAAAGAAGTTTCCTTTTGTTTTGCATAGAGATATTCGGTTGGAATATCCTGCACCTCATTCGACGGGGCAAGGGCCGATATCCCTTCACCGGGACTGACCCCTTGGGCAGAAGTTTGCGTCAGCGTAATAACTTCACTATAGTCGATTACAAGTTGCTTTGCATAGCGGTATTCAGTGGAATATCCTGCACCTCATTCCACGAGGAAAGAGCCGAGATCCCTTTACCGGGAGTGACCTCTTTAGCAAAAGGTTTTCGCCACTATATTTTAAAAAAGCTATCAGGTTCCTTCAGCGATATCAAGTTCACTACGTTAAAGGTTTTTCGCCAAAAACCAGCCGTAGCCCTCCGTCACTTCTTTTGGGTATTCAGTAGTATTCAAGCTATGTATTTTGACCAACGCCAAGGCATAGTGTTTGGTAGCTGCTGGGTATTCAATTGTTGCATAGATAGATGAGTTGGTTTGGGACAGTCGTTCTGCCATTTTGGCCAACGTCAAGGGCATGTGCGGGTGGGTTCAAATTGACAAGATAGTGACGGGTAGAACTTGGCATGTGACTTATGACATTTTGACCAACGCCAAGGTTATAAGAACATGGGGCAAAAATCATATCGGGAGTTTCTAAAGAAACTGAAACTTGCCAAGTATGCGCGTACATTCTGGAGTATGAGTAACGTGGATGCATTCCATCACGTTATCATGCGATGAGAGTTGGATCCCGATTCCCACTGATGAGTTGGTTTACTCTTCGGGTGATCCCGATTGATTCTTCTTTAGGTTTGGAGGAGAATTTGACAGGACAGTGGGAGGTTTCCGGATTAGATAAAGTGATGACCATTCTGATCTAGGTTAGAGTGCACGCAGAGTGTTTCTTTTCTCTCTCTCTTTGGCAGCGACCTTTGACCGACCCTAGACTTTGACTCAGTGACCAAGTTGACCGAACCTTCTTAAAATACTGGCTTTTGGATTGTCTGTGTTGCATAAGTCATTGCCACTCCTTCTTTTACCCTTTGCATTTCTCAGAACACCCGTATTACTACCGATATCCACTTCCATTGGATAGATCCATCGTATGGTTATATACGAACTCGAAGGGACTTCTTCGAGGATGGATCCAGGTTCAGGAGAAATAGAATTGGTTTATTCAGTTGTCTTTTATTATCACCTTCTCTCAGGTTGCGAGAGCTCCTTGGTTTAGGAGAGTACACCTATTACGCTTATTAGATAGTCTTTTTCCAAACCATAGGCTGGTGCCGAAAGGTAGGGAATGAAGAAAACCAATTAGCCTAAGTAGGGTGTGCAGAAGGTAATATGTAAAGACAAAATAAAGGGATTAGAAAGAGGGCAAAGTAAATTGCGACTGATATCATTCACGACCAAAACCGCGTACTTCATCGCCACTCGTATTTCACCTTTAAAAGAATGAGGTATTATTCAGTTGTCTTTTATCATCACCTTCTCTCAGTTGCGAGTACTCCTTGGTTTAGGAGGGTACACCTATTATGCTTACTGGATAGTCTTCTTCCAAACCATAGGCTGGTGCCGAACGGTAGGGAAGGAAGAAAACCATTTAGCCTAACGATGGTGTACAGAAGGTAACGACTAAAGACAAATAAAGGGATTTGGAGAGATGGCAATAAAATATACGGTTGAAGTCATGAATTGGATTATGGAAGAGGCATTACTATGAATACCAGGATACCCCTACGAAACATTTTCATGTTTCAGTGCATTGTTAAAGGAAAAACTGTTTTCCCGATTAAACACTTACTCCAAGGGTATGTATTTACCAGGTTTCATTCTAATATCTGTATGGTTTTACAGATGATGAGTGGGAGTAAGTTATTGGGAATTAGGTAATTATCCTCATTATATCGGAATTCGTTGTAATTGGTGATATTTGAGGAAATCGCCAGGGTACAGTTTTCAACCTACGACGCACAGATTTTGAGTTGTTTAACTCAGCGGACTTATACAGAGTATTGTATGTTGTCCAAGTGTCCATCAGGACAAAGGGGTAGGTCCTCGTACTATGTTCTGTTTACTTATAACTTCTCTAATATTTAGACAAGTGTTTCGTAGAAATACAAGGTCGAAGTTTTGAGAAGTTGTGGGTATAAGAATAAAGTAGAGAACCAGGTATCACAAGTATCGGGATTCTTCAAAGAGATCGAAGATGTAGATTCTTGTGATTGGTATTCAGATGATAGTGATGGTTTTGAGAAACGTGTTTCTCTTTCAGGTTACTCATAAATGGATGGATTCCTAAGTTGAGTAATGCTGATTAGCCTCTTTCCATTAAGTTGATATGCACTGGAGACAGCTGCATGATTTGAATATGGTTCCAATTAAATAAGTGCCAAAGTTTCTGTATTGGATATAGAATAGTTCGTACCTTAAAAGATATTAAGGTACGGGGAGTTGTCCAGCTTATGCTTAAAACCAGACTCTGGATAACTCAGGGCACGTTTCTATAATGGCTGTTTGTGGGTTGACCCTGGCTATGACGAGGGTTGATATTCTACCATTTGGAAGATCAATAGTGATATTGTTCTTGACTTGCCACAGTTTTAGTAAAAATGGATCTTTTTCAGAAAACAGTAGTGGGAGTATGGTAGAACTGGAATTGATTCCAGAACCACAAACGATTACGGAAAATTTAATAGGACCTATATATTCAATCAGGTTTGACATTCCAATAGCCACTCCGCAGATATGGTGGGTAACCTCAGACACCGAGAGGTACTTCGTTAGCCTCAAGGACGGTGACAGGGAGGTTCTTATCTACCAAGACTTGACACTACTGTTGTTCCAGGCTATGAGACCCGGTAGGAGGGTTGTTGTAGTCAGTGGGAGCATCGGAAGCATAGTGGGCAAGTAGCTTATATCTATTTATAGACTTGAGCAGTAATAGCGGAGATAGATCATCTAATTTTGATATGACAGTCATAGTTTTGACTTCAATCAGAATAGGGGATGGATCTGTTAAGAAGGTAGTAGGGTGTGATGTCATGGTATCTGGATGACATACACAGAGTAGGAAGTAAAATTCCTATACTACGATCGGTTGTACTGTGGTCGTCACACAGTTGTTTCTCCAGACAGGATATGGATATAATATTTGACATTCTGGTTTCTGGATCTATGGTTTTAGATCTGGATTTAGGTAGTTTCCCAATGTGGGTACTTTGATAGTATTCTAATGGTTTTTAGAATAGATGACTCCTAGCATGGTGGTGTACCTGCAGGTGATGGAGTCACCCTCTCTGAAGATGTCTTACAGACTAAAGGGGAGAGGGATGTGCATGATTGGCAGATCACTTGCTTAGGCAATTGAGTCAATCATGAGATGTCAAGTACCACACCAGATGTTGTTTTTGCACTAGATGCAATAAGTTTGTATTAATCCAATCCTGGAGAAACATAAGGAAGCAGTTTTAGAACATAGGTGAATGTTCTACGGATTTGATGACGGCAGCCTCCTTCGGGAGACGATTATCATTCCAGGCTTCAAAGGTGACATGGTTGACAGAGTGATTGTCAGAGTTATAGTTTTCCCTCTGACGAAGGGGGCAGTATTATGGACAGGTGGTCCAAGAGGATACTGTGGGTGGCATGGTGCCAGATACTGATTAGGTTCAGTGATCGATACAGTCTAAGAAGTTTGGATTTGGAGTTCATTTATGAACTAGGTCAAATCAGATATCCAGACATATTCTAAGACAGGTATTACTCGTTTCGGGAGATGGCTTTCTCCGCGAATTTGAGATTTAGAGAGATATAGAAAGAAACTTCTAGGCGGATCCACTCACTAAGGCTATTTCTCGAACACAATAGTTTTACAAACGGGCTTTGTGATACTGATTAGTAGAGGAGTTGGATGTTCGGTTTCACACGGGCTGTGAGTAGTCGACATCGCAATAATTAGCCTTGAGTGCAAATGGGAGATTGTTGGAGATAGTGCCCTCATAGTCAATTATTGGATCACAGGTACGTGATTGCAATGATTGCGGAGGACCTATACCGGTAGGACAGTCTTACTCGAGATGATAGTATGCTATCTGGTTTGCCTTTATCAGTCGTGTACATGATCAGGTGACTGATTACATGTTACACTTTGATAGAGCCCTTAGGATCTTGCTTTACTACCAACAGTATGACGGCGATCATATACGTGAGAGTTGGGTGGTTTATATGCATATCCTTAATTGTGGTCCCTAGTCGTGGGAGTTTCGAGACAGGGCATCGATACTCCGGAGTAGACTAGTGTGTACAGTCGAGACCCCGACGAGGGGCGGTGGCCGGTCTCACAAGCCACTGGTGTCAGTTGGATCACCTAAGATGTATACAGGTGCTCATTGGGTTATGAGTACACCGGACAGGACTCGCCGGGAACCTGCTAGTTGGTATTATACATATCGTCAGATAGCAGTTCCCTGGTGACATGTGTACAGGTTAGTTCATCGACCTGAGGTCGTCATTTGTCTCGTGTGAGTTCCCACTGTGCTTTGATTTCTACCCTACCATGGCTCAAAGGAGTCGTGCAAACAGGTAGTTTTAGGGTACAGTCCCGAGCCATATGGAGGCACGTGAGCGGATCGGCAGGGGATTCGTCTCTCCCGGTATTGGGGGCGAGGTCGTGCTGTGTCTAGGAGAGCCATTACACAAAGTCCATGGCCATGGCAGGAGATTTACTGGTAGGTACTCCAGTAGTATCTCAGGGTGTTATTGGGTTACACTCCGACACGACTTATACTGCTATTGGGGGTCTGACGTTACTAGCCCCCTAGGCAGATATGCGATACTCATAGACGAACGGACCGGACTGTATATACATTGTCACTGTTAGGCTCAGTAGGGTTTCTGGATGAGTTCGCTCATCAGCCTCCCTTGAGGTCAGTCCATGGGCAGCCGTTACGCATTGCTAGTGCCGCTGACGGTTTGTGGTTAAACCCACTGCCAGGGTACTGACGAGTCATTAGAGTCCCCCACAGAAAGTTTCCCAAGTTCGGGCGAAACGTTGTAGAGGCCGTATGGTTTTATGGCAGCGTTCGGAAAATGCAACGTGCGTTTACGTACGTGTTATTTTTCGGGCAGATGATACTGATCGGCTTTGGTTTAAGCCGGATCCGAGTATTATATTGAGTAGGTATAATATCTTTGTCTCAGTTGCATTTGTATTCGGTTGTAATACAAATGCGGGTATAATTATACAGTTACGGGGTTATCCTGAAAGTCGTTTCTGGATCACTTTTGGAAGTTGCCAGTTTCCAGTTTTCTATCAGCCGTCTTTTAACATTCGGTTAAAGACGGATTTATCTTTTCTTGGATAAGGGTGAGTCATCATTCTAGAAGCTTCTAGAAGTGGTGATGAGGCTAATGAGTCATTAGTGCTTTAATGGAGCCATTAATGCAATGGTGACTAGGTTAATGAATCACCATTTGCATTAATGATGTTTTGTTTGCATGAAGGATATTTGTGGTTGATATTTGTTCTTATAGTCACTCTCCCCTCTCCTACACTCACCTCCCTCTTTCCATATAAATGGCCGGCCCACTCTCCTCCTACACACTCTCTCACTTGAGATTTTCATATGGTTGTAAAAGATATGATAGTATTTGGGGTGCATGGAATTTTACAGTTCATTTCATTCCATCACCCAATTCTCTCGGCAACTTCATTAACCGATCATCCACGGATTTGGACGAAGTGAGACAAAGTCATCTACTCATTCTCTACATCATTCTTGGTCGTCTCTTTTAGCAAACTTGACGACCGAGTTGCCTCGAGTCAGAGGCGGGAGCCCGTTTAAAGAATCGTCGACGTGGTGCCACCTCGACAAGGATATCGGAGATCGACGAGATCGGAGCAGCCGCAACGGAGCGTGGGATGATGGTTAAAGAACGAAGGACTCGGATCGTTCGGTATAACCTTTCTACACTCTTTACAGTTTATTAGTTTAGCAATAATGGCAGATCCGGGTTAAAGTATACGATGGCGCCAGTTAAAAGTTTTTTGTTCCGCATTTGGTGTCTGTAGACGGCCGGGGCGCTAGCGTAGACTTACAATTATATATCACATATACAATATATTTTGTAGCAATAGAAAATAATACAATTAACATATATCGCATATATATCAATGTATTATCCCGTGAGAAAAAGAATCTTTTATTGAGCTAATATTAGTTAATGTAATTTAATATATCATATATATTTTTATACATTAAATTATCGAATCAACACTTGATCCGACAATCCGGTTATATCGCATATAACCGACTAATACGATGACCCGGCTATATCACATATACCCGGCCGATATCTCATATCGCGAGAATCCAATACGGTATCATATACCGCATTATCCTCGGTCCCGCACATATCACATATGTGCTCCTACTCCATTTTGCCTGAGTCAAGAAACCTCTGTGTAGGACTCTAAAGAATCGTCAATACGCCGGCAGTAGGTGATGATCATATCAAACACCTACAAGCTGCAAGCGGTCAGCTAAACGTAACAACCACCCAGGTATTGAGCGCTCAGAAGATCAACAAGCAAGCCTGTACATTCTCCTGTGAATCCAATCAGTAACACTCCCGTACATTCCGGTCTCGTCGTCTGATATGTCGCATATCTCGCCTAGGGGTGGTAAACGTCAGACCCCAGTAGCTCGATAAGTCGTGTCGATATGAGGTCTATAACAGTTCGAGAAACTACTTATAACACTTACTAGTAAATCTCAGCAACCCTGGCCAGGGATTTCCAGTTATAGCCAATCAAACACAGCGCAACATCAACTCCCTATACCGGGGGAGACGAATCCTCTCCTATCGCTCATTGCCTCCATGTGATTCGGGACTGTACCCAAAAGCCACCTTTTTGCACGCCCTCTTGGACGTGGTATGATGGAAATCAAAGCACAGTGGGAATCACACAAGACTCTATGACGATCTCTGGTCAACAGACTACTCTGTACTAGTGTCACCAGAGAACTGCCATCTGACGTGAGGTATAATACCATCTTTGAGTTCTCGGCGAGACCGTACATTGTACCCAGTCACTACTGAGAACCCGTACACCATCCTTGAAGTCAAACACCGATGGATATGTGATTTGTCTCATTTACTATCTATTAACCGCAATCAAGAACGGCGTCGCTTGTTAGCTAGACGGTGAGTACGGGTCGGTCCACAGGGATTTTGTGAATTTCCTAATCGCTCTAACGAGTTAATTCCGATGGGAGCCGGATTGATTATTGATTAAATCTAAAAACTGAATTAATCTAGATCTAAATCTTGCTAGGGTTAGGTCTAGGTTAAGTTTGGAAAGTCTATAAATCTCACTGCTTTCTATACCCATATGAAGATCTAATTAGGTGTTATGATAAATATTAATAAAAGGGATTAGGATGATTGGGAAGATTGTTCTTCCTCTAGATCCTTGTCCTTCCTTTCTTAATCTTTATCCTAACCTCCATGGAAAACCTTAAAATCCGGGACTTTAGACTACAGTATCACCGCTACCTCGTGGGTAGAGTGCCGTAGGGAGCGGAATAAGAAGGTATGCATTGAGTTCTATGAAAATATATGACGGGCAAGAGAGGGGATGAGAGATCTTCGTCTCTGAAACCTTCCCCAGATCTAACCCTAACAAGCGAGGAGACTACTCACTCATTAGGGAATTTAAAAACATTTATCTAAGGCAGGGAATGAAAATTACCTAGGGCAAGAATTGAAATCTAAACTAGGGCAATTAAATAAATCTACTTACTTTACAGATGGCTCTCTCCAAACATTTACACAGGGTTGTCAGATCTGAATAGATGATATGAAAAGTTGCATTGATGCTCTCCAAAAGAATTCTAAATTTTATTCATAAAAAGAGGCAAAGGGAGGCATAGCCTTTACAATGATTTAGAGTTCCTATTTATAGAGGATAGGAAACCCTAGGTTACAATTGATTCGCACGTCTACATTTACCAAAATATCCTTAGGAAGACCTAGTCAAAGTAGACTTCCAAGTTTTTGGTAAAATTTTATGTCTGGAAATTTTGGAACTGATTCTGGGCTTCTTGGGCTTTTTATTTCTTTGGATCTTTATTCAATTTGGCTTCTCTATTTCTTCCAGATCTCCAGTGAACAATTACAGTGGACTTTTAACCGTTTTCTTTGTAATCTTGGACCTTGCGTTGCCTTGTACTGATCTTTTGTGTAGGCTTGATTAAGATCCTTATATTTGTTGGTCCAAAGTCCCTTTTTGTGTCGTCTTTTGTCTTTTTCATTGTTTTCGCTCCAAGAACCTGTAACCTGTAATATGTAGCAGACATGCGTAAAAAACGCCTGTTTATTTATAAAAAGAATAAGAATGGGGAATATAAGAATGAAATATTATGGTGTGAACAAATACCCCCAAACTTATCTTTTGCTCGTCCTCGAGCAAACTTATTTTTATTCACTAAATTCCTAACCGCACTTTCGCAGGGAAACGCGATTTCACTGAGCTCGTGCAACAAGCCGTTAAACCTCTAGGTGTCCCTAGTAGGAGGAGTGTTGTCTCCTGAGGGTTTTCAGCGGATACTACCCACAAAATCTTATCAATTTGGCTTTTTCGACTTTAATTCTCCAATTAGGGTTTCTAACAAGGAATTCTATTATCGTCGACTCGTAAATTATCCACCCATATTCTTCATACTTCTTCATCATCTAACTTAAGATTATATATGTTCTGCAGACCTACTTAGCTTTCGGCATCTCTTAAGTTTTCCTTCTAGGGTTCCATCTCCACTTAGGAATTTCTATCAGCTCTACTAAAGATACAAGTTCTATTCTTCATTCCTCTCTCTCATCTAAACTCCAATCACATATCCCTACGTGTGTGTATAGATCACCCCTACACTTGGAAATTCAAATCAAGCAATCATACTCTCGTCCGTTGTCCAAAGCACTTCTTAATTGGTGAATTTTTAAATGAATTTAGCTTACACATCCTTCATGCGATCGTTAATACTTCTCGAGGTACCAACGACCAATTACAAGATGTGCTTGCACATTAAAGCGTAATTCCTAGTTTTGCAACACCCAAGGCTTTTAGCAGTGACTCCCAAACCAGTTGGTCTAAGGCACTAGGTGATGAAGCACCCTCGCTAAATATTTTTCTATTTTTACAGCCTTAAGTAATCACAAAAACCAGTGTTCATTTTTTTTTCTTTTCTTTATTCACTCTTTTTTTCTTTTATTTTCTTCGTACTAAGGACTTTAGACAAGAGCATTTCAAGGTCTCTTCTACTATTCCAAGTTTCAAGGTGCGTGATTGTGCAATTTGTAGGGTATACATTTTCAGAATCTAGACAAAAGCTAGAAACTATTTTTCAAACTTATACTCTAATAAAAATATCAATACTTTTCCTTTGTTTTTACTTAGCCCAAGAAGTGAACTCAAAATTTGCCTATTTCTAAATAAACTACAAAAACATATACTTTCTACCGCTAAACTTTAAGGAAGGTTATTTTTAGGGTTTTTAATTTACTACGTCAAAGATCTAGTTGTTCCTAGCTAGTTAACCTATTTGTCAAACTCAAGTCAATTAGGTCAAAATTGAATACATTAATTTTTATAATTTTTGAAATTTTTCAATTTTTATGGGTTTTCAAATAAGTATGCAAATGCAAAAATATGTACAAATGAATGCGAAGGAAGAAGACGTACCGAGCATACCCCCAAACTTGAACTTGACAGTGTCCTCACTGTCATGCTAAACCAAGAGGGTCAAAATGCCGATACTACCCTGTTTATTTATTTACAATTTTTTTCTTTTGTTTTTATTGTTTTGAAATTTTTTTGTTATTTTTTTATAGAAAAAGAAAACAAAAAATATATATACATATATACAAAGGTTCCCCCCAAACTTAAGCTTGGCCTTACACAAGCCAAAGGTTAACACCAACCATTCAAAAATCTTATCGTGGTAATGGTCGAGTTGGTGAAAGAAGGGAGTAGAAAGAAAAGAGATGAGAAGCACACGAGACCGTGTGGAGGTAGAAACGGGATACGGTCTCGGTGGGGGAGAAGAATGGCGGAAAAGAGAAAGAAGTAGAGTACGATCTTGAGGGTGTAAATCGAGTGAATAAATTAGCACAATTTGTGATGACCGATGTGTTAAAAGCGATTGTGCTAGCCTATCAACCCATCGAGAAATGGGGTCAAATCCCTCAAGATTCGCAAGAAAGCATGGGTACGCCGAACTTGGTATAGGAGATGAAAGCGTAACGGTCTCTTGTGCGGTTGGAACGATAGGAAGGATGAAAGGAAGTGAGTGAGGAAGGGTATCAGTTAAGGATTCAAGAGGGTGTATTGGAAAATTCGACACATCAAACGAAAATGGTTCAACCTCAATATTATCCTCAATACTATCCTCATAATTCTCCTCAATATTTTCCTCAAAAATTTGCTTATCCATGGCAATATCATCAAAATCAAGACGCATATGAAGTTCGGGAGAAACATTTAATGACTCGGGATGATGAATTGGACATAAAATTTCAATTAAATCGACAGGTTCATCATCCGAAATATTCCCGGCGTCTATATCCTCAATCAAATGAAAATCAATTTTTTCTGACACCTCATCAAAAGCATGGATATCTATCGATTTAGGTTTTAGAGTGGAGGTGTAAAGATCGAAAGGATTAAGTGTGGTTTCACTCGAAAGGGGTTCTTCACAATTTGGCAAATCAAACACTACAAAGTCGCACAACTCGTTTTTATTTTGAACTTGTGAATCATTTAGGACATTCGATTGAAAACTGGAGTTGTGGGCTTCAATTGGGCAAGGGTAGGTTTGATTTGGAAGTCCTCTCACATTCTCACTCTGTCCAACCGCCCCCTCATACATTCGAAAATTTGGGGCTAGCGGGAAACTAACTACCGGTTCAGCAGGTTGCATAAGGGCGGCCACGAATGCTTCCACATTCCTAACCATTTTGTTTGTTGCTGCGATATACGCCTCCAACGCCTCTTCCAAGCTAGACTTGGGTGGTAAGGGGGTTTCGGTAAAAGATTCGAATTCGTGTGGATATGCAAAACTCCCAACAGGCTGTGTAGAAACATTGTCTAGTGACGGTGGAAAAGTCGGGTAGGACTGATAGGAAGTGGGTGATTGGACAGGGGTAGGGTCAACATATGGATAAAAAGGTGAATAGTCGTGCGGATCCCTAGAAATAGATGAGTGGAGAGGGGTGAAAGATCGGCTGCGAGATTGAGCAATATGCTCAGCAATGGACATCGGCTTAGGAGTGACAGAAGGACTTGAAAAAGTGGTATCAATATATGGAGGTGGTAAAGATTGACTTGGTTGACACAAAGTGGGTTGAAAAGTCGAATTGTTTCTCCTAGACGCCTCTATTTGATCTTTCAAAGATATTTTAGGCATGGAAGGATCGTCTTTAAATTGATCGAACAAATTGTCGAACGACGCAAAATTAGGTTCGGGATACCAAAGTTCGGCAAGTGATTTATTATGTGGGCTACCCATGTTAGAAGAAAGGGTGAAAGAAAGAAAGTTGGGTGGTGGTGCAAGGATTTATTTGCGGCAAAAGTTTGCAAGTTCTCTAATAAAAATTTTCCTTTTTCTTTTTTTTATTTGAAAATTGTTGCAAAAAGATTTTTTAATAAAAGATATGCAACAGAAAAATATTACTTGCAAACAGTTATTATTTTAAGCATATCACAAAGAATCTTTATTTGCAAAAAAATTGTTGCAAAAAGATATTCGAGAAAAGATATGCAACGAAAAAGATTACTTGCAATCAATTTCTATTTTAAACGGGGCGCAAAAATCCTGCACAAGATTGTTATTTGGAAGGGGAAATATTTTTATAGCGCACAGAATCCTGCAGGAATTTTCAGAAAAGATATTTCAAAAATTACAGAGAAGAAACAGAGGGGCTTACAGAGGAAATTCCACGAGATGATGCCACTGTACCGCCGCCTTTCCGCGGTATAAACGCGTTTTTGCCGCGTTTTCACGGCGAGATCGTCGGCTCGAGTCCCCAAAATTTTTATGCGGCGCTGAGTCAGCAAGATGGCCGCGTTTCCGCGGTCTAAGTCTGGTTTTGGCCGCGGAAGCGCGGCATGTTAGAGGGTTCAATTCTCCAGAAAAATTCTACTGTTCTGTTTTTGAAATCCTTCTCTGTTCTGATCTCCTGATTACTGTTTCGCCTTCTGGAAATTTCCAGATCCGTCTCGGTTGTTCCTGTAAGATTCATACAACAAAGTACCCTTTCCAAAAAATAACAATTGATATATTTTTATAATTTTTGGATTTTTTAGATTTTTATGATTTTTTTTAATTTAAGATTAACCCGAAATTGCAAAAAGGAAATTTCTATGCCATCCCCGGCAACGGCGCCATTTGATTTGTCTCATTTACTATCTATTAACCGCAATCAAGAACGGCGTCGCTTGTTAGCTAGCCGGTGAGTACGGGTCGGTCCACAGGGATTTTGTGAATTTCCTAATCGCTCTAACGATTTAATTCCGATGGGAGCCGGATTGATTATTGATTAAATCTAAAAACTGAATTAATCTAGATCTAAATCTTGCTAGGGTTAGGTCTAGGTTAAGTTTGGAATGTCTATAAATCTCACCACTTTCTATACCCATATGAAGATATAATTAGGTGTTATGGTAAATATTAATAAAAGGGATTAGGATGATTGGGAAGATTGTTCTTCCTCTAGATCCTTGTCCTTCCTTTCTTAATCTTTACCCAAACCTCCATGGAAAACCTTAAAATCCGGGCCTTTAGACTACGGTATCACCGCTACCTCATGGGTAGAGTGCCGTTGGGAGCAGAATAAGAAGGTATGCATGGATTTCTATGAAAATATATGACGGGCAAGAAAGGGGATGAGAGATCTTCGTCTCTCAAACCTTCCCCAGATCTAACCCTAACAAGCGAGGAGACTACTTACTCATTAGGGAATTTAAAAACATTTATCTAGGGCAGGAAATGAAAATTACCTAGGGCAAGAATTGAAATCTAAACTAGGGCAATTAAATAAATCTACTTACTTTACAGATGGCTCTCTCCAAACATTTACACAGGGTTGTCAGATCTAAATAGATGATATGAAAAGAGGCATCGATGCTCTCCAAAAGAATTCTAAATTTTATTCATAAAAAGAGGCATAGGGAGGCATATGTTAGTGTATATGCCCTAGAGGCCATTACTGTATCATACTAGTATGTATATTACTTAATGGAAGCTTGGGATATTCACCTTGTATGTACAATCTTGCTCAAAATAGTAGTATGCTACTTGGTTTATTTCTACTTCAATGTGTACATGTGTTTATCTTTGTATATTACTTATACACATTAGTGGAGCCCTTAGGATCTTTGCTTGATTACCAGCGATGTGATGGCCGTCACACTAGTGGGGCTGGGTAATCTAGAAGCACATCCTTATGCAGGTCCCTGGTCGCAGGACTATCGAGACAGGGCATCGATACTCCGGAGTAGACCAGCGCATGCGCTTCTCATCCCAGTGTGGGAGACGGTCTGTCCCACAGCCGTCAGTACGTCGTACTTGAGATAGTATGCGGGTGCCCGTTAGGTTACGGGTACACTGGACAGGACTCGTCGGGAACTGACCAGTTGGTATTATACCTATCGTCAGTTATCAGTTCCCAGGTGACATGAGTACAGCTTAGTCCGCTGACTTGACACTGTCACTTCGCCTCGGGTGTGTTCCCACTGTACTTTGATCACTACCCTACCACGGCTCAAAGGAGTCGTGCAAACAGGTGGTGGTTGGGTGCAGTCCCGAAGCACTTGGAGGCAGTGACGGTTAGACAGGATTCGTCTCTCCCGGTATTGGGGGTTGACATCGCGCTGTGTCTAGGAGAGCCATTACACGAGTAGTCCCTGGCCAGGGCAAACGAGATATACTGGTAGGTTTCCAGTGTTATCTCAGGGTGTTTTGGGCTTCGCTCCGGCACGACTTGTACCGCTATTGGGGGACTGACGTTTACCGCCCCCTAGGCCCGCCATGCGATGTATCAGACGAACAGACCGGACTGTACGGAGAATGTCACACTCAGGCTCAGTAGGAGTTCAGATGGGTTTCGCCTCGTCGGTCTTCTTGTCGGCATTACCTGGGGACCGTTACGCACAGCTAGTGCCGCTTGCGGTCTGTGGTTAAACCCACTGCCAGCGTAGTGTCGAGTCTTTAGAGTCCCACACAGAAAGCTTTTCGCCTTTAGGCAAAAGAGTAGAGGTCGCATGGTATTGCGACAGGTCGCATGGTTTTGCGACAGGGTTCGGTCACATCCGTGCACTTGTGCACGTACAGTGTCTGGACAGTTTACACTAGCGGGCTTTGGTTTAAGCCAGATCCTAGTGTACCTTATGGGATTGGATTTATCCAGTTTGCATTCGTGTTCCTCGGAACGCGGATGCGGGTGTGTATGCACAGTTGACAGGGAGGCACAGACAGCGGATTCTCATTAGGGTTGTTGACAGTTGACCGTTGACTTTTTGACTTTTTGCTCAACCCTAATGAGAATATGATATGTGATTAACTATTGTATTAATTAAGTATTATGGTGACTTGGTTGTTGACTTTGTTGACTTGTTGACTTTTGTTGACTTGTTGACTTTGTTGACCGGTTGACTAGGCTTGACTAGTTGACCATCATGATAACCATGGCTATCATTTCATGCCAAAGACTTTTACTTGCTTGTTCATTTAAGTAAAATGAGTGCATGACATGATAAGCTTATGGTTGCTTCTACCATCACATAAGACTTTTGTTAATATGATGAGTTATGATTACTTTGGATTATGAGAGGGTGAGAGACAAAAGAGAGCCTCATTCTTTCTTGCTCATTCTCTCTCTTGTTCTTGAGCTCTCCTCTTGCTCTCACCCTCAACCTCTTGCTCCCTCTCTTGATCTATGGTTCTCTTGTCTCATGAGTTGAGAATCAAGAACCATAGATAAAATCCCATTCTAAATCATCTCTACTCATTCTAGTTCACTAGGTTTAGCAAACCAAGTGAACTAGTTTCTTCAAAGAACGAAGAAGGAGCTAAAGGTTGGAGCTTTCAAGTGGATCTATCTTCGGCGTACGGAGACAACGAGAAGGAGCCATCGAACCACCATCGGAGCTTGAAGAGAAGGAGTTCAAGTTTAGGTATAACCATCTTCATCCGAGTAGCTAAATATCTTTAGCTTAGTATGCTAGTTTTAGTTTAGGTAAAGATCCCGACCTAGCTTAGTCCATGTTGCCTCTTGCGTTAAAATTTTGATTTTATACCGTTTCCGCCTCCCCGTAAGAACCGGGGGTCGCAACGTGGACTTACAGTGGTATCAGAGCCTAACTAAACTTAAACTAGCTTGGTAGTGAAGTGTAACGAAGTTCGGAACCGGAAAAATCCAAAAACCAAACTTTTACAAAAACTGAGTTTCTGTTGAAATTGTTTCTGGTCAAAATGAAAAACTTTATACTCCTAAATTCGGCTCAGGGTTTTGTTAGAACACCCATGAAAAACGGCCCACTAATTCGTTCAATCCGCCGCGCTTCCGCCGCACGAGGTAGGCATGTGCCGCGGAAGCGCCGCGGTTTGTCGTCTTCAGTGCATCGTTTTTCGTGCAGTGTGTGTCTGTGTTGGTTTTGGGATTTTTGAGATATATTATATGTGCCCAGATTTTCCAGAAAAGAAATTTCCTTTTGGGGTCCTATAATTCCGTATTTTTCCGAACTTCACTGCACTTTGACTATGATGGTTATATCTGTGTTGTTTGCATGTATTGAACGTCGGCTAATCGCTATAAGTCGATTAGTCGGAGTTATACATGATCTGTAATGTGCTGGAATGTGTATATAAATATGTTGGATTGTCGCGGGTGAATAGCCGGGGGTTGTGAGACGAGAGTTTTCTTTTCTTGCAATTCATGTAAATTTGTAAATTGATGTAATAATTATTTGTTTGGCCGCACAACCGGGTCGGGGTTGTAGCCGTCATTGTATAATTTCTTTTTACTGTTTTTGCTCTTAGGATAGACCCATGGAGGGGTGCACAAACTACCGGGTATGCCGAAGTGTCGAGTGGCCTACTCATGGAGATGAGGGAGGTTGCTACGCTTCGGGTACTTGGCGGGTAGTTTGCCGCACCCGTAGGGGTCTTGGGTGGGGTATTGGCTATTCACCGCGACCGTGTTATCTGTTTTTGTTACAGGCTCGTACAAATTACAGATTACTAGTATATCCAATGTATTTATCTGTGATCTGAAATGTTTATCATTGCAGTATATCTATATATGATATTATTTAGGCGTTGCTTATGTTTTACAGACGCGCTAGCCCAGCCCCCGCTCTGTCGTTAGTTAAGTAACCTAACGGGTAATGACGGGGCCCAGTGGCGAATGCGAATGGCATAAGCGTACGTCATATTTTGGTTGTTTTCTGCAATGGTAGGATTAAATGATGGGACGCATTAAAAGAACTAATGCAAGAATATCACGCATTAAAAGAACTAATGCAAGATAATAAACCAAGTTAAAGTCGTTGGAACACTTTCGAAAAACCACTCGGTTCTTTTCAAAACAACTTTTAAAATACGGAGTTTGAGCCACTCCATTTAAAAGCTATCTCGTTCCATCGACTAAATCAAGTTCACTACGTTCACGGTTTTGCCAAAACCATTCGTAGCCCTCCGTCGTTTCACATGAATAGTCAATAGTATTCAAGCTGTGTTTGTTGGCCAAAGTCAAGGCATAGTGATTGGTAGCTATTGGGTATTCATGTGCAGCATAGATAGATGCGTTGGTTTGGAACAGTCGTACTGCCTTGTTGGCCAAAGTCAAGGGTATGTGCGGGTGGATTCAAATTAACCTGGAGAACGACGGGTAGAACTTGACATGTGACTTATGATTTGTTGGCCAAAGTCAAGGTCATAAGAGCATGGGGCAAAAATCCACATCGGGAGTTTCATAAGTACTGAAACTTGCTAGTTTTGCATACCATTTGGAGTGTGATGATTCTGGTAGGATTCCTTCAGTTTCGTCACGCAATGATATTTGGATCCCGATCCTACTGTGAGTATATGCTACTCCTCGGGAAATTTCTCACTTAACGATCAATGCTATAAACCTAGTAGGTGCCTAGAAAGGTGTTAGCGGGGCTATGCCCCCAGGGAAAAGAGGTTCTTTAATTAAGGAACTTCGCGAAAGCGTTGGAAAACCTCCCTCGAAGTACCGACACCAGCCTGGCCGAACGGTTAAGCAAGTATTGTACGGTGGGATTGATCCTGACTAATTCTTCCTTTATGGTTTGAGGAGGGATTCGAGAAACAGTGGGAGCCATCCTGTTTAGACAAACTAAAAACCATTCTAAACTTGCAAGAGCATCATGCTGAGTGTTTTCCTCTTCTCTCCAAATTGCAGCGACCAATCAACATGACTGGACTTAAGTTACTCCTAGATAAAAACAAACTGACAGGGCCAAACTACAAAGATTGGCTCAGGAATGTCAAGATAGCAATCACTTATGACAAGCTGGGGTATCTTCTTACCACCAAAGCTCCCCCTGTCCCTGGTCCAACTTCCAGTGTCGCGGATAAGGAAATCCGCAAGACTTGGGAGATTGATAGCGCAAAGGCCAAGTGCCTCCTGCTTGCCTCGATGGACAACGAACATCAGAGGAGGCATGAGAATATGGACATGGAATCCATATTGCTCCATACAAAAGAACTATATGGAGAGCAATCTCGTATCGCAAGATACGAAGCGTCGAAAAAGTTATTTTCGACAAGAATGGCCGTCGGATCATCAGTAGCCGAGCACGTGCTAAAGATGATCGGCTTCATTGAGGAGCTCGCTGACCTAGGGATCACATTGGAGAGTGAGCTATATACGGATATAGTTCTCCAGTCCCTTCCTTCCACTTACGCCCAGTTTATACTGAACTTCAACCTACAAGAAAAAGAGGTTGAACTATCAGAGCTCCTCAACATGCTGAGGAGCGCAGAGGGCACCCTACAGAAAGGTAGGGATACATCCACTTTGTTTGTAGGAGGATCATCTTCTTCTAGGTCCAAGGCGAAAGCCAAGGGAAAGAAGAAGAAGGCCCCCGCCAAACCAAGGGGCGGTGTAAGTAAAGTGGATACGAAGGGAAAAGGTAAAGCAACAAAAATAGCGGGGAAGCTTGTGGATAAGGAAGAATGCTTCTATTGTCATAAGAAAGGACACTGGAAGAATGATTGCAGGGCCTGGAAGGCCAGAACACAGGAATTGAAGCAGGTTGCAGCTTCAGCTTCAGGTGTGTATGTTATTGAAAACTGTTTTTCAATAAACTCTACTTCCTGGGTATTGGATACCGGATCAGGATCTCATATCTGTAATTCTTTGCAGGCGTTGAGAAACCGTAGGGTTTTGAAGGCAGGTGACATGACCCTCAGAGTTGCGAACGGAGCTAGCATGGATGCTAAAGCCGTGGGGGACTATCACCTAGGAATGTCAGATGGACATGTTTTGGTTTTGCGTAATTGCTTTTTTGTACCCAACGCAACTTGTAATATCATTTCTGTATCTTTAGTTTCTAAAGAAGGTTATGAATTTGCGTTTGTAAGTAATGTTGTAAACATTCACCTTAATCAAGTTTTGATTGGGTCAGGTACTTTGAGTAATGGTATATACGTATTGAACCAACCACAGATTTTTAATGTCCAGAATACACACAAAAGAAAGTCTCCAGAAATAAATCAGACTTTCTTATGGCATTGTAGATTGGGTCACATCAATGAGAGAAGGTTGACGAAGTTACATACAGAAGGGTATTTGAATGCGTTCGAATATCAGTCGTATGCCACTTGTCAATCCTGTCTCAAAGGAAAGATGACAAAGACTCCGTTTACTGGACATGGAGTAAGAGCGAGCGAGCTCTTGGGACTCGTACACAGTGACGTGTGCGGTCCAATGTCTACACATGCCCGAAGCGGACATTCTTACTTCATTACTTTTACGGATGACTTCTCAAGGTACGGTTATGTCTTCTTAATGAAACATAAGTCCGAGGCTTTTGGAAAATTCCAGGAGTATAAGAATGAAGTAGAGAAACAGACCGGCAAAAGTATTAAGATTCTAAGATCGGATCGAGGTGGAGAATACTTAAGTGCCGAATTCCTGAATTACTTAAAAGAGAATGGTATTCTCTCTCAGCTTACTCCTCCATACACTCCGCAACATAACGGTGTATCGGAGAGACGGAACCGAACCCTATTGGATATGGTTCGGTCCATGATGAGTAACGCTGAGTTGCCGCGATCATTCTGGGGGTATGCGCTAGAATCAGCTGCGTACCTTTTGAACCGAGTTCCGACTAAGACTGTGCCTTCCACACCATATGAAATGTGGTGTGGGAAGAGACCCTATCTTAAGCACATTAAGACATGGGGATGTCCGGCTTTTGTCAAAAAGCAGCATGCGGACAAGCTCGAGGCACGCTCAGTACAGTGCAAGTTTGTGGGGTATCCAAAGAACTCAAAAGGATATTTCTTCTACTGTGAAGAGGAACAAAAAGTTCTTGTTTCTCGTCATGCCTACTTCTTGGAAACTGAGTTTTTGGAAAACCAGATAAGTGGGAGCACAGTAGAACTGGAAGAAATTCCAGAACCACGGACTATTACTGAAAGTTTAGTGGAACCAGAAGGTTCGGAAGAACAGGACATTCCTACGCCGCTCCGCAGAAGTAGTAGGCAGTCTCATCCGCCCGAGAGATACTACGGTTTTCTCATAGACGGGGATAGAGAGGATTGCATCATAGATTATGATGAGCCTACTAGCTTCCAGCAGGCCGTTCAGAGCGTTGACTCAGTGAAATGGCTGGATGCAATGCGGACCGAAATGGAGTCCATGTACACCAACAAGGTATGGACGTTGGACATTGCTCCAGACGGGGTAAAACCCGTAGGATGCAAGTGGATCTTCAAAAGGAAGATTGGTGTAGATGGACAGGTTGAGACCTATAAAGCTAGGCTGGTAGCAAAAGGTTTTCGTCAAAGACCTGGCTTGGACTATGACGAAACCTTCTCTCCAGTAGCCATGCTGAAATCCATTCGGATCCTTCTTGCCATTGCTGCCTTCCACGATTATGAGATTTGGCAAATGGACGTAAAGACAGCTTTTCTAAATGGAAATTTAGAGGAGTGTGTCTATATGGACCAGCCAGAGGGTTTCATTCAGAGTGGGAGCAGCGGAAAGGTGTGCAAGTTGCTTAAGTCTATCTATGGACTAAAGCAGGCATCGCGGAGTTGGAACATCTGCTTTGATGAGACGGTCAAAGAATTTGGCTTTATCAAAAATCCAGATGAACCATGCATCTATAGTAGATTTGTAGCGAGAACTGCAGTATTCCTCGTTTTATACGTGGATGACATTCTCTTAATAGGAAATGACATTCCTATGCTACAATCTGTCAAGGGGTTCTTGTCACACAAGTTCTCCATGAAAGACCTGGGTGATGCCTCATACATTCTGGGTATCCGGATCTACCGTGACAGATCCAAGAGGATATTAGGACTTTCACAGTCCAGGTACATCGACACCATACTGAAGAGATTCAGTATGGAAGATTCCAAGCGCGGTAACCTACCGGCTTGTCACGGGATCACCCTCACTAAAGAGATGTCTCCCAAGACTGATTTAGAGAGGGATCGCATGTCTATTATACCCTACGCTTCTGCGGTAGGCTCTATAATGTATGCGATGTTGTGTACCAGACCGGACGTAGCTTATGCACTGAGTGTGGTAAGCCGGTATCAGTCAAACCCTGGGGAGAAACATTGGATAGCGGTAAAGAACATTCTCAAGTACCTGAGAAGGACTAAGGCGATGTTCTTGGTGTATGGCGGAAAGGACCTCCAGATCGAGGCCTTTGCTGACTCCAGCTTCCAGAGTGACAAGGATGATTCCAAGTCCATGTCGGGTTTTGTCTTTACCCTCAATGGAGGGGCGGTGTGTTGGAAGAGTTCCAAACAGGAAACCGTTGCAGACTCGACGATGGAAGCGGAATACATCGCTGCATCTGATGCCGCAAAAGAAGCTGTCTGGATAAGGAAGTTCTTGAAAGAACTTCAGGTGGTTCCGTCCATTGTTGATCCAATACCTCTATATTGCGACAACAACGGGGCTATAGCTTTAGCGAAGGAACCCAGGTCCCATCAGAAATCCTGGCACATCTTGAGGCGGTATCACCTGATCAGGGAGATCGTGGATCGCCAGGAGATCGAGGTTCGGAGAGTCACCTCAGAAGACAACACAGCAGATCCATTCACCAAGGCCCTACCCCAGACTCAGTTCGAGCGGCTGATCGAGATGATAGGTCTTCGATACGCCAGTACATGGCCTTAGTGCAAGTGGGAGATTGTTAGTGTATATGCCCTAGAGGCCATTACTGTATCATACTAGTATGTATATTACTTAATGGAAGCTTGGGATATTCACCTTGTATGTACAATCTTGCTCAAAATAGTAGTATGCTACTTGGTTTATTTCTACTTCAATGTGTACATGTGTTTATCTTTGTATATTACTTATACACATTAGTGGAGCCCTTAGGATCTTTGCTTGATTACCAGCGATGTGATGGCCGTCACACTAGTGGGGCTGGGTAATCTAGAAGCACATCCTTATGCAGGTCCCTGGTCGCAGGACTATCGAGACAGGGCATCGATACTCCGGAGTAGACCAGCGCATGCGCTTCTCATCCCAGTGTGGGAGACGGTCTGTCCCACAGCCGTCAGTACGTCGTACTTGAGATAGTATGCGGGTGCCCGTTAGGTTACGGGTACACTGGACAGGACTCGTCGGGAACTGACCAGTTGGTATTATACCTATCGTCAGTTATCAGTTCCCAGGTGACATGAGTACAGCTTAGTCCGCTGACTTGACACTGTCACTTCGCCTCGGGTGTGTTCCCACTGTACTTTGATCACTACCCTACCACGGCTCAAAGGAGTCGTGCAAACAGGTGGTGGTTGGGTGCAGTCCCGAAGCACTTGGAGGCAGTGACGGTTAGACAGGATTCGTCTCTCCCGGTATTGGGGGTTGACATCGCGCTGTGTCTAGGAGAGCCATTACACGAGTAGTCCCTGGCCAGGGCAAACGAGATATACTGGTAGGTTTCCAGTGTTATCTCAGGGTGTTTTGGGCTTCGCTCCGGCACGACTTGTACCGCTATTGGGGGACTGACGTTTACCGCCCCCTAGGCCCGCCATGCGATGTATCAGACGAACAGACCGGACTGTACGGAGAATGTCACACTCAGGCTCAGTAGGAGTTCAGATGGGTTTCGCCTCGTCGGTCTTCTTGTCGGCATTACCTGGGGACCGTTACGCACAGCTAGTGCCGCTTGCGGTCTGTGGTTAAACCCACTGCCAGCGTAGTGTCGAGTCTTTAGAGTCCCACACAGAAAGCTTTTCGCCTTTAGGCAAAAGAGTAGAGGTCGCATGGTATTGCGACAGGTCGCATGGTTTTGCGACAGGGTTCGGTCACATCCGTGCACTTGTGCACGTACAGTGTCCGGACAGTTTACACTAGCGGGCTTTGGTTTAAGCCAGATCCTAGTGTACCTTATGGGATTGGATTTATCCAGTTTGCATTCGTGTTCCTCGGAACGCGGATGCGGGTGTGTATGCACAGTTGACAGGGAGGCACAGACAGCGGATTCTCATTAGGGTTGTTGACAGTTGACCGTTGACTTTTTGACTTTTTGCTCAACCCTAATGAGAATATGATATGTGATTAACTATTGTATTAATTAAGTATTATGGTGACTTGGTTGTTGACTTTGTTGACTTGTTGACTTTGTTGACCGGTTGACTAGGCTTGACTAGTTGACCATCATGATAACCATGGCTATCATTTCATGCCAAAGACTTTTACTTGCTTGTTCATTTAAGTAAAATGAGTGCATGACATGATAAGCTTATGGTTGCTTCTACCATCACATAAGACTTTTGTTAATATGATGAGTTATGATTACTTTGGATTATGAGAGGGTGAGAGACAAAAGAGAGCCTCATTCTTTCTTGCTCATTCTCTCTCTTGTTCTTGAGCTCTCCTCTTGCTCTCACCCTCAACCTCTTGCTCCCTCTCTTGATCTATGGTTCTCTTGTCTCATGAGTTGAGAATCAAGAACCATAGATAAAATCCCATTCTAAATCATCTCTACTCATTCTAGTTCACTAGGTTTAGCAAACCAAGTGAACTAGTTTCTTCAAAGAACGAAGAAGGAGCTAAAGGTTGGAGCTTTCAAGTGGATCTATCTTCGGCGTACGGAGACAACGAGAAGGAGCCATCGAACCACCATCGGAGCTTGAAGAGAAGGAGTTCAAGTTTAGGTATAACCATCTTCATCCGAGTAGCTAAATATCTTTAGCTTAGTATGCTAGTTTTAGTTTAGGTAAAGATCCCGACCTAGCTTAGTCCATGTTGCCTCTTGCGTTAAAATTTTGATTTTATACCGTTTCCGCCTCCCCGTAAGAACCGGGGGTCGCAACGTGGACTTACAGCATAGCCTTTACAATGATTTAGAGTTCCTATTTATAGAGGATAGGAAACCCTAGGTTACAATTGATTCGCACGTCTACATTTACCAAAATATCCTTAGGAAGACCTAGTCAAAATAGACTTCCAAGTTTTTGGTAAAATTTTATGTCTGGAAATTTTGGAACTGATTCTGGGCTTCTTGGGCTTTTTATTTCTTTGGATCTTTATTCAATTTGGCTTCTCTATTTCTTCCAGATCTCCAGTGAACAATTGCAGTAGACTTTTAACCGTTTGCTTTGTAATCTTGGACCTTGCGTTGCCTTGTACTGATCTTTTGTGTAGGCTTGATTAAGATCCTTATATTTGTTGGTCCAAAGTCCCTTTTTGTGTCGTCTTTTGTCTTTTTCACTGTTTTCGCTCCAAGAACCTGTAACCTGTAATATGTAGCAGACATGCGTCAAAAGCACCTATTTATTTATAAAAAGAATAAGAATAGGGAATATAAGAATGCAATATTATGGTGTGAACAATATAGGATCATCCATCGCCCATCATATGGGTCAAGATGCGTATACGCTAGTCTACTCTAGTGTATCGATGTTAGTGTTTATGCCCTAGAAGGCCATTACTGTATCATACTAGTTTGTATATTACTTAATGGAAGCTTGGGATATTCACATGTATATAACAGTTTTGCTAAACATGGTAGTATGCTACTTGGTTTTTCTATCTTAATATGTGAGTGTACGTATTGATAGAGCTCTTAGGATCTTGCTTGACTACCAGCGTTGTGATGGCAGTCACACTAGTGGGGGCTGGGTAGTCTACAAGCACATCCTTATTCAGGTCCCTAGTCGTTGGATTATCGAGACAGAGCATCGATACTCCGGAGTAGACTAGTGTGTACGCTTCTCATCCCAGTTGGGGAGATGGTCTGTCCCACAGCCGTCAGTACGTCGTACTGGAGATAGTATACAGGTGCTCGTTGGGTTACGGGTACACCGGACAGGACTCACAGGGAACTGTTGGTTGGTTTTATACCAGTCGTCAATGAACAGTTCCCAGGTGATATGAGTACAGCATAGTCCGCAGACTTGACACTGCTACTTCGCCTCGAGTGTGTCCCACTATTCTTAGATCGCTACCCTACCACGGCTCAAAGGAGTCGTGCAAACAGGTAGCAGTTGGGTGCAGTCCCGAGCACTTGGAGGCAGTGGCGGTTATACAGGATTCGTCCCTCCCGGTATTAGGAGTAGATATCGCGCTGTGTCAGAGAGCCATTACGCAAAGTCCCTGGTCAGGGCAAGCGAGATTTGCTGGTAGGTTCCAGTAGTTTCTCAGGGTGTAATGGGCTTCCCTCCGACACGACTTATACTGCTATTAGGGGACTGACGCTTGCCGCCCCCTAGGCCCGATATGCGATAGTCTTGGACGAACGGACCGGATTGTATGGAGATTGTCACATCAGACTCAGTAGGAGTTCGGATGGGTTCCCTCATCGGCCTTCTTATCGACATCTACCTGGGGACCGTTACGTACAGCTAGTGCCGCCTGCGGTCTGTGGTTAAACCCACTGCCAGCGTAGTAGTCGAGTCTCTAGAGTCCCACACAGAGAGTTTCCTACTCCAGGAGAAACGATATAGAGGTCGTATGGTTTTACGACAAAGGGTTCGGACGCGTATGTGTGTTTACACACTTACATCGTTTGGACAGTTTTTACCAGTCGGCTTTGGTTTAAGCCAGTTACTGGTATCCGGTTATTGGATTTATACAGTCTAAAGTTTTTCCGTATTTTTGCGGATTGGAGGGGCGTTCTCGTAATTGTGTGAGAAGCTTCTAGAAGATGGTGACTAAGGAGGTTTAGGTGTTATTTGCATTAAATGGGTTTAGTGAGTCATGAGGGTGATTCATTCATATCATTAATGCACCATAAATGATTAATGAGCCATGGTTATGAATCACCATTAGATATTTATGAAACTTGATTATTCATCACTTGTTTTTCTTTTGTTGATGAATTATAAAGTTTTATATATATTATGATAACTTACTATTCTCACTTGATAATTATATTCACATTCTCTCTCTCTTCAAACCCTAATCCTCACCCCTCATGTGTTGAGAACAAGGATTAGTTAGACTAAACAATTCATAACCCTCACTCTATCTCACTCTATCTTCTTTGATTAGCAATCCAAGAAGGTTAGTTTCCTCAAGTTTAGAGGCTAAGCTTGGAGTTTTGCTCTCGGGTGGATCATCTACTACATCGAGAAGGCCGAGGAGGACGAGGAGATCGTAAAGCCGAAGGACTTGGTTCGAAAGGTATAATCCCTAAGCATAGTAGTTTAGAACAACTATGTGTTTGGTTAGTTATCGTTTAGCTTCGATTTAAGCGGTTAGTCGATGTTCGTTCACTAAACAGGTTCGTTTTTGAAAATTCTGCCTCCCCACAAGTATTGGGGTGTAGTACATCGACTTACAGTGGTATCAGAGCCTCGCAAAACAATAAATAACTTACTTGCAAATTTGTATGAATTTCGAACGGAAAAAACGAAACCGGAGAAACCCGAAATCACAAGTTTCTGTCGAATTTTAAATGAAGTCCTAAAATTTTTCAGGGAGGTTCAGAAAGCTTAAAAAGACACCAGAAGAACACCCAAGAAATTTGGGGTCCTGAATCGTCGACCGGGCCGCGGAACCGCGGCGGATCCCACCGATCCGCCGCGCTTCCGCCGCCGAGTTGCCGAGTCAGGAACCTAAATTCCCTGTGTTGCTTCTCTGTGTGATTTGGGATTTTCTGGAATATTTTATTTTTGCTCAGGTTTCAGATTTACAGAGCAGTATTGGAGCAAAATTAAAAGTGTTTAATCGATCGAAATTATACAGTATTTGCTTGTTGGATTATATCTGTGTTTGTATAATGTGTTCGTAAACCTCCCCTAACTGCTAGTATGTCAGTTGGCACGGGGTTGCACATTTCTGAAATGGATTTTATCTGTTTGTGCATATGAACTGTGTTGGACTGTTGTGATGTATAGCCGGGGTTATCATTTAATTCATTTGATGTAAATGTAATTTGTTGTAATATTATTTTGCGGGGCACTTCAAGGTTGCGGTTGTAGCCACCGTTGTATTATTTCATTTTACTGTTTTTGCTCCTAGGACTGACCCAAGGTGGGGTGCACAAACTGCCGGGTGGGTAGTTTGCCGCACCCGTAGGGGTCGTGGGAGGGGTAATGGCTATTCATCACAACTGTGTAATCCGTATTTTGTTACAGGCTCAAAACAAACACGGATTGCTTGCAAATCCAATTAAGTTCATCTGTGATCTGGAATGAATATCATTGCGTCAGACGAATGTAAAATATCTATATATGATAGCTATTTAGACGTCACTTATGTTTTACACCCGCGCTAGCCCATCCCCCGCTCTGTCATTAGTTAAGTAACCTAACGGGTAATGACGGGACCCCGTGGCGAATGCGGATGGCATAAGAGGACGTTGTATTTTCGTTGTTTTCTGCAATGATAGGTTAATGATGGGACGCATTATCTATAATGCAAAGAAAATAAACCAAAGTTTTAATCGTTGGAACAATTTAAAAGAAACCACTCGGTTAATTTTAAAAACAGATATTTTTAAATGCGGAGCCTTAACCACTCCTTTTAAAAGCTATCAGGTTCCTTCGGTTATATCAAGTTCACTACGTTCACGGTTTCGCCAAAACCATTCGTAGCCCTCCGTCATTTCATTTGGGTATTCAGTAGTATTCAAGCTATGCATTTTGGCCAAAGTCAAGGCATAGTGTTTGGTAGCTGCTGGGTTTTCATTTGTTGCATAAGATAGATAAGTTGGTTTGGGACAGTCGTATTACCATTTGACCAAAGTCAGGGGTATATACGGATGGGTTCAAATTGACAAGGTAATGACGGGTAGAACTTGACATGTGACTTATGACACTTTGACCAAAGCCAAGGTCATAAGAGCATGGGGCAAAAACATATATCGGGAATTTCTAAAGAAACTGAAATTTGCAAAGAGATGCATACCATTTGGAGTTTGATGAATGTTGGTAGCATTCCTTCAACATTATCATACGATGATATTTGGATCCCGATCCTACTGTGAGTATATGCTACTTATCAGGATATTCGTCACTTAACGATCAATGCTATAAACCTAGTAGGTGTCCAGAAAGGTGTCAGCGGGGTTACGCCCCCAGAGAAAAGAGGTTATTTAATTAAGGAACTTCGCGAAAGCGTTGGAAAACCTCCCTCGAAGTATCGACACTGGCCTGGCTGAACGGTTAAGCAAGTATTGTACGGTGAGAATAGTCCTGGCTAATTCTTCTTTTATGGTTTGAGGAAGGATTCGAGAAACAGTGGGAGCCATCCAGTTTAGATAAACTTAAAACCACTCTAAACTTGCAAGAGCATCATGCTAAAGAGTTTTCTTCTCTCTCTCCTAATTGCAGCGACCCTGAAAATGACTGGACTTAAGTTACTTTTAGAGAAAAATATACTGACAGGGCCAAACTATAAAGATTGGCTGCGGAATGTCAAAATGGCTTTGACCTATGACAAACTGGGGTACGTCCTCACCGCTACGGCACCTGCTGTCCCTGGTCCCAAATCCAGCAATGCGGATAAGGAAATCCGCAAAACCTGTGATTTAGATTGCGCGAAAGCCAAGAGCATCGTGCTTGCCTCGATGAACAATGAACATCAGAGGAGGCACGAGGATATGGACCTTGATGGCATATTTCTCCATACAAAGGAACTTTATGGAGAGCAATCTCGTATAGCAAGATACGAGACCTCAAAGAACTTGTTTCGAGCGAGGTTGGCTGTCGGGTCATCGGTAGGAGAACATGTCCTAAAGATGATCGGCTATATAAAAGAGCTCGCAGACCTTGGGACGACTTTGGATAATGAGCTCTATACAGACCTTATTCTCCAGTCCCTTCCTTCCACCTACGCCCAGTTTATCCTGAACTTCAACATTCAAAGAAAAGAAGTTGAACTTCCGGAACTCCTGAACATGTTAAGGAGTGCAAAGGGCACCTTGAAGAATTCAAGGGAAACACCCGCTTTCTTTGTTGGCGGTACATCTTCTTCCGGGTCCAAGGCAAGGGCCAAAGGAAGGAAGAAGAAGGCCGCACCCAGACCTAGAGGAGGTGTTAGTAAGGTGGGAGGGAAGGGAAAGAAAAAGTTTGCAGCACCAGTAGTTGGCCAGGATGAGTGCTTCCATTGTCACAGGAAAGGGCACTGGAAGAAGGATTGCAAGGCGTGGAACGCCAAGAACCAGGAACCGAAGCAAGCTGTGGCTTCGACTTCAGGTGTGTTTGTAATTGAGAATTGTCTGTCGATCAACTCTACTTCCTGGGTATTGGATAGCGGATCAGGATCTCATATTTGCAATTCATTGCAGGCACTGAGAAACCGTAGAGTGCTGAAGGAAGGTGATATGACCCTAAAGGTTGCTAATGGAGCTAGCGTGGGAGCTGCGTCCGTCGGGGATTATCACCTAGGATTGACGAGTGGACACATTTTGGTTTTACATAACTGTTATTTTGTACCAAGCTTAACGTGTAATATCTTATCAGTTTCCTTGTTATCAAATAAAGGTTATGATTTCACGTTTGTAAGAGATGTTGTCAACATCCACCTTAATCATGGTTTGATTGAGTCCGGTACACTAAATAGCGGTATATATGTTTTAAACCAACTCCAAATTTTCAATGTCCAGAACACACTAAAAAGAAAGTCTCCAGATTTAAATAAAGCTTTCTTATGGCATTGTAGACTGGGTCACATCAATGAGAGAAGGTTGACTAAGTTGCATAGAGAAGGATATTTGGACTCGTTCGAATATCAAACTTATGACACTTGTCAATCTTGTCTCAAAGGAAAGATGACAAAGCCTCCATTTACTGGACAAGGAGTAAGAGTGAGCGAGCTCTTAGGACTCATACACAGCGATGTATGTGGTCCAATGTCTACACATGCAAGAGGTGGTTTTTCCTATTTCATTACTTTCACGGATGATTACTCAAGATACGGATTCATTTATCTGATGAAACATAAATCCGAGGCTTTTGTGAAATTCCAAGAGTATAAGAATGAAGTAGAAAACCAAACCGGCAAAAGTATCAAGACACTAAGATCTGATCGAGGTGGTGAATACTTGAGTGTCGAGTTCCTAGGTTACCTAAAAGAGAAAGGAATTCTCTCTCAGCTTACTCCTCCATACACTCCATAGCATAACGGTGTATCGGAGAGACGGAATCGAACCCTATTGGATATGGTACGATCCATGATGAGTAATGCTGAGTTACCGCGATCTTTCTGGGGTTATGCGCTAGAATCAGCGGCATATCTTCTGAACAGGGCTCCTACCAAGACTGTGCCTACCACTCCATATCAGATGTGGACTGGGAAGAAACCCCATCTTCAGCATATGAAGATTTGGGGATGTCCAGCTTTTGTTAAAAAGCAGCATGTGGACAAGCTCGAGGCACGATCAGTAAAATGTTTGTTTGTGGGATATGCAAAGAACTCTAAGGGATATTATTTCTATTACGCAGAGGAACAAAAGGTTTTTGTTTCTCGTAATGCCCATTTTCTGGAACATCTGTTTTTAGAAAAGGAAATAAATGGGAGCGAAATAGAACTGGAAGAAATTCCAGAACCACAAACTGCTACTGAAAGTTTGGTAGAACCAGAAGTTCAAGAAGAACAGGACATTCCCGCACCCCTCCGCAGGAGTAGTAGGCCGTCTCATCCGCCTGAGAGATACTACGGTTTTCTCATAGATGGGGATAGAGAGGATTGCATCATAGATGATGATAAACCTACTGACTTCCAGCAGGCCATCCAGAGCGGCGACTCGGTACGATGGCTAGATGCAATGCAGACCGAAATGGAGTCCATGTACACCAACAAAGTATGGACTTTGGACTTTGCTCCAGATGGGGTAAAACCCATAGGATGCAAATGGATCTTCAAGAAAAAGATTGGTGTAGATGGACAGGTGGAAACCTATAAGGCTAGACTTGTTGCAAAGGGTTTTTGTCAAAGACCTGGTTTGGACTATGACGAAACTTTTTCTCCAGTGGCTATGCTCAAATCCATTTGGGTCCTTCTTGCTATTGCTGCCTTCCATGATTATGAAATCTGGCAGATGGACGTAAAGACGGCTTTTCTGAATGGAAATTTAGAAGAGAGCGTCTATATGGATCAGCCAGAGGGTTTCAATCAGAGTGGGAGCAGCGGGAAAGTATGCAAGCTGCTTAAGTCCATTTATGGACTAAAGCAGGCATCGCGGAGTTGGAACATCTGTTTTGATGAGACAGTCAAAGAATATGACTTTATCAAAAATCCAGATGAACCGTGCATATATAGTAAAGTTGTAGCCAGAAGTGTCGTATTCCTCGTCTTGTACGTGGATGACATTCTATTGATAGGAAATGACATTACTATGCTACAATCTGTCAAAGGATTCTTGTCACACAGGTTCTCCATGAAAGACCTGGGTGATGCCTCTTACATTCTGGGGATCCAGATCTATCGTGATAGATCCAAGAAGATGTTGGGACTTTCGCAGTCCAGGTATATCGACACTGTACTGAAAAGATTCAGTATGGAAGATTCTAAGTGCGGTAATCTACCGGCTTGTCACGGAATCACCCTCTCCAAAGAGATGTCTCCCAAGACTGATTTGGAAAGGGAACGCATGTCTATTATACCCTACGCTTCTGCGGTAGGCTCTATAATGTATGCGATGTTGTGCACCAGACCAGATGTAGCTTACGCACTAAGCGTGGTAAGCCGGTATCAGTCAGACCCAGGGGAGAACCACTGGATAGCAGTAAAGAACATTCTCAAGTACCTGAGGAGGACTAAGGAGATGTTCTTGGTTTACGGCGGAAAAGACCTCAGGTTGGAGGCCTTTGCTGATTCCGGCTTCCAGAGTGATAAGGACGATTCCAAGTCCATGTCGGGTTATGTCTTTACCCTCAATGGAGGGGCGGTGTGCTGGAAGAGCTCAAAGCACGACACCGTTGCTGACTCGACGATGGAAGCGGAGTATATAGCTGCTTGCGATGCCGCAAAAGAAGCAGTCTGGATGAAGAAGTTCCTAACAGAACTTCAGGTGGTTCCTATCATAGTTGATCCAATACCTCTGTATTGCGACAACAACGGAGCTATAGCTTTAGCGAAGGAACCAAGGTCCCATCAGAAGTCCAAACACATCTTGAGGCGGTATCACCTGATCAGGGAGATCATTGATCGTCAGGAGATCGAGGTTCGGAGAGTTGCTTCTGAAGAGAACATTGCTGATCCATTCACGAAGGCCCTACCTCAGATTCAGTTCGAGAGGCTACTCGAGATCATTGGTCTTCGATATGCCAGTACATGGCCCTAGTGCAAGTGGGAGATTGTTAGTGTTTATGCCCTAGAAGGCCATTACTGTATCATACTAGTTTGTATATTACTTAATGGAAGCTTGGGATATTCACATGTATATAACAGTCTTGCTAAACATGGTAGTATGCTACTTGGTTTTTCTATCTTAATATGTGAGTGTACGTATTGATAGAGCTCTTAGGATCTTGCTTGACAACCAGCGTTGTGATGGCAGTCACACTAGTGGGGGCTGGGTAGTCTACAAGCACATCCTTATTCAGGTCCCTAGTCGTTGCATTATCGAGACAGAGCATCGATACTCCGGAGTAGACTAGTGTGTACGCTTCTCATCCCAGTTGGGGAGATGTTCTGTCCCACAGCCGTCAGTACGTCGTACTGGAGATAGTATACAGGTGCTCGTTGGGTTACGGGTACACCGGACAGGACTCACAGGGAACTGTTGGTTGGTTTTATACCAGTCGTCAGTGAACAGTTCCCAGGTGACATGAGTACAGCATAGTCCGCAGACTTGACACTGCTACTTCGCCTCGAGTGTGTCCCACTGTTCTTAGATCGCTACCCTACCACGGCTCAAAGGAGTCGTGCAAACAGGTAGCAGTTGGGTGCAGTCCCGAGCACTTGGAGGCAGTGGCCGTTAGACAGGATTCGTCCCTCCCGGTATTGGGAGTAGATATCACGCTGTGTCAGAGAGCCATTACGCAAAGTCCCTGGCCAGGGCAAGCGAGATTTGCTGGTAGGTTCCAGTAGTTTCTCAGGGTGTAATGGGCTTCCCTCCGACACGACTTATACCGCTATTAGGGGACTGACGCTTGCTGCCCCCTAGGCCCGATATGCGATAGTCTTGGACGAACGGACCGGACTGTATGGAGATTGTCACATCAGACTCAGTAGGAGTTCGGATGGGTTCCCTCATCGGCCTTCTTATCGACATCTACCTGGGGACCGTTACGTACAGCTAGTGCCGCTTGCAGTCTGTGGTTAAACCTACTACCAGCGTAGTAGTCGAGTCTCTAGAGTCCCATACAGAGAGTTTCCTACTCCAGGCGAAACGATATAGAGGTCGTATGGTTTTACGACAAAGGGTTCGGACGCGTATGTGTGTTTACACACTTACATCGTTTGGACAGTTTTTACCAGTCGGCTTTGGTTTAAGCCAGTTACTGGTATCCGGTTATTGGATTTATACAGTCTAAAGTTTTTCCGTATTTTTGTGGATTGGAGGGGCGTTCTCGAAATTGTGCGAGAAGCTTCTAGAAGATGGTGACTAAGGAGGTTTAGGTGTTATTTGCATTAAATGGGTTTAGTGAGTCATGAGGGTGATTCATTCATATCATTAATGCACCATAAATGATTAATGAGTCATGGTTACGAATCACCATTAGATATTTATGAAACTTGATTATTCATCACTTGTTTTTCTTTTGTTGATGAATTATAAAGTTTCATATATATTATGATAACTTACTATTCTCACTTGATAATTATATTCACATTCTCTCTCCTCAAGCTCTCTCTCTCTTCAAACCCTAATCCTCACCCCTCATGTGTTGAGAACAAGGATTAGTTAGACTAAATAATCCATAACCCTCACTCTATCTCACTCTATCTTCTTTGATTAGCAATCCAAGAAGGTTAGTTGCCTCAAGTTTAGAGGCTAAGTTTGGAGTTTTGCTCTCGGGTGGATCATCTACTACATCGAGAAGGCCGAGGAGGACGAGGAGATCGTAAAGCCGAAGGACTTGGTTCGAAAGGTATAATCCCTAAGCATAGTAGTTTAGAACAACTATGTGTTTGGTTAGTTATCGTTTAGCTTCGATTTAAGCGGTTAGTCGATGTTCGTTCACTAAACAAGTTCGTTTTTGAAAATTCTGCCTCCCCACAAGTATTGGGGTGTAGTACATCGACTTTCAATCGATGCCCTGTCTCAATACACCCTCGACTAGGAACAGTTATAGGATGTACTCGTCGACTACCGTGGCCCCACTAGTATGATCTAATCATAGTCCCAGCAGTCGAGTACATATCCTAAGGGCTTTATCAACATGTAACATAGATACAATCAGAGTACATGTTAAGATAAAGTACAACCAGATAGCATACTATCATGTCGAGCAAGAAAGTCCTCCCTATATATGTCCAAGCATCCATTACAATATACATCATATGTACAGTAATGGCCTCTAGGGCATACATATAACTAACAATTTGAACCCACCCGTACATACCCTTGAAGAAGGCCAACAAAGTAGTACGACCGTCCCAAACCAACACATCTATCTATGCAACAGAAAGGTATAAAACAACTACTATACAATATGCCTTGACGAATGCCAACAAACATAGCATGAATACTAAGTGCTACCCGTCTGAAATAACGGAGGGCTACGAATGGTTTTTGTCGAAAAACCTTTAACGTAATGAACTTGATATCGTTGAAGGAACCGGATAGCTTTTTACAAATATATAGTGGCGAAAAACTTTGCTAAAGAGGTCATTCCCGGTGAAGGGATCTCGACTCTTTCCCCATCGAATGAGATGCAGGATATTCCCACTGAATACCTCGATGCAAAGTAAAAAGTAATCGACTATAGTGAAGTTATTACCCTGACGCAAACTTCTGCCCAAGAGGTCACTCCCAGTGAAGGGATCTCGGCTCTTCCCTCCTCGAATGAGATGCTGGATATTCATAACCGAATACCGCTGTGCAAAACAAAAGAAAACGCCCTTGTAATAACAACTTTTGAAAATTTGTTCCAACAACATCGAATAGGTCTGTTTTCTTTGCATTGATCAGAATCAACACAGTCCTATCAATTAATCACACCAGAAAAGAACGAAAATATGATGTACGTATATGCCATCTGCATTCGCCACTGGGCCCCGTCATCACCTGTTAGGTTACTTAACTAACGACAGAGCGGGGGCTGGACTAGCGCGGGTGTAAAACATATACAAAATCTACTAGTATATATATAGAAATATATAATAATCGTTCCAGGCATGATATATGCAACATCACAGATAAGCGATAAGCATCACAGAACAATACAGATAATCTGGGAGCCCCGGGTTTCCATTGAGCCACAAGTGAAACCCGACATTCCCCTGGTCGTGTGGATAACCTGTGCAATGAAAGCCTAGACCCCTATGAGTGCGACAAGTTACCCACCAAAATCAGAAGTGAGGTAGCCCCCTTCATCAAAGTGAATGGGCCACCCAACACTTCACGGAATCCGGTAACTTGAGCACCCTTCCTTGGGTCAACCTGTACCCCTTACGAGTGCGGCGAATAGCCCGCCAATTCTAGAGTGAGACCCCCTCCGTCTCAAAGCCATGAGATGCAGGCATGTTGACCTCTAGAACCCAACTATCTGTGCACTCCATCGCGAGGTAATCCTAGTACAGAAAAGAAAATATGTACAACGGTGACATCGACCTCAACCCGGTCGTGCCCCAAACAAATAATATACAAGCAGGCAGTGACGACAGTCCACATGTCGGACGCTCTCCCCGCGATATCAAATGTACAAATAAAACTAAACTGTACCAACATTGTTAGTTATATGTATGCCCTAGAGGCCATTACTGTACATGAGATGTATGTTGGATATAGTGCCCTCAGAGTCAATTATTAGATCACAGGCACGTGATTGCAATGATTGAGGGAAGACCTATACTGGTAGGGCAGTCTTACTCAAGATGATAGTATGCTATCTGGTTTATCTTTATCATCGTGTACTGCTTTAGGTGACATTACAGATCACTATTCCACGTTGGTAGAGCCTTTAGGATTCTTGCTTGATGGCCAGCAGTATGATGGCGATCATATACGTAGGAGCTGGGGTCTATAAGCACATCCTTAAAGTGGTCCCTAGTCGTGGGAGTTTTCGAGATAGGGCATCGATACTCCGGAGTAGACTAGTGTATACAGTCGAGACCCCGACGAGGGGCGGTGGCCGGTCTCACAAGCCATTGGTGTCAGTTGGTTCACCTAAGATGTATACAGGTGCTCATTGGGTTATGAGTACACCGGACAGGACTCGCCGGGAACATGCTAGTTGGTATTATACTTGACGTCAGATAGCAGTTCCCTGGTGACATGTGTACAGGTTAGTTCATCGACCTGAGATCGTCATTTTTCGACTGTGACTTCCCACCGTGCTTTGATTACTACCCTACCACGGCTCAAAGGAGTCGTGCAAACAGGTTTTAGTTGGGTACAGTCCCGAGCCACATGGAGGCAGTGAGCGGATCGGCAGGGGTTCGTCTTTCCCGGTATTGGGGGTGAGGTCGGGCTGTGCCTAGGAGAGCCATTACACGAAGTCCTTGGCCAAGGCTTGAGATTTACTGGTAGGTATTCCAGTAGTATCTCAGGGTGTTCTGGGCTACACTCCGACACGACTTGTACCGCTTTAGGGGTCTGACTTTTACCAACCCCCTAGGCCCGCCATGCGATGCTCATAGACGAACGGACCGGACTGTACGGATATTGTCACTGACAGGCTCAGTAGGGTGTCAGGATGAGTTCGCTCATCGACCTCCCTTTTGGTTAATACCTGGTAGCCCATTACGTACGGCTAGTACCTCTGACGTGCTAGTGGTTAAATCCACAGCCAAAGTATTGACGAGTCTTTAGAGTCCCCCACAGACAGTTTCTCAAGTTTCGGGCGAAACGATGTAGAGGCCGTATGGATTTATGGCAGGGTTCGAACGTACGCGTGCACTTGTGCACGTGTCATGGTTCGGACGCATAATACTAGCGGGCTTTGGTTTAAGCCGGATCCTAGTATTATACTGTGTAGATTTTGTCTCATTGCATTTGTATTCGTTCAGAATAGAAATGCGGGTATGTATATACAGTCGTGGGGTTATCCTGTAATTTGTTACCGGATCGCTTTTTGAAGTTGCCAGTTTGCATTCCGTTTCGGCCATTCTTCTTTATTCCTTCTTGGCTGAAATTCCTTTGTTGGAAGGGGGCTTATTTGCAAATGTGAAATTAGTGGAGGGAGGGGTTTTTTTATGCTAGGGGGTTCTCCAGCAACTCATGGAGGGTTCATGAGAATTCTAGAAGTGTTTGGTTCAAGACTTGCATTAATATGATGGGATTAGTATAAGACTTTGGTGTGACATTTTTCCATGATGATCACTCATTTCTCTCTTGCATTACTCTCTTCCCTTTCTCTCTTTTAGGCATGGCTGGCCACTAAGAGATGGGGCTATCCAAATTTTTGAGAGGAAAATTTGATCTCATTTTCTTGCACAAAAATCCTTTAGCTCCATTTCCAAAAGCTCATTTCCACCTCCACAAAAAATGGCAACTTCAATTAACCCTTGAGACATAGTGATCTACACATATTCTACAGCAATCTTGGACACGTCGGCTAGCAAACTTCGTGTCCGAGTTGCTCGGTTCAGAGGTGGGAGCCCGTAAAAAGAATCGATGATGTGGTGCCCTTTCCGATGAGGAGATCGAGACTGGAGATGCCGCGAGGAGCTTGGGATGGTGGCCAAAGACCGAAGGACACGGATTGATCGGTATAGCTTTCCAACCCTCTCTCTTGATAGCTAGTTATAGGTTAATTGTTCGATCCGAATTTAAAGTATACGATAGCGTCGGTTTCAAGTTAAGAAAAAGTTTTCGTTTCCGCATTTTGGCCTCGGACAGACGGCTGGGGCGCTACCGTAGACTTACATGGTATCAGAGTCACACCATTAACCTTTACTAGCTTGATCTAACGTGTTTAGAACTTTGATCGAACGAAATTTCCAAAAACTGCATTTCTAAATTCTAAGTTTCTGTCGAATTTTATTTGTGCTCGAAAAATTATTTTGTGTGCTTCAGAAAATCAGGCAGGGTTTTGTAGGAGCACTGTAGAAATTTTGTAGGACGATCCAACAGTTATGCCGCGGAACCGCGGCCGTACCCTCCTTTTGGCCGCGATTCCGCCGCCATACTGTGGCTTCATCTCACCAAATTTTTTCAGGTGGTCTCTGACTTGGAAATGGGGTTTCTGGTATTTTTTGTTTGGGCCCAGATTTGTCTGAGTACTGGGTATTGTGCTTGGGGCCACTTCGGGAAATTTTGTCAATCGAAAATTTAAATATGTCGGTTCACAGTATTTTTATTATATCTGCGACCGTGAATGTCATTTGATCGGTAAATCTTGTCTAATTGCTATAGTCCTTTTAGACGGGTTTGCGAACGTGACATTCACGTTGATGTTCTGTGTTGTGCTGTGATGTTGCGGATTTGTCGTGGTGGATAGCTTGGTGCAATGGTAGTACAGTTTGGTTGTATTTGTACATTTGTTATTGCGGGGCGAGCGTCCAACATGTGGACTGCCGTCACAGCCTGTTTGTATTATTCTTTTATGGCACGACCGGGCTGAGGTCGATGAACCCGTTGTATATATTTTACTTTCTGTACTAGGATTACCCCAAGGTGGGGTGCACGGATAGCCGGGTTCTAGAGGGAAATGGACCCGCATCTCATGGCTTTGAGACGGAGGGGGCTTCACTCTAGAATTGGCGGGCTATTCGCCGCACTTGTAGGGGGTACAGGTTGACCCAAGGAGGGGTGCTCAAGTTACCGGATTCCGTGAAGTGCTGGGTGGTCCATTCACGTTGTTGAAGGGGGCTGCCTCGCTTCAGGTTTTGGCGGGTAACTTGCCGCGCCCGTAGGGGTCTAGGATTTCATTGCACAGGCTATCCACACGACCAGGGGAACGTCGGGTTTGAGTAGCGGCTCTATGAAACCCAGGGATCCCAGATTATCTGGATTGTTCTGTGATGCTTATTACTCTCTGTGATGTTGCATTTTATCATGCCTTGAGCGAATATTATATATTGATATATATACTAGTAGATGTTGTATATGTTTTACACCCGCGCTAGTCCAGTCCCTGCTCTGTCGTTAGTTAAGTAACCTAACGGGTGATGACGGGACCCAGTGGCGAATGCGGATGGCATATACGTACATCATATTTTCGCTCTTTATTGGTGTGATCAATTGATGGGACTGTGTTGATTTGGATCAATGCAAGCTAAACAAACCTGTTTGATGTTGTTGGAACATTTTTCAAAAAGCTATTATTGCAAGGACATTTTCTTTTGTTTTGCACAGTGGTATTCGGTTATGAATATCCAGCACCTCAGTCGACGAGGCAAGGGCCGAGATCCCTTCACCGGGAGTGACCCCTTGGACAGAAGTTTGCGTCAGGGTAATAACTTCACTATAGTCGATTACTTTTTGCTTTGCATCATGGTATTCAGTTGGAATATCCTGCACTTCATTCTACGGGGAAAGAGCCGAGATCCCTTCACCGGGAGTGACCTCTCTAGCAAAGGTTTTCGCCACTATATTTTTATAAAAATCTATCTGGTTCCTTCAACGATATCAAGTTCATTACGTTAAAGGTTTTTCACCAAAAACCATTCGTAGCCCTCCGTCATTTCAGACGGGTAGCACTTAGTATTCATGCTTTGTTTGTTGGCCAAAGTCAAGGCATAGTGTATGGTAGCTATTTGTTACTTTTCTGTTGCATAGATAGATGCGTTGGTTTGGGACAGTCGTACTGCTTTGTTGGCCAAAGTCAAGGGTAGGTACGGGTGGGTTCAAATTAACCTGGATAATGACGTGTAGAACTTGACATGTGACTTATGATTTGTTGGCCAAAGTCAAGGTCATAAGAGCATGGGGTAAAAATCACATCGGGAGTTTCTAAAGAAACTGAAACTTGCCAGATATGCGCATACCTTCTGGAGTGTGATAACGTGAGTGGATTCCTGAAAGGTTCCTAGGCACTCTAGTAAGGTCTCACAAGGCATCGAACATGCCAATTTCAAAAATTTGGTGCCGAGAAACCCTAGACTACGGATCTTAGACTAGATGTTTAGGCGAAATGATAAAGCTAGTTAACAAATTAACTAAAGGTCGGAAGCTACAACCTTTGTAGATCCGGATTTCCACCTCCTTAGCTCCACGTGGTCATGCTCTCGCTGTCCATCATGAATCCTCGACTCATACGTCGGCTTCATCGGAAAATCGGGCGAGCAAGGTCGTCGGCTTCGTGTCAAAGACGATCTACGTCGAGGTTCCACTAGTTCAAGCTCCGACTTCACAAACTTGTGAAACTTGTGAAGAAAACACCCAAAACCACTTGGCAAGAGGTAGAGGATGAAGAAATAGGAGATGGGTTCACTTTAGATTTGGATTTCTCACTCTAGATCACAAGTTGCCATTAATGGCATCAAGGTTTCTCACTTTGAGAAGAAGAAGAAGATGATAGAAATCTTATGATAAGTTATTTCTAAAATGAATAATAAAGGAATTCTTATCATCTTCTTACCATGGTCAAGTGTAGAGAATTGACCATGGTTAGTGGGAGTGGTTAGGTTTAAGCAAGGAGACAAAATGGCATCATTACTAAAAGCTTCATGAAGCTTCACCACACTTCATGATAAAATGAAACCCTTTTGTTTCCATAAATCTATTTAATAAATAATAAATGGATTTAATAATAAGAGAATAAATCTTAAACCCTAACCACTCTCATAACCATGGTTGCATTCTTTACACAAAGCCAAAACTACATGCATCATCAAACATGATACATATATTTTCACAAAAGTATATCACATATACAATGTGTAAATCAAGTGAGAAAAATCCGTTTAAAGTGAACCAATACTAGTTAATGCAAAGTAATATATCAAATATATAATTATACATTAAATCATTAAATCAACACTTGATTCAATGATCCGGTCATGTCGCACATAACCGACTAGTATTCAATATATCGACTTATCGAATCGATCTTCGATTCGATAACTAGGTTATATCATATACAACCAATCGAAACATTAATTGCGAGAATCAAATATGGTATCACATACACGCATTATTCTCGGTCCCGCACATATCTCATACGCGCTCCTATTTCGTTTCGCTTGAGCCAGGAAACCTCTGTGTAGGACTCTAAAGACTCGTCAATACGCCGGTAGCAGATGATGATCATATCATGCACCCACAAGCCGCAAGCGGTCTGCTAAACGTAACGGCCACCCGGGTATTGAGCGATCAGAAGATCGACGAGCTAGCCCGCTCACTCTCCTGCGAATCTGACCAGTAACACTTACCGTACAGTCCGGTCTCTTCGTCTGATACGTCGCATATCAAGTCTAGGGGTGGTAAACGTCAGACCCCAATAACCCGATAAGTCGTGCCGATATGAGGCTCATAACGGGTCGAGAAACTACTGGTAACACTTACCAGCAAATCTCTGATCAGCCCTGGCCAGGGACTTCCCTGCTACGGCCAATCGAGCACAGCGCAACATCAACCCCCAATACCGGGAGAGACGAAACCCCTCCTATCGCTCATTGCCTCCATGTGACTCGGGACTGTACCCAAAGACCACCGTTTTACACACCCTCATGGATGTGGTAAGGTGGAGATCAAAGCACAGTGGGAATCACACAAGACTCTATGGCGATCTCGGGTCTACAGACTAACCTGTACAAGTGTCACCTGAGAACTGCCATCTGACGTGAGGTATAATACCATCTGGGAGTTCTCGGCGAGTCCGTCCAGTGTACCCAGTCTCCACTGAGCAACCGTACACCATCTCTGATGTCAAACACCAATGGATATGGGATCATCCATCGCCCATCACATGGGTCGAGAAGCGTATACGCTAGTCTACTCTGGTATATCGATGCCCCGTCTCGATACACCCACGACTAGGGACCTTGAAGGATGTACTTATGGACTACCATGTCCCCACTAGTATGATCTGCATCATAGTCCAGGTAGTCAAGTACACATCCTAAGGGCTTTACCAACATGTAACTACAAGAAAGTATAAAGAGACTAGTGTACATGTTAAGATAAAGAGTAACCAGATAGCATACTATCATATCGAGCAAGAAAGTCAACTCTATATATGTCCAAGCATCCAATATAATATACAACATCTGTACAATACTGGCCTCTAGGGCATACATACAACTAACAATCTCCCACTTGCACTAGGGCCAACTGCTGTAGTATCGCATACCGAGCATCCCGAAGAGTCTCTCAAACTGTGTCTGGGGAATGGCCTTCGTGAGTGGATCCGCCGTGTTGTTCTTCGTGTCAACTCTCCTGACCTCGATCTCCCGACGATCAACTATCTCTCGGATCAGGTGATACCGCCTCAGAATATGCCTGGATCGCTGATGGGACCTGGGTTCCTTGGCCAAAGCCACCGCTCCATTGTTATCGCAATAAAAAGGTATTGGATGCTCAATGGATGGAACCACTCTAAGTTCAGTAATGAACTTCTTGATCCAAACAGCCTCTTTGGCAGCATCGTTGGCAGCGATGTATTCAGCCTCCATCGTCGAGTCTGCCACGGTTTCCTGCTTGGAACTCTTCCAGCTAACCGCCCCTCCGTAAAGGGTAAAGACAAAACCCGACTGCGACTTAGAGTCGTCCTTATCACTCTGGAAGCTCGAATCGGTAAAGGACTCCACTTGGAGTTCTCCGTTACCATACACCAAGAACATATCTCTAGTCCTTCGCAAGTACTTGAGAATGCTCTTCACAGCTGTCCAGTGACTCTCTCCAGGATCAGCTTGATACCTGCTCACTATACTTAGTGAGTATGCTACATCGGGTCTGGTACATAGCATCGCATACATGATAGAGCCTACTGCCGAAGCATAGGGTATCCCTTGCATGCGAGCTCTCTCCAAATCAGTCTTGGGAGACATCTCTTTGGAGAGAGTGACTCCAGAGATCATGGGCATGTTCCCACGCTTGGACTCTTCCATACTAAACCTCTTTAGTATGGTGTCAATGTTCCTGGATTGGGACAATCCCAAAATCCGTTTGGATCTATCTCTATAGATCCTAATTCCCAATATGCAGGAGGCATCACCAAGATCTTTCATTGAGAATCTTTGTGATAAGAAGAGCTTGACCGATTGCAGCATAGGAATATCATTTCCTATCAAGAGTATGTCGTCCACGTACAATACGAGGAAGACAATCTTACTCTCTGCCACCTTCCTGTATATACAAGGTTCATCTGGATTTTTGACGAAATCAAACTCTTTGATAACGACGTCAAAGCAGATGTTCCAACTCCGCGATGCTTGCTTTAATCCATAAATGGATTTAAGCAGCTTGCACACCTTCCCGCTGCTCCCACTGCTTTTTATCAAATCTTCCTTCAAACCCTAAAAGGAAAGACTAGCCGGGATTAATTACACACTACAAGTTCGCCAATCTTTCAGCCAGGCCAGTGTCGGTACTTTGAGGGAGGTCCCCCGTGCTTTCGCACGAACCTAATTAATGTAAACCTCGTTTTCCCAGAGGCGTAACTCCGTTGACACCTTTCTAGACACCTACTTGATTAGCGAATTGCAATATGTAAAACTCTCCCAGGAGTAACTCTTACTCGCAGTGGGTATCGGGATCCAACTATCTCATAGAAGGTATGCAATCTCATTGCAAATTTCAACACTTGAAATTCCCGATAATATTTTTGCCCCTAGCGTGCTATGACCTTGACGAAAGCCAACAAATCACAGCCCGCTAGTCAAGTTCAACCCGTACATTTCTTGACTGAATCAAACCCACCCGCACGACCCTTGACGAAAGCCAACAAAGCCGTACGACTACCCTAATCCAGTCGCATCATATGCAGCAGATAAACAGCACATAGCTACCGCACACTACACCTTGACGAAAGCCAACAAATGTAGCACGAATACTATATGTAACCTATCTGAAATGACGGAGGGCTACGCAGGTTTTTCATAAAAACCATGAGCGTAATGAACTTGATATCGTTGTAGAATCAAATGAAGTTTTTAAATGGAGTGATTTTGAGGCTTTTCTAGTTTTGCTAAAGGAGTCACTCCCGGTGAAGGGATCTCGGTCCTTTCCTCGTCGAATGAGGTGCGGGATATATCATATATATTGCTGTGCAAAGCAAAAACTCAAAAGCAGTCAAAAGCAAACCGAGTGTGTCGCATTTGCCAGTTATTGCTAAAGGAGTCACTCCCGGTGAAGGGATCTCGGTCCTTTCCTCATCGAATAAGGTGCGGGGTATATCATATATACCGCTGTGCAAAGCAAGAACTGTAGCTACCTGTTTTATTTTAAAATTCGATTCTACAACATCTTAGGTTTCTTATCTTTCATTAATCACATTAATGAAGTGTTGGAGATAGTGCCCTCATAGTCAATTATTGGATCGCAGGTACGTGATTGCAATGATTGCGGAGGACCTATCCCGGTAGGACAGTCTTACTCGAAATGATAGTATGCTATCTGGTTTGCCTTTATCAGTCGTGTACATGTTCAGGTGACTGATTGCATGTTACACTTTGATAGAGCCCTTAGGATCTTGCTTTACTACCAACAGTATGATGGCGATCATATACGTGAGAGTTGGGTAGTTTATATGCATATCCTTAATTGTGGTCCCTAGTCGTGGGAGTTTCGAGACAGGGCATCGATACTCCGGAGTAGACTTGTGTGTACAGTCGAGACCCCGACGAGGGGCGGTGGCCGGTCTCACAAGCCACTGGTGTCAGTTGGATCACCTAAGATGTATACAGGTGCTCATTGGGTTATGAGTACACCGGACAGGACTCGCCGGGAATCTGCTAGTTAGTACTATACCTATCGTCGGATAGCAGTTCCCTGGTGACATGTGTACAGGTTAGTTCATCGACCTGAGGTCGTCATTTGTCTCGTGTGAGTTCCCACTGTGCTTTGATTTCTACCCTACCACGGCTCAAAGGAGTCGTGCAAACAGGTAGTTTTTGGGTACAGTCCCGAGCCATATGGAGGCACGTGAGCGGATCGGCAGGGGATTCGTCTCTCCCGGTATTGGGGGCGAGGTCGTGCTGTGTCTAGGAGAGCCATTACACAAAGTCCATGGCCATGGCAGGAGATTTACTGGTAGGTACTCCAGTAGTATCTCAGGGTGTAATTGGGCTTCAATCCGACACGACTTATACTGCTATTGGGGGTCTGGCGTTACTAGCCCCCTAGGCAGATATGCGATACTCATTGACGAACGGACCGGACTGTATATACATTGTCACTGTTAGGCTCAGTAGGGTTTTCTGGATGAGTGCGCTCATCGGCATCCCTTGAGGTCAGTCCATGGGCAGCCGTTACGCATTGCTAGTGCCGCTGACGGTTTGTGGTTAAACCCACTGCCAGGGTGCTGACGAGTCATTAGAGTCCCCCACAGACAGTTTCCTAAGTTTCGGGCGAAACGTTGTAGAGGCCGTATGGTTTTATGGCAGGGTTCGGAAAATGCACGTGCGTTTACGCACGTGTTATTTTTCGGGCAGATAATACTGGTCGGCTTTGGTTTAAGCCGGATCCGAGTATTATATTGAGTAGGTATAATATCTTTGTCTCAGTTGCATTTGTATTCGGTCGTAATACAAATGCGGGTATATTTATACAGTTTCGGGGTTATCCTGAAAGTCGTTTCAGGATCACTTTTGGAAGTTGCCAGTTTCCAGTTTTCTATCAGCCGTCTTTTTACATTCTGTTAAAGACGGATTTATCTTTTCGCAGATGAGGTGAGTCATCATTCTAGAAGCTTCTAGAAGTGATGACGAGGCTTGGTGAGTCATTCTTGATAAGGTGACTAGGTTTAATGTGATTGGTTCAATCTTTTGAGTCATCATTTTCATTATGCTATTTTGTTTTCCTTAGGATATTTCCATATGATATTTAGGGCTATGGTCACCTCCCTCCTACTACGGTCACCTCCCTCCTTCAATAAATATGGCCGGCCACCGTTGTGAGAAGTAAGGATCGATTCATTCATTTTTGGCCAAAGACTATGGTTTTGTGTGCATGGAAATTTCATTGCTTTTTTCAATTTCCATCACCAATTTCCATCGGCAACTTCATTAACCGATCGTTCACGGATTTGGACGAAGTGAGACAAAGTCATCTACTCATTCTCTACATCATTCTTGGTCGTCTCTTTTAGCAAACTTGACGATCGAGTTGCCTCGAGTCAGAGGCGGGAGCCCGTTTAAAGAACCGATCATGTGGTGCCACCTCGACGGAGGAGATCGGAGATCGATGAGATCGGAGCAGCCGCAACGGAGCGTGGGATGATGGTTGAAGAACGAAGGACTCGGATCGTTCGGTATAACCATTCTACACTCTTTACAGTTTGTTAGTTTAGCAATAATGGCAGATCCGGGTTAAAGTATACGATAGCGCCAGTTTAAAAGTTTTTGTTCCGCATTTTGGCGTCTGTAGACTGCCGGGGCGCTAGCGTAGACTTACAGTGGTATCAGAGCCTAACCATTTTGCTATACTAACTTGTGCTAACGCGTTTAAAATATCGATCCGACCGAAAATCAAAAACGGCAAAATCCTAGCTTGACAGTTTCTGTCGATTTTAAACAGTGTCAAAATTGATTTCTGGATGTCTTAAAAATCCGTGCAGGCTTTTCTAAGAACCACGAAGAAATTTGGGGTCGTGACTCCTCCAAGCTGCCGCGGAAGGGCGGCCAAACCCATGGTTTGGCCGCGCTTCCGCGGCCATGTGAGGAGCACGTGCTCCCAATTTTTTTCAGTGGGTTCTTTTTGGGATTTTGGGGTTTTTGATATATACAGTTTGGGCCCAGGTTTTATTACTGTTCTACAGATTTGCGTGGGGCCCACTTCTTGATATTTGGTCGATCGAAATTTAAACATGTTAGTTTACAGTGCTTACATTATATCTCCGACCGGGAATGTCATTTGATCGGTAAACCGCGTCTGATTGCTATAGTTCTTTTAGACGGGTTTGCGAACGTGACATTCGCGTTGATGTTCTGTGTTGTGCTGTGATGTTGCGGATTTGTCGTGGTGGATAGCAGTGTGCAATGATAGTACAGTTTGAGTTTATTTGTACATTTGATATTGCGGGGCGAGAGTCCAACTTGTGGACTGCCGTCACTGCCTGTTGTATAATATTCTTTTGGGGCACGACCAGGTTGCGGTCGATGTACCTATTGTACTATTTTTCATTACTGTACTAGGTTTTATCCCGAGACGGAGTGCACGGATAGCCGGGTTCTGGGGGGCAACGGGTTCGCATCTCATGGCTTTGAGAGGCAGAGGGGTCCCACTTCAGAATTGGCAGACTATTCGCCGCACTCATAGGGGGTACAGGTTGACCCAAGGAGGGGTGCTCAATTTACCGGATTCCGTGAAGTGCCGGGTGTTTCATTCACTATGCTATGGGGACTGCCTCGCTTCAGGTTTTGGCGGGTAACTTGCCGCACCCGTAGGGGTCTAGGTTTCATTGCACAGGCTATCCACACGACAGGGGAACGTCGAGTTTCAGCAGCGGCTCTGTGAAACTCGGGGATCCCAGATATCTGTATTGTTCTGTGATGCTTATTACTTTTCTGTAATGTTGCATACTATCACGCCTGGAGCGATTATGTATATTGGTTTATATACTATTAGATGTTGTATATGTTTTACACCCGCGCTAGTCCAGTCCCCGCTCTGTCGTTAGTTAAGTAACCTAACGAGTAATGACGGGACCTAGTGACAAATACGTATGGCATATACGTACATTTTATTTTTGTTCTTTTCTGGTGTGATTAATGATGGGACTGCGTTGATTCTGATCAACGCAAAGTAAAAACAAACCTGTTTTAGTTGTTGGAACAAATTTAAAAGGTGTTGTTACAAAGACGTTTTCTTTTGTTATGCATAGCGGTATTCAGTGGAATATCCTGCACCTCATTCGACGAGGCAAGGGCTGATATCCCTTCACCAGGAAAAACCCCTTGGACAGAAGTTTGCGTCAGGGTAATAACTTTACTATAGTCGATTACATGTTGCTTTGCATAGCGGTATTCAGTGGAATATCCTGCACCTCATTCCACGAGGAAAGAGCCGAGATCCCTTTACCGGGAGTGACCTCTTTAGCAAAAGGTTTTCGCCACTATATTTTAAAAAAAGCTATCAGGTTCCTTCAGCGATATCAAGTTCACTACGCTAAAGGTTTTTCGCCAAAAACCAGCCGTAGCCCTCCGTCACTTCTTTTGGGTATTTAGTAGTATTCAAGCTATGCATTTTAGCCAAAGTTAAGGCATAGTGTTTGGTAGCTGCTGGGTATTCAATTGTTGCATAGATAGATGAGTTAGTTTGGGACAGTCGTTCTGCCGATTGGCCAAAGTCAGGGTGGGTTCAAATTGACAAGATAGTGATGGGTAGAACTTGGCATGTGACTTATGACATTTTGACCAAAGCCAAGGTTATAAGAGCATGGGGCAAAAACTATATCGGGAGTTTCTAAAGAAACTGAAACTTGCCAAGTATGCGCATACCTTCTGGAGTATGAGTAACGTGGATGCATTCCATCACGTTATCATGCGATGAGAGTTGGATCCTGATTCCCACTGATGAGTTGGTTTACTCTTCGGGTGATCCCGATTGATTCTTCTTTAGGTTTGGAGGAGAATTTGACAGGACAGTGGGAGGTTTCCGGATTAGATAAAATGATGACCATTCTGATCTAGGTTAGAGTGCACGCAGAGTGTTTCTTTTCTCTCTCTCTCTTTGGCAGCGACCTTTGACCGACCCTAGACTATGACTCAGTGACCAGATTGACCGAACCTTCTTAAAATACTGGCTTTTGGATTGTCTAAGTTGCATAAGTCATTGCCACTCCTTCTTTTACCCTTTGCATTTCTCAGAACGCCCGTATTACTACGGATATCCACTTCCATTGGATAGAGCCATCGTATGGTTATATACGAACTCGAAGGGACTTCTTTGAGGATGGATCAAGGTTCAGGAGAAATAGAATTGGTTTATTCAGTTGTCTTTTATTATCACCTTCTCTCAGGTTGCGAGAGCTCCTTGGTTTAGGAGAGTACACCTATTACGCTTATTGGATAGTCTTATTCCAAACCATAGGCTGGTGCCGAAAGGTAGGGAATGAAGAAAACCAATTAGCCTAAGTAGGGTGTGCAGATGGTAATATGTAAAGACAAAATAAAGGGATTAGAAAGAGGGCAAAGTAAATTGCGACTGATATCATTCACGACCAAAACCGCGTACTTCATCGCCACTCCTATTTCACCTTTAAAAGAATAAGGTATTATTCAGTTGTCTTTTATCATCACCTTCTCTCAAGATACGAGTACTCCTTGGTTTAGGAGGGTACACCTATTATGCTTACTGGATAGTCTTCTTCCAAACCAAAGGCTGGTGCCGAACGGTAGGGAAGGAAGAAAACCAGTTAGCCTAACGATGGTGTACAGAAGGTAACGACTAAAGATAAATAAAGGGATTTGGAGAGACGGCAATAAAATATACGGTTGAAGTCATGAATTGGATTATGGAAGAGGCATTGCTATGAATACCAGGATACCCTACGAAACATTTTCATGTTTCAGTGCATTGTTAAAGGAAAAACTGTTTTCCCGATTAGACACTTACTCCAAGGGTATGTATTTACCAGGTTTCATTCTCATATCTGTATGGTTTTACAGATGATGAGTGGGAGTAAGATATTGGGAATTAGGTGATCATCCTCATTATATCGGAATTCGTTGTAATTGGTGATATTTGAGGAAATCGCCAGGGTACAGTTTTCCACCTACAACGCACAGGTTTTGAGTTGTTCAACTCAGCGGACTTATACAGAGTATTGTATGTTGTCCAGTGTCCATCAGGACAAAGGGGTAGGTCCTCGTACTATGTTCTGTTTACTTATAACTTCTCTAGTATTTAGACGAGTGTTTCGTAGAAATACAAGGTCTAAGTTTTGAGAAGTTGTGGGTATAAGAATAAAGTAGAGAACCAGGTATCACAAGTATCGGGATTCTTTAAAGAGATCGAAGATGTAGATTCTTGTGATTGGTATTCAGATGATAGTGATGGTTTTGAGAAACGTGTTTCTCTTTTCAGGTTACTCATAATTGGATGGATTCCTAAGTTGAGTAATGCTGATTAGCCTTTTTCCATTAAGTTGATATGCACTGGAGACAGATGCATGGATTGAATATGGTTCCAATTAAATAAGTGCCAAAGTTTCTATATTGGATATAGAATGGATCGTACCTTAAAAGAAGTTAAGGTATGGGGAGTTGTCCAGCTTATGATTAAAACCAGACACTGGATAACTCAGGGCACGTTTCTGTAATGGCTGTTTGTGGGTTGACCCTGGCTATGACGAGGGTTGATATTCTACCATTTGGAAGATCAATAGTGATATTGTTCTTGACTCGCCACAGTTTTAGTAAAAATGGATCTTTTTCAGAAAACAGTAGTGGGAGTATGGTAGAACTGGAAGTGATTCCAGAACCGCGAACGATTACGGAAAATTTAATAGGACCTATATTTTCAATCAGGTTTGACATTCCAATAGCCACTCCGCAGGTATGGTAGGTAACCTCAGACGCCCGAGAGGTACTTCGGTAGCCTCAGAAACGGTGACAGGAAGGTTCTTATCTACCAAGACTTGACACTACTGTTGTTCCAGGTTATGAGACCCGGTAGGAGGGTTGTCGTAGTCAGTGGGAGCAACGGAAGTATGGTGGGCAAGTAGCTAATGTCTATTTATAGAGCAGTTATAGCGGAGATAGATCATCTGATTTTGATGTGACAGTCATGGGTTTGACTTCAATCAGGATAAGGGATGGATCTGTTAAGAGGGTAGTAGGTGTGATGTCATGGTATCTGGATGACATACACAGTGTAGGAAGTAAAATTCCTATACTACGATCGGTTGTACTGTGGTCGTCACACAGTTGTTTCTCCAGACAGGATATGGATATAATATTTGACATTCTGGTTTCTAGATCTATGGTTTTAGATCTGGATTTGGGTAGTTTCCCAATGTGGGTACTTTGACAGATATTCTAATGGTTTTTGGAATAGTTGACTCCTAGCATGGTGGTGTACCTGCAGGTGATGGAGTCACCCTCTCTAAAGGTGTCGTATAGACTAAAGGGGAGAGGGATGTGCATGATTGGCAGATCACTTGCTTAGGCAATTGAGTCAATCATGAGATGTCAAGTACCACACCAAATGTTGGTTTTGCACTAGATGCAATAAGTTTGTATTAATCCAATCCTGGAGAAACATAAGGAAGCAGTTTTAGAACATTGGTACATGTTCTACGGATTTGATAACGGCAGCCTCTTTCGGGAGACGGTTATCATTCCCGGCTTCAAAGGTGACATGGATGACAGAGTGATTGTCAGAGTTTTAGTTTTCCCTCTGACGAGGGACAGTATTATGGACAGGTGGTTCCAGAGGATACTGTGGGTGGCATGGTGCCCGATACTGATTAGGTTCAGTGATCGATTCAGTCTAAGAAGTTTGGATATGGAGTTCATTTATGAACTAAGGTCCCATCAGATATCCAAACATATTCTAAGACAGGTACTACTCAATTCGGGAGATGGCTTTCTTCGCGAACTTGAGATTAAGAGAGATTCAGAAAGAAACTTCTAGGCGGATCCACTCACCGAGGCTATTTCTCGAACACAATAGTTTTACAAACGGGCTTTGTGAAACTGATTAGTAGAGGAGTTGGATGTTCGGTTTCACACGGGCTGTGAGTAGTCGACATCGCAATATTAGCCTTGAGTGCAAGTGGGAGATTGTTGGAGATAGTGCCCTCATAGTCAATTATTGGATCGCAGGTACGTGATTGCAATGATTGCGGAGGACCTATCCCGGTAGGACAGTCTTACTCGAAATGATAGTATGCTATCTGGTTTGCTTTTATCAGTCGTGTACATGTTCAGGTGACTGATTGCATGTTACACTTTGATAGAGCCCTTAGGATCTTGCTTTACTACCAACAGTATGATGGCGATCATATACGTGAGAGTTGGGTAGTTTATATGCATATCCTTAATTGTGGTCCCTAGTCGTGGGAGTTTCGAGACAGGGCATCGATACTCCGGAGTAGACTAGTGTGTACAGTCGAGACCCCGACGAGGGGCGGTGGCCGGTCTCACAAGCCACTGGTGTCAGTTGGATCACCTAAGATGTATACAGGTGCTCATTGGGTTATGAGTACACCGGACAGGACTCGCCGGGAATCTGCTAGTTAGTACTATACCTATCGTCGGATAGCAGTTCCCCGGTGACATGTGTACAGGTTAGTTCATCGACCTGAGGTCGTCATTTGTCTCGTGTGAGTTCCCACTGTGCTTTGATTTCTACCCTACCACGGCTCAAAGGAGTCGTGCAAACAGGTAGTTTTTGGGTACAGTCCCGAGCCATATGGAGGCACGTGAGCGGATCGGCAGGGGATTCGTCTCTCCCGGTATTGGGGGCGAGGTCGTGCTGTGTCTAGGAGAGCCATTACACAAAGTCCATGGCCATGGCAGGAGATTTACTGGTAGGTACTCCAGTAGTATCTCAGGGTGTAATTGGGCTTCACTCCGACACGACTTATACTGCTATTGGGGGTCTGGCGTTACTAGCCCCCTAGGCAGATATGCGATACTCATTGACGAACGGACCGGACTGTATATACATTGTCACTGTTAGGCTCAGTAGGGTTTTCTGGATGAGTGCGCTCATCGGCATCCCTTGAGGTCAATCCATGGGCAGCCGTTACGCATTGCTAGTGCCGCTGACGGTTTGTGGTTAAACCCACTGCCAGGGTGCTGACGAGTCATTAGAGTTCCCCACAGACAGTTTCCCAAGTTTCGGGCGAAACGTTGTAGAGGCCGTATGGTTTTATGGCAGGGTTCGGAAAATGCACGTGCGTTTACGCACGTGTTATTTTTCGGGAAGATAATACTGGTCGGCTTTGGTTTAAGCCGGATCCGAGTATTATATTGAGTAGGTATAATATCTTTGTCTCAGTTGCATTTGTATTCGGTCGTAATACAAATGCGGGTATATTTATACAGTTTCGGGGTTATCCTGAAAGTCGTTTCAGGATCACTTTTGGAAGTTGCCAGTTTCCAGTTTTCTATCAGCCGTCTTTTTACATTCTGTTAAAGACGGATTTATCTTTTCGCAGATGAGGTGAGTCATCATTCTAGAAGCTTCTAGAAGTGATGACGAGGCTTGGTGAGTCATTCTTGATAAGGTGACTAGGTTTAATGTGATTGGTTCAATCTTTTGAGTCATCATTTTCATTATGCTATTTTGTTTTCCTTAGGATATTTCCATATGATATTTAGGGCTATGGTCACCTCCCTCCTACTACGGTCACCTCCCTCCTTCAATAAATATGGCCGGCCACCCTTGTGAGAAGTAAGGATTGATTCATTCATTTTTGGCCAAAGACTATGGTTTTGTGTGCATGGAAATTTCATTGCTTCTTTCAATTTCCATCACCAATTTCCATCGGCAACTTCATTAACCGATCGTCCACGGATTTGGACGAAGTGAGACAAAGTCATCTACTCATTCTCTACATCATTCTTGGTCGTCTCTTTTAGCAAACTTGACGATCGAGTTGCCTCGAGTCAGAGGCGGGAGCCCGTTTAAAGAACCGATCATGTGGTGCCACCTCGACGGAGGAGATCGGAGATCGATGAGATCGGAGCAGCCGCAACGGAGCGTGGGATGATGGTTGAAGAACGAAGGACTCGGATCGTTCGGTATAACCATTCTACACTCTTTACAGTTTGTTAGTTTAGCAATAATGGCAGATCCGGGTTAAAGTATACGATAGCGCCAGTTTAAAAGTTTTTGTTCCGCATTTTGGCGTCTGTAGACTGCCGGGGCGCTAGCGTAGACTTACATGAAGTCCCATCATTTAAAAACCTAAACATCACAGATAGATATGACGTACACTTATGCCATCCGCATTCGCCTCGATGTCCCCTCGTGCACCGTTAGGTTAGGTAACTAACGACAGAGCAGGGCAGGGCTAGCGCGGGTGTAAAACATAAGTAACGTCTATATAATATATCATATATACTATATACTATATCCATCACAGAATCACATCACAGAAATTGCAGCAGAATAAACATATGAAATATTGAATATACTAGGACGTCCGTGTTTTCAATACGAGCCAGTATAAAACACGGATTCCACGGTCGTGATGAATAGCCAATCCCACACCCCTAGACCCCTACGAGAGCGGCAAGCAACCCTGCCAATTCTAGGGTTAGGAGACCCGGACTCGACTCCTCGAGTTGGTCTCCCACTGGACCCTAGAACCCGGTTACTTGTGCTCCCCTCCTTGGTTCTATCCTAATGAGGAAAAGTAAATAATATACAAAGGGTGACAACTTCCGCTACCTGGAAGTGCCCCAAATAAAAGAATATTACATACAAGTTTTTACATGAATGAAAATGAAAAACACTCATCTCACATAAAAACCCCCGGCTATTCGAATACGACGATCCAATATAACATATCCAGCAACACATAACATCACATGCCATCAACGTAAGTAAGTATGCATACCCCAATTGTCGTTGACGTATAGCAACGAAACCGGCGATATGGACATACTACACTTACGGTCACAGAAAAGAAAGTGTAAAACTACAACAATTGGAATCCGCAACTTCTTTAGACATCGCATGCCTAACAGATATAAATCCCGCATTTTAGTCTCATTATCGAAAACTCTTTTCAATATCAAATGGGACTAAACTGCTAAATTTATAACATTCTTTCAGTTATCGCATCACTGTTTGTGAATTCCAATTATTGTATCACATTCCAGATAAACAGAAAATGTTAAGCTTTCCTATCGAACAGTCGAATACCCAAGTTTTCCCGATACAGTCCAACACATGAAATAAGTCTAGCAACGTTCAGTTCGTGCCTCAGTACCAACGGTCCAGCCGTAGAAGGGTCAAGCAAACGCCTCACATGTGGCACGCCGTACTGCCCCAAACCCGAAGGTTCAAAGGGCAGTTCAAGACGGTCACATAATCGAGTTAAGGTTTGTTGTCTTCTAGAGGGTCCATCGCGTTACTTGCACTACTTAGAACGTCGTTAAACTACGGAAAAATCCAACACTTGGAAATTTCCCGACAGGGGAAAAGTTGGGTATTTATATCCGGTCGAACTTTTTAACATATTCTATAAATTATCCGGAAAAACACAAAAGACGAAATTTGATAATCCGATCGAAATACCGAATCCCCAAGACAACCCCAGAAAATTCAACTCTTGAATAAATATTAAAAATTCCCAGTAAACTCAGCAGAATTTATAAGGAGTTACTGTGTAAAATATATAAAATATGGTGGCCGTACGGCCGCGGAACCGCCGCACGAGGCTTGCTCGTGCCGCGGAACCGCGGCAGTTTGATGGAGTTAGGGCTACGAATTTTACAGAAACTCCTATATTCACCTGCTGAATTTTTTAGAAACTTTTAATATGGAAAAATCCACGTTTTTGAAAAAAGGACAGAGAGCATTATATGAGATGGGGTTTCGGGTCGATCGGACTTCAAACTCCGTCGGGACTTCGCCTAAGGCTCTAGCAAGGCTCTGATACCAGTGAAAGGTTCCTAGGCACTCTAGTAAGGTCTCACAAGGCATCGAACATGCCAATTTAAAAAATTTGGTGCCGAGAAACCCTAGACTACGGATCTTAGACTAAATGTTTAGGCGAAATGATAAAGCTAGTTAACAAATTAACTAAAGGTCGGAAGCTACAACCTTTGTAGATCCGGATTTCCACCTCCTTAGCTCCACGTGGTCATGCTCTTGCTGTCCATCATGAATCCTCGACTCATACGTCGGCTTCATCGGAAAATCGGGCGAGCAAGGTTGTCGGCTTCGTGTCAAAGACGATCTACGTCGAGGTTCACTAGTTCAAGCTCCGACTTCACAAACTTGTGAAACTTGTGAAGAAAACACCCAAAACCACTTGGCAAGAGGTAGAGGATGAAGAAATAGGAGATGGGTTCACTTTAGATTTGGATTTCTCACTCTAGATCACAAGTTTCCATTAATGGCATCAAGGTTTCTCACTTTGAGAAGAAGAAGAAGATGATAGAAATCTTATGATAAGTTATTTCTAAAATGAATAATAAAGGAATTCTTATCATCTTCTAACCATGGTCAAGTGTAGAGAATTGACCATGGTTAGTGGGAGTGGTTAGGTTTAAGCAAGGAGACAAAATGGCATCATTACTAAAAGCTTCATGAAGCTTCACCACACTTCATGATAAAATGAAACCCTTTTGTTTCCATAAATCTATTTAATAAATAATAAATGGATTTAATAATAAGAGAATAAATCTTAAACCCTAACCACTCTCATAACCATGGTTGCATTCTTTACACAAAGCCAAAACTACATGCATCATCAAACATGATACATATATTTGCACAAAAGTATATCACATATACAATGTGTAAATCAAGTGAGAAAAATCCGTTTAAAGTGAACCAATACTAGTTAATGCAAAGTAATATATCAAATATATAATTATACATTAAATCATTAAATCAACACTTGATTCAATGATCCGGTCATGTCGCACATAACCGACTAGTATTCAATGTATCGACTTATCGAATCGATCTTCGATTCGATAACTAGGTTATATCATATACAACCAATCGAAACATTAAATGCGAGAATCAAATACGGTATCACATACACGCATTATTCTCGGTCCCGCACATATCTCATATGCGCTCCTATTTCGTTTCGCTTGAGCCAGGAAACCTCTGTGTAGGACTCTAAAGACTCGTCAATACGCCGGTAGCAGATGATGATCATATCATGCACCCACAAGCCGCAAGCGGTCTGCTAAACGTAACGGCCACCCGGGTATTGAGCGATCAGAAGATCGACGAGCTAGCCCGCTCACTCTCCTGCGAATCTGACCAGTAACACTTACCGTACAGTCCGGTCTCTTCGTCTGATACGTCGCATATCAAGTCTAGGGGTGGTAAACGTCAGACCCCAATAACCCGATAAGTCGTGCCGATATGAGGCTCATAACGGGTCGAGAAACTACTGGTAACACTTACCAGCAAATCTCTGATCAGCCCTGGCCAGGGACTTCCCTGCTACGGCCAATCGAGCACAGCGCAACATCAACCCCCAATACCGGGAGAGACGAAACCCCTCCTATCGCTCATTGCCTCCATGTGACTCGGGACTGTACCCAAAGACCACCGTTTTACACACCCTCATGGATGTGGTAAGGTGGAGATCAAAGCACAGTGGGAATCACACAAGACTCTATGGCGATCTCGGGTCTACAGACTAACCTGTACAAGTGTCACCTGAGAACTGCCATCTGACGTGAGGTATAATACCATCTGGGAGTTCTCGGCGAGTCCGTCCAGTGTACCCAGTCTCCACTGAGCAACCGTACACCATCTCTGATGTCAAACACCAATGGATATGGGATCATCCATCGCCCATCACATGGGTCGAGAAGCGTATACGCTAGTCTACTCTGGTATATCGATGCCCCGTCTCGATACACCCACGACTAGGGACCTTGAAGGATGTACTTATGGACTACCATGTCCCCACTAGTATGATCTGCATCATAGTCCAGGTAGTCAAGTACACATCCTAAGGGCTTTACCAACATGTAACTACAAGAAAGTATAAAGAGACTAGTGTACATGTTAAGATAAAGAGTAACCAGATAGCATACTATCATATCGAGCAAGAAAGTCAACTCTATATATGTCCAAGCATCCAATATAATATACAACATCTGTACAATACTGGCCTCTAGGGCATACATACAACTAACAATCTCCCACTTGCACTAGGGCCAACTGCTGTAGTATCGCATACCGAGCATCCCGAAGAGTCTCTCAAACTGTGTCTGGGGAATGGCCTTCGTGAGTGGATCCGCCGTGTTGTTCTTCGTGTCAACTCTCCTGACCTCGATCTCCCGACGATCAACTATCTCTCGGATCAGGTGATACCGCCTCAGAATATGCCTGGATCGCTGATGGGACCTGGGTTCCTTGGCCAAAGCCACCGCTCCATTGTTATCGCAATAAAAAGGTATTGGATGCTCAATGGATGGAACCACTCTAAGTTCAGTAATGAACTTCTTGATCCAAACAGCCTCTTTGGCAGCATCGTTGGCAGCGATGTATTCAGCCTCCATCGTCGAGTCTGCCACGGTTTCCTGCTTGGAACTCTTCCAGCTAACCGCCCCTCCGTAAAGGGTAAAGACAAAACCCGACTGCGACTTAGAGTCGTCCTTATCACTCTGGAAGCTCGAATCGGTAAAGGACTCCACTTGGAGTTCTCCGTTACCATACACCAAGAACATATCTCTAGTCCTTCGCAAGTACTTGAGAATGCTCTTCACAGCTGTCCAGTGACTCTCTCCAGGATCAGCTTGATACCTGCTCACTATACTTAGTGAGTATGCTACATCGGGTCTGGTACATAGCATCGCATACATGATAGAGCCTACTGCCGAAGCATAGGGTATCCCTTGCATGCGAGCTCTCTCCAAATCAGTCTTGGGAGACATCTCTTTGGAGAGAGTGACTCCAGAGATCGTGGGCATGTTCCCACGCTTGGACTCTTCCATACTAAACCTCTTTAGTATGGTGTCAATGTACCTGGATTGGGACAATCCCAAAATCCGTTTGGATCTATCTCTATAGATCCTAATTCCCAATATGCAGGAGGCATCACCAAGATCTTTCATTGAGAATCTTTGTGATAAGAAGAGCTTGACCGATTGCAGCATAGGAATATCATTTCCTATCAAGAGTATGTCGTCCACGTACAATACGAGGAAGACAATCTTACTCTCTGCCACCTTCCTGTATATACAAGGTTCATCTGGATTTTTGACGAAATCAAACTCTTTGATAACGACGTCAAAGCAGATGTTCCAACTCCGCGATGCTTGCTTTAATCCATAAATGGATTTAAGCAGCTTGCACACCTTCCCGCTGCTCCCACTGCTTTTTATCAAATCTTCCTTCAAACCCTAAAAGGAAAGACTAGCCGGGATTAATTACACACTACAAGTTCGCCAATCTTTCAGCCAGGCCAGTGTCGGTACTTTGAGGGAGGTCCCCCGTGCTTTCGCACGAACCTAATTAATGTAAACCTCGTTTTCCCAGAGGCGTAACCCCGTTGACACCTTTCTAGACACCTACTTGATTAGCTAATTGCAATATGTAAAACTCTCCCAGGAGTAACTCTTACTCGCAGTGGGTATCGGGATCCAACTATCTCATAGAAGGTATGCAATCTCATTGCAAATTTCAACACTTGAAATTCCCGATAATATTTTTGCCCCTAGCGTGCTATGACCTTGACGAAAGCCAACAAATCACAGCCCGCTAGTCAAGTTCAACCCGTACATTTCTTGACTGAATCAAACCCACCCGCACGACCCTTGACGAAAGCCAACAAAGCCGTACGACTACCCTAATCCAGTCGCATCATATGCAGCAGATAAACAGCACATAGCTACCGCACACTACACCTTGACGAAAGCCAACAAATGTAGCACGAATACTATATGTAACCTATCTGAAATGACGGAGGGCTACGCAGGTTTTTCATAAAAACCATGAGCGTAATGAACTTGATATCGTTGTAGAATCAAATGAAGTTTTAAAATGGAGTGATTTTGAGTCTTTTCTAGTTTTGCTAAAGGAGTCACTCCCGGTGAAGGGATCTCGGTCCTTTCCTCGTCGAATGAGGTGCGGGATATATCATATATATTGCTGTGCAAAGCAAGAACTCAAAAGCAGTCAAAAGCAAACCGAGTGTGTAGCATTTGCCAGTTATTGCTAAAGGAGTCACTCCCGGTGAAGGGATCTCGGTCCTTTCCTCATCGAATAAGGTGCGGGGTATATCATATATACCGCTGTGCAAAGCAAGAACTGTAGCTACCTGTTTTATTTTAAAATTCGATTCTACAACATCTTAGGTTTCTTATCTTTCATTAATCACATTAATGAAGTCCCATCATTTAAAAACCTAAACATCACAGATAGATATGACGTACACTTATGCCATCCGCATTCGCCTCGATGTCCCCTCGTGCACCGTTAGGTTAGGTAACTAACGACAGAGCATGGCAGGGCTAGCGCGGGTGTAAAACATAAGTAACGTCTATATAATATATCATATATACTATATACTATATCCATCACAGAATCACATCACAGAAATTGCAGCAGAATAAACATATGAAATATTGGATATACTAGAACGTCCGTGTTTTCAATACGAGCCAGTATAAAACACGGATTCCACGGTCGTGATGAATAGCCAATCCCACACCCCTAGACCCCTACGAGAGCGGCAAGCAACCCTGCCAATTCTAGGGTTAGGAGACCCGGACTCGACTCCTCGAGTTGGTCTCCCACTGGACCCCAGAACCCGGTTACTTGTGCTCCCCTCCTTGGGTCTATCCTAATGCGGAAAAGTAAATAATATACAAAGGGTGACAACTTCCGCTACCTGGAAGTGCCCCAAATAAAAGAATATTACATACAAGTTTTTACATGAATGAAAATGAAAAACACTCATCTCACATAAAAACCCCCGGCTATTCGAATACGACGATCCAATATAACATATCCAGCAACACATAACATCACATGCCATCAACGTAAGTAAGTATGCATACCCCAATTGTTGTTGACGTATAGCAACGAAACCGGCGATATGGACATACTACAATTACGGTCACAGAAAAGAAAGTGTAAAACTACAACAATTGGAATCCGCAACTTCTTTAGACATCGCATGCCTAACAGATATAAATTCCGCATTTTAGTCTCATTATCGAAAACTCTTTTCAATATCAAATGGGACTAAACTGCTAAATTTATAACATTCTTTCAGTTATCTCATAACTGTTTGTGAATTCCAATTATTGTATCACATTCCAGATAAACAGAAAATGTTAAACTTTCCGATCGAACAGTCGAATACCCAAGTTTTCCCGATACAGTCCAATACATGAAATAAGTCTAGCAACATTCAGTTCGTGCCTTAGTACCAACGGTCCAGCCGTAGAAGGGTCAAGCCAACGCCTCACATGTGGCACGCCGTACTGCCCCAAACCCGAAGGTTCAAAGGGCAGTTCAAGACGGTCACATAATCGAGTTAAGGTTTGTTGTCTTCTAGAGGGTCCATCGCGTTACTTGCACTACTTAGAACGTCGTTAAACTACGGAAAAATCCAACACTTGGAAATTTCCCGACAGGGGAAAAGTTGGGTATTTATATCCGGTCGATCTTTTTAACATATTCTATAAATTATCCGGAAAAACACAAAAGACGAAATTTGATAATCCGATCGAAATACCGAATCCCCAAGACAACCCCAGAAAATTCAACTCTTGAATAAATATTAAAAATTCCCAGTAAACTCAGCAGAATTTATAAGGAGTTACTGTGTAAAATATATAAAATATGGTGGCCGTACGGCCGCGGAACCGCCGCACGAGGCTTGCTCGGGCCGCGGAACCGCGGCAGTTTGATGGAGTTAGGGCTACGAATTTTACAGAAACTCCTATATTCACCTGCTGAATTTTTTAGAAACTTTTAATATGGAAAAATCCACGTTTTTGAAAAAAGGACAGAGGCATTATATGAGATGGGGTTTCGGGTCGATCGGACTTCAAACTCCGTCGGGACATCGCCTAAGGCTCTAGCTAGGCTCTGATACCAGTGAAAGGTTCCTAGGCACTCTAGTAAGGTCTCACAAGGCATCGAACATGCCAATTTAAAAAATTTGGTGCCGAGAAACCCTAGACTACGGATCTTAGACTAGATGTTTAGGCGAAATGATAAAGCTAGTTAACAAATTAACTAAAGGTCGGAAGCTACAACCTTTGTAGATCCGGATTTCCACCTCCTTAGCTCCACGTGGTCATGCTCTCGCTGTCCATCATGAATCCTCGACTCATACGTCGGCTTCATCGGAAAATCGGGCGAGCAAGGTCGTCGGCTTCGTGTCAAAGACGATCTACGTCGAGGTTGCACTAGTTCAAGCTCCGACTTCACAAACTTGTGAAACTTGTGAAGAAAACACCCAAAACCACTTGGCAAGAGGTAGAGGATGAAGAAATAGGAGATGGGTTCACTTTAGATTTGGATTTCTCACTCTAGATCACAAGTTTCCATTAATGGCATCAAGGTTTCTCACTTTGAGAAGAAGAAGAAGATGATAGAAATCTTATGATAAGTTATTTCTAAAATGAATAATAAAGGAATTCTTATCATCTTCTAACCATGGTCAAGTGTAGAGAATTGACCATGGTTAGTGGGAGTGGTTAGGTTTAAGCAAGGAGACAAAATGGCATCATTACTAAAAGCTTCATGAAGCTTCACCACACTTCATGATAAAATGAAACCCTTTTGTTTCCATAAATCTATTTAATAAATAATAATTGGATTTAATAATAAGAGAATAAATCTTAAACCCTAACCACTCTCATAACCATGGTTGCATTCTTTACACAAAGCCAAAACTACATGCATCATCAAACATGATACATATATTTGCACAAAAGTATATCACATATACAATGTGTAAATCAAGTGAGAAAAATCCGTTTAAAGTGAACCAATACTAGTTAATGCAAAGTAATATATCAAATATATAATTATACATTAAATCATTAAATCAACACTTGATTCAATGATCCGGTCATGTCGCACATAACCGACTAGTATTCAATGTATCGACTTATCGAATCGATCTTCGATTCGATAACTAGGTTATATCATATACAACCAATCGAAACATTAATTGCGAGAATCAAATACGGTATCACATACACGCATTATTCTCGGTCCCACACATATCTCATATGCGCTCCTATTTCGTTTCGCTTGAGCCAGGAAACCTCTGTGTAGGACTCTAAAGACTCGTCAATACGCCGGTAGCAGATGATGATCATATCATGCACCCACAAGCCGCAAGCGGTCTGCTAAACGTAACGGCCACCCGGGTATTGAGTGATCAGAAGATCGACGAGCTAGCCCGCTCACTCTCCTGCGAATCCGACCAGTAACACTTACCGTACAGTCCGGTCTCTTCGTCTGATACGTCGCATATCAAGTCTAGGGGTGGTAAACGTCAGACCCCAATAACCCGATAAGTCGTGCCGATATGAGGCTCATAACGGGTCGAGAAACTACTGGTAACACTTACCAGCAAATCTCTGATCAGCCCTGGCCAGGTACTTCCCTGCTACGGCCAATCGAGCACAGCGCAACATCAACCCCCAATACCGGGAGAGACGAAACCCCTCCTATCGCTCATTGCCTCCATGTGACTCGGGACTGTACCCAAAGACCACCGTTTTACACACCCTCATGGACGTGGTAAGGTGGAGATCAAAGCACAGTGGGAATCACACAAGACTCTATGGCGATCTCGGGTCTACAGACTAACCTATACAAGTGTCACCTGAGAACTGCCATCTGACGTGAGGTATAATACCATCTGGGAGTTCTCGGCGAGTCCGTCCAGTGTACCCAGTCTCCACTGAGCACCCGTACACCATCTCTGATGTCAAACACCAATGGATATGGGATCATCCATCGCCCATCACATGGGTCGAGAAGCGTATACGCTAGTCTACTCTGGTATATCGATGCCCCGTCTCGATACACCCACGACTAGGGACCTTGAAGGATGTACTTATGGACTACCATGTCCCCACTAGTATGATCTGCATCATAGTCCAGGTAGTCAAGTACACATCCTAAGGGTTTTACCAACATGTAACTACAAGACAGTATAAAGAGACTAGTGTACATGTTAAGATAAAGAGTAACCAGATAGCATACTATCATATCGAGCAAGAAAGTCATCTCTATATATGTCCAAGCATCCAATATAATATACAACATCTGTACTATACTGGCCTCTAGGGCATACATACAACTAACAATTCCATCACGTTATCATGCGATGATAGTTGGATCCCGATTTCAACTGATGAGTTGGTTTACTCCTCGGGTGATCCCAACTAATTCTTCTTTCAGGTTTAGAGGAGAATTTGAGGTTACAGTGGGAGGTAACCTGATTAGATAAAGTGATAACCATTCTGATCTAGGTTAGAGTGCACACTGAGTGTTTCTTTTCTCTCTCTCTCTTTGGCAGCGACCATGGCCCGACCCTTGACTATGACTCAATGACCAAGATTAACTGAACCTTCTTAAAACACTGGCTTTTGGATTGTCAGAGTTGCATACCTCATTGCGACTCCTACTTTTACCCTTTTCTCCAGAACATCCCGTATTACTACGAACATCCACTTCCATTGGATAAAACCATCGTATGGTTAAATACGAACTCGAAGGAACTTATTCGAGGATGGTTTCCGGTTCTGGAGAAAACGAATAGGACTATTCATTTGTCTTTTATCCTTACCTTCTCTCAGGTTGCGAGTGTTCCTTGGATTAGGACAGTACACCTATTATGCTTATTGGATAGTCTTTTTCCAAACCATAGGAAGGTGCCGAACGGTAGGGAATGAAGAAAACCATTTAGCCTAAAAGGTGTACAGAAGGTATTAAGTAAAGACAAATAAATGGATTAGTAAGAGGGCAAAGTAAAACGCGACTGCTATTCACGACCAAACTAAGTATTTCATCGCCACTCCTACTTCACCTTTGCATTTCTCCGGAACACCCCATATCATTACGAAGATCCACAGTTTATTGGATACTCCATCGTATGGTTATATACGAACTCGAAGGAACTTGTTCCAGTTCTGGGATGGATTCTGGTTCAGGAGAAATAGGAATAAGGTTTTATTCAGTTGTCTTTTATCTTTACCTTCTCTCGGGTTGCGAGTACTCCTAGGATTAGGGGAGTACACCCATTATGCTTATTGGATAGTCTTCTTCCAAATCATAGGCTGGTGCCGAACGGTAGGGAAGGAAGAAAACCATTTGGCCTAAAGGGGTGTACAGAAGGTAATAACTAAAGGCATATAAAGGGATTTGGAGAGATGGAAAAGAAATATACGGTTACAGTTGCGAATCTGATAATGGAAGAGGCATTACTAGGAATACCCGGACACCCCTTCGAAACATTCACATGTTTCACTTTCATTGTGCATTGTTAATAGAAAACTGATTTCCAAATTAGACACTTGCTCCAGGGTATGTATTTACCAGGTATGATTCTCACATCTGTATGGTTTTACAGATGATGAGTGGGAGGAAGTTATTGGGAATTAGGTGATTCTCCTCATTATATCGGGATTCGTTGTAATTGGTGATATTTGAGGAAATCACCTGGGTTGTTTGCCGGACATGAAATCTCACCCGAAGAATTAGGTAAGTTCAACAAATATTTGGTTTTGAATATCCGTTGTTATGCACCAATTTCAAATCGATATATCTGTACATCTATTTTTATAGAGTGAGATATAACTTTTTGAAATTATGTCTATGACATTTACCTATATCAGTGGATGGTTAGGTAAGGAGCATTGAACAGCGGTGTAATTCTTCTTAACCATAAGTAGAGTTTCAACCTACGACGCACAGGGTATGAGTTATTAGACTTAGGGGACTTATACAGAGAATTGTATGTTGTCCAGTGTCCATTTGGACAGAGGGGTTGGTACTCGTAATATATTCGGTTTACTTGTGACTTCTCTTGTTCTTAGACATGTATTTCGTAGAAATACAAGGTCCAAGTTTTGAGAAGTTATAGGTATATGAATAAAGTAGAGAACCAGGTATTGCAAGTATCAGGATTCTTCAAGGTGATCGAAGATGTAGATACTTGTGTATGGTATTCTGTTGATAGTAATGGTTTTGAGAACTTGCTTCTCTTCCAGGTTACTCATATCTGGATGTATTCCTAAGTTGGGTAATGCTGATCAGCCTCTCTCCATTTAGTTTACAAACACTGGAGACAGCTGCATGATTTGAATCTGGTTCCAATTAAATAAGTGCCTCTGTTTCTATATTGGATATAGAACGGTTCATATCTTAACGATGTTAAGGTACGGGGAGTTGTCCGGCTTATGCCTAAAACCAGACTCTGGATAACTCAAGGCACATTTCTGTAATGGCTGTTTGTGGGTTGACCCGGGCTATGACGAGGGTTGACTTTCTACCATCTGGAAGATAAATAGTGATATTGTTCTTGACTCGCCATAGTTTTAGTAAAATGGATTTTTTCACAAAACAGTAGTGAGAGTATGGTAGAACTGGAAGTGATTCCAGAACTGCAAACGATTACTGAAAATTTGATAAGAACCTAAAGATTCAATCCGGTTTGACAATCCATTAGCCACTCCATAGATATGGTGGGTAACCTCAGGCACTCGAGAGGTACTTCGGTAGCCTCAAGGAAGGTGACAGGGAGGTTCTTGTTTACCCAGTCTTGCCATTGCTGTTGTTCCAGACTATGAGACCCGGCAGGAGGATGAGAATAGCGTCGTTCTAAACTAGTTTTAGAAGTGCACGTTTATATTATTCTTCCAGAGGGTTGTCGTAGTCAGTGGGAGCAGCGGAAGCATAGTGGACAAGTAGCTTATGTCTATTTATGGACTAAAGCAGATATAGTGGAGATAGATCATCTATTTCTGATGTGACAGTCATAGGTTTGACTTCATCAGAATAGGGGATGGATCTGTTAAGAAGGTAGTAGGATGTGATGTCCTGGTATTTGGATGACATACACATAGTAGGAAGTGATATTCCTGCACTATGATCGGTTATGCTTTGGTTGTCACACAGTGGTTTCTCCACATAGGATATAGATATAATATCAGACATTCTGGTTACTAGATCTATGGTTTTAGATCTAGCTTTGGGTAGTTTCCCAATCTGGGTACTTAGACAGTATTCTAAAAGTATTTAGAATGGACGACTCCTGGCACGGTAGTGTACATGCAGGTGATGGAGTCACCCTCTCTAAAGGTGTCGTGCAGACTAAAGGGGAGAGGGATGTGCATGATTGGCAGATCACTTGCTTAGGCAATTGAGTCAATCATGAGATGTCAAGTACCACACCAGATGTTGGTTTTGCACTAGATGCAATAAGTTGATATTGATCTAATCCTGGAGAAACATTCGGAAGCAGTTTTAGAACATAAGTGAATGTTCTAGGGATTTGATAACGGCAGCCTCTTTCGGGAGACGGTTATCATTCCAGGCTTCCAAGGTGACCTGGATGACAGAGTGACTGTCAGAGTTATAGTTTTCCCTCCGACGAGGGGCAGTAGTTTGGACAGGTGGTCCAAGCGGATACTGAGGGAGGCATGGTGCAGGATACTGATTAAATTCAGTTGAAGATACAATCTAAGAAGTTTGGATTTGGAGTTCATTTAAGAACTAGGTCCCATCAGACATCCAAACATATTCTAAGACAGGTATTGCTCATTTCGGGAGATGGCTTTCTCCGCGAACTTGAGATAAAGAGAGATATAGAAAGAAACATTAGGGCGGATCCACTCACTGAGGCTATTCCTCGAACGCAATAGTTTCGCAAACAGGCTTTGTGAAACTGATTAGTAGAGGAGTTAGGTGTTCGGTATCACACGGGCTGTGAGTATGCGACATCGCAATAATTAGCCTTGAGTGCAAGTGGGAGATTGTTGGATATAGTGCCCTCAGAGTCAATTATTGGATCACAGGCACGTGATTGCAATGATTGAGGGATGACCTATACAGGTAGGGCAGTCTTACTCAAGATGATAGTTTGCTATCTGGTTTAACTTTATCATCGTGTACTGCTTTAGGTGAGATTACAGATCACTATTGCACGTTGGTAGAGCCCTTAGGATTCTTGCTTGACGACCAGCAGTATGATGGCGATCATATACATGGGAGTTGGGGTCTATAAGCACATCCTTAAAGTTGTCCCTAGTCGTGGGAGTTTTCGAGACAGGGCATCGATACTCCGGAGTAGACTAGTGTATACAGTCAAGACCCCGACGAAGGGCGGTGGCCGGTCTCACAAGCCATTGGTGTCAGTTGGTTCACCTAAGATGTATACAGGTGCTCATTGGGTTATGAGTACACCGGACAGGACTCGCCGGGAACATGCTAGTTGTTATTATACCTGACGTCAGATAGCAGTTCCCTGGTGACATATGTACAGGTTAGTTCATCGACCTGAGATCGTCATTTGTCTCGTGTGAGTTCCCACTGTGCTTTGATTACTACCCTACCACGGCTCAAAGGAGTCGTCCAAACAGGTTTTAGTTGGGTACAGTCCCGAGCCACATGGAGGCAGTGAGCGGATCGGCAGGGGTTCGTCTCTCCCGGTATCGGGGGTGAGGTCGCGCTGTGTCTAGGAGAGCCATTAAACGAAGTCCTTGGCCAAGGCAGGAGATTTACTAGTAGGTATTCCAGTAGTATCTCAGGGTGTTCCGGGCTACACTCCAACACGACTTGTACCGCTTTTGGGGGTCTGACTTTTACCAACTCTCTAGGCCCGCCATGCGATGCTCATAGACAAACGGACCGGACTGTACGGATATTGTCACTGACAGGCTTAGTAGGGTGTCAGGATGAGTTCGCTCTTCGACCTCCCTTTTAGTCAATACCTGGTAGCCCGTTACGTACGGCTAGTACCTCTGACGTGCTAGTGGTTAAATCCACAGCCAAAGTATTGACGAGTCTTTAGAGTTCCCCACAGACAGTTTCTCACATTTCGGGCGAAACGTTGTAGAGCCCGTATGGATTTATGGCCGGGTTCGAACGTACGCATGCACTTGTGCACATGTCATGGTTCGGACGCATAATACTAGCGGGCTTTGGTTTAAGCCGGATCCAAGTATTATACAGTGTAGATTTTGTCTCATTGCATTTGTATTCGTTCGGAATAGAAATGCGGGTATGTATATACAGTCATGGGGTTATTCTGTAATTTCTTACCAGATCGCTTTTTGAAGTTGCTAGTTTTCATTCCGTTTCGGCCATTCTTCCTTATTCCTTCTTGGCTGAAATTCCTTTGTTGGAAGGGGCTTATTTGCAAATGTGAAATTAGTTATGGTAGGGGGTTTTTTGCGGTAGGGGGTTCTCCAGCAGCTCATGGAAGGTTCATGAGAATTCTAGAAGTGTTTGGTTCAAGACTTGCATTAATGTGATGGGATTAGTATAAGACTTTGGTGTGACATTTTTCTGTGATGATCACTCATTTCTCTCTTGCATTACTCTCTTCCCTTTCTCTCTTTTAGGCATGGCCGGCCACTAAGAGATGGGGCTGTCCAAATTTTTGAGAGGAAAATTTGATCTCATTTTCTTGCACAAAAATCCTTTAGCTCCATTTCCAAAAGCTCATTTCCACCTCCACCAAAAATGGCAACTTCAATTGACCCTTGAGACATAGTGATCTACACATATTCTACAACAATCTTGGACACGTCGGTTAGCAAACTTCGTATCCGAGTTGCCTCGGTTCAGAGGTGGGAGCCCGTAAAAAGAATCGATGATGTGGTGCCATTTCCGACGAGGAGATCGAGACTGGAGATGCCGCGAGGAGCTTGGGATGGTGGCCAAAGACCGAAGGACACGGATCGATCGGTATAGCTTTCCAACCCTCTCTCTTGATAGCTAGTTGTAGGTTAATGGTACGATCCGGATTTAAAGTATACGATAGTGCCGGTTTCAAGTTAAGAAAAAGTTTTCGTTTCCTCATTTTGGCCTCGGATAGACGGCCGGGCGCTACCGTAGACTTACAATGTATATTGTAGTGGATGCTTGGACATATATATGGAGGACTTTCTTGCTCGATATGATGGTATGCTATCTGGTTACTCTTTATCTTTACATGTAGACTGATTGTCTCTCTGTTACATGTTGGTAAAGCCCTTAGGATGTGTACTTGACTACCTAGATTATGATGCAGATCATACTGGTGGGACAAAGGTAGTCTGTGAGTACATCCTTTAATGTCCCTAGTCATGGGTGTATCGAGAAGGAACATCGATATACCAGAGTAGACTAGCGTATACCTTCTCGATCCATGTAGATGGGCGATGGATGATCCTATATCCATTGGTGTTTGACATCAGAGATGGTATACGAGTGCTCAGTGGAGACTAGGTACACTGGACGGACCCACCGAGAACTCCCAGATGGTATTATACCTCACGTCAGATGGCAGCTCTCTGGTGACACTGGTACATGTTAGTCTGTCGACCCGATATCATCATAGAGTCTTATGTGATTCCCACTGTGCTTTGATTTTCTCCTTACCACGTTCATGAGGACGTGCAAAACGGTGTTTTTTGGGTACAGTCCCGAGTCACATGGAGGCAATGAGCGATATGAGGGGATTCATCTCTCCCGGTATTGGGGGTTGATGTTGCGCTATGCTCGATTGTCTATAACAGGAAGTCCCTGGCCAGGGCTGATTCTGAGATTTACTGGTAAGTGTTATCAGTAGTTTCTCGACCCGTTATGAGCCTCATATCGGCACGACTTATCGAGTTACTGGGGTCTGACGTTTACCAACCCTAGACGAGATATGCGACATATCAGACGAAGAGACCGAACTGTACGGTAGTGTTACTGATAGGATTTTATAGGAGTTGGAGCGGGCTTGCTTGTTGATCTTCTGATCGCTCAATACCCAGGTAGCCGTTACGTCTATCTAATACCGCTGACGGCTTGTGGGTGCTTGATGTGATCATCACCTACTGCCGGCGTATTGACGAGTATTTAGAGTCCTACAAAGAGGTTTTACTGGCTCAGGCAAAACGAAGTAGGAGCACATATGTGATATGTGCGGGACCGAGAATAATACGAGTACGTGATACCGTATTCTATTCTCGCGATTATTGTATCGGTCGGTTATATGTGATATAGCCGGGTTATCGAATCAAGTGTTGATTCGATATGTTGGTACATATAATATTAGTCGGTTGTATGTGATATAGCCGGATTATTAAATCAAGAGTTGATTTGATAATTTAATGTATAATTGTATATGTGATATACTAGATTACATTAACTAATATTAGCCCACTTAAGCATTTATTTATTCTCACATGTGCACACTTATTATATATGTGATATATATTAATTGTGTTCTTTTTGTATCATGGTTGTTGATACACTCTACATGGGTGTATGAGACTTACACCATACTAATTATAATGTTGGGTTTTAGTATTTAAAGTAATTCCAAAATTAGTGGATAATGAGCTCACATGCATGAATCTTGTGGATGCATTGACTTAGTCCACTAGTTTTGTTTTACTTAAGATATTTATTTTAACCTAACCATTATAATTTAGCTATGGTTATGTCTCTACATGAGTTAGTATATTATACAAACTCACCCATGGTTCATTCTCTCACCCAGTTAGTTCATTCTCATTTCTTTTGCTCATCTTTTTCTTGCTTGAGCAAAAAGCTTGCTAGGGTTTTCTAAAGAGAGAAAATATTGTGAGAAAAATAAAACTAAAGCGAGCCCACTTCCAACTTCATCATCCTCTACTAGATTAGCACTTTAATATTGGGTGTTTGCTTTACTAATCTCTCATTAGTGAAGTAGTTGCTTGAGTTAGTGTCTCCTCGACGTAGATCATCTTCGGCCTCGAAGACTTCAAGCAAGATCGTTCATTTCACCTTGAGAAGCCATGCTAGAGTCCGGGAGTTCCATGATCGCAGCGAAGGGACCAGTACAAGGAGCTATTGAAGTGAAGGACCAGTCTACAAAGGTTGTATTCCGTTATCACTTAGATGTAAAGTAGTTTACATGTAGTTTCATATGATTCTCTAGTTATCGATTCTAGTTTAGGGTTCTTTAAGACGGCAAAATTTTGAAAATGGCATGGACGATACCTCCCGAAACCTTGCTGTTGTTCATAGGAACCCTACAGTGGTATCGGAGCCTAGCTAGAGAATTAGACAGATTGTGTAGGATTACGAAACCGAAACTGCTCCGAAACATGAAACATAAAACTATAGTTTCTGTCGTTTTTTAAAGTTGTCAAAAAAATTTCCAAACAAGTACATAATTTTGTATGTGATATAACATGAACAATGGAGAAATTTGGGGCATTGCTGAGCAAAAGTGGCCGGCCACCATACACCCCATCTCGGCCAAAACCGAGCCCCCTCCTTCAAATTTTTCCAGTGTTCTATTGACTGGGTTTTGGTGTTTCTGGTGTTGTTTATTTTTACTAAATTTGCATGAGATGTTAATTTACTATAAAGGCAACTCGGAGTGTTTCGTAGTCATAATTCTAATTGTTTTCGGGTTACATTAGACGATATTAAAAAGTTCGATCGGATATCAAATACCCGCTTTAACCCTTGCCGGAAAATTTTCCAAGTGTTGGATTTTTTCCGTAGTTAAAAAGTATTCAAATGTCGTGCAAGTAACTCTATGGACCCTCCAGAAGAACAAAAACCTTAACTCGATTCTATGCCCTCAGAACCGCGACTGAACCTTAGGGTTTGCCGTAGTTCCGCGGTGTCATAGGTGAGGCATTGGTTTGGCCCTTCTACGGCTGGATCATTGGTATTATGGCATGTGCTGAATCCTTTTCAACTTTGCTCAAGTGTTGAGCTTTTTTGGTAATTTTGGGTCTTTGTTGATTCGATCGGAATGTTTAACATCGTCTAGCTATTTCTAGAATGTGATTCAATATGTGGAATTCGTATAGTTATGCATGAAATCTAAAGTTTGTGATATTTTGGGTTTATGATGTCTAAGGTTATTATGGATTCCAAATGTTGTAGTTTGACATTTTCTTTTCTGCGACCGTAAGTGTAATATGTGGTGTATCGCCGATTTCGTTGCTATATGTCAACGACAATTGGGATACGCATATTTACTTAGGTTGATGACATGTGATGTTATGTGTTGCTGTATATGTTATATTGGATCGTCGTGTTTTGAATAGACGGGGGTTTTATGTGAGATGAGAGTTTTTCATTTTCATTCATGTAAAAACTTGTATGTAATATTCTTTTATTGGGGCACTTCCGGGTTGAGGATGATGTCACCATTTTATATTATTTACTTTTCCGCATTAGGATAGACCCGAGGAGGGGAGCACAAGTAATTGGGTTCTAGAGTCCAGTGGGAGACCAACTCGAGGAGTCGAGTCCGGGTCTTCTAACTCTAGAATTGGTAGGGTTGCTTGCCGCTCTCGTAGGGGTCTAGGGATGTGGGTTTGGCTATTAATCGCGACCGTGGAATCCGTGTTTTATACAGGCACAAAATAAAACACGGACCTCCTAGTATATCCAATATTTCATATGTTTTCTTCTGCTGCGATATCTATGATGTGATCATTTGATATGTTGAGATAGATACTGGATATAGTATATGTGATATATTATATAGACGTTGCTTATGTTTTACGCCCGCGCTAGCACTGCCCCGCTCTGCCGTTAGTTACCTAACCTAACGGTGCACGAGGGGACATCAAGGCGAATGCGGATGGCATAAGCGTACGTTGTATTTATCTGTGATATTTAAGTAAACATAAAAGATGGGACTTCATTAATGAGATTAATGAAATAAAAGAAACCTAAAGATGTTATAGAATCGAATTTTCAAAAACAGGTAGCTCTAGTTGTTGCTTTGAATAACGGTATTCCTTGTAGAATATCCAGCACCTTATACGATAAGAAAAGAGCCGAGATCCCTTCACCGGGAGTGACCTCTTTAGCAATAACTGGCAGATGCTACAACCCTCGGTTTTGTCTTTTGATTGCTTTTCTAGTTCTTTCTTTGCATAGTGGTATTGTGAATATCCTGCACCTCATTCGACGAGGAAAGAGCTGAGATCCCTTCACCGGGAGTGACCTCTTTAGCAAAACTAGCAAAGGCCTAAAAAACACTCCATTTAAAATCATTTGATTCTACAATGATATCAAGTTAATTACGCAAAAGGTTTTCTTAAAACCTGTCGTAGCCCTCCGTCATTTGAGATAAGTACTTCATAGTATTTGTGCTACGTTAGTTGACCTCCGTCAAGGCGTAGTGTGCGGTAGTTATTTATGCTTATCCGTATAAGCATATGATGCGATTGAGTTAGGGTAGTCGTGCGACCTTGTTGACCTCCGTCAAGGGTCGTGCGGGTGGGTTTAATTCAATGAGGAAATGTACGGGTTGAACTTGACTTGTAGCCTATGGTTTGTTGACCTCCATCAAGGTCGTAGGATGCTAGGGGTAAAATATTATCGGGAATTTCAAGTGTTGAAATTTGCAATGAGATTGCATACCTTCTATGAGATAGTTGGATCTCGATACCCACTGCGAGTAAGAGTTACTCCAGGGAGAGTTTTACACATTACAATTAGCCGATAAAGTAGGTGTCAATGGGGTTATTGTTGTATATAGTGCCCTCAAAGTCAATTATTGGATCGCAGGCACGTGATTGCAATGATTGAGGAGGACCTATGCCGGTAGGACAGTCTTACTAGAGATGATAGTATGTTATCTGGTTTGCCTTTATCAGTCGTGTACAGGTTCAGGTGACTGATCACTGTTACACGTTGATAGGGCCCTTAGGATCTTGCTTGACTACCAACAGTATGATGGCGATCATATACATGAGAGTTGAGTGGTCTATAAGCACATCCTTAAAGGTTGTCCCTAGTCGTGGGAGTTTCGAGACAGGGCATCGATACTCCGGAGTAGACTAGTGTATACAGTCGAGACCCCGACGAGGGGCGGTGGCCGGTCTCACAAGCCACTGGTGTCAGTTGGATCACCTAAGATGTATACAGGTGCTCATTGGGTTATGAGTACACCGGACAGGACTCGCCGGGATCCTGCTAGTTAGTATTATACATATCGTCAGATAGCAGTTCCCTGGTGACATGTGTACAGGTTAGTTCATCGACCTGAGGTCGTCATTTGTCTCGTGTGAGTTCCCACTGTGCTTTGATTTCTACCCTACCACGGCTCAAAGGAGTCGTGCAAACAGGTAGTTTTTGGGTAAAGTCCTGAGCCACATGGAGGCACGTGAGCCGATCGGCAGGGGATTCGTCTCTCCCGGTATTGGGGGTAGAGACCGCGCTGTGTCTAGGAAAGCCATTACACCAATTCCTTGGCCAAGGCAGGTGAGAATTACTAGTAGGTACTCCGGTAGTTTCTCAGGGTGTTCAGGGCTTGTCTCCGACACGACTTATACCGCTATTGGGGGTCTGACGTTACCAGCCCCTAGGCCGGATATGCGATACTCATAGACGAACGGACCGGATTGTATATACATTGTCACTGTTAGGCTCAGTAGGGTTTCTGGATGAGTTCGCTCATCAGCCTCCCTTGAGGTCAGTGCATGGGCAGTCGTTACGCACAGCTAGTGCCGCTGACGGTTTGTGGTTAAACCCACTGCCAGGGTACTGACGAGTCATTAGAGTCCCCGACAGATAGTTTCCCAAGTTCGGGCGAAATGTTGTAGAGGCCGTATGGTTTTATGGCAGGGTTTGGAAAATGCACGTGCGTTTACGCACGTGTCATATTTCGGGCAGATAATACTGGTGGGCTTTGGTTTAAGCCGGATCCGAGTATTATACTTAGTAGATATAATATCTTTGTCTCAGTTGCATTTGTATTCGGTCGTAATAAAATGCAGGTATATTTATACAGTTACATGGTTATCCTGAAATTCGTTTCGGGATCGCTTTTTGAAGTTGCCAGTTTCCAGTTTTCTATCACCCGTATTAAACATTCGGTTTAATGCGGATTTATCTTTTCTTCTTTTGGATGAGTCATGAGGTGAGTCATGACTGTGGAAGATTCTAGAAGAGGTGACTAGGTTAGTGACTCCTTGTTTGATTTAATGAGTTGATGAGGTGTATTAGTGACTCATTCTTTTGCATTAATGATTCTTGTTCTTGCTAAGATCTTTTGTGAGAAACTTTACTTGTGGTCACCCCCCTTGCTCCTACACTCACCCCCCACCTCTATATATGGCCGGCCCCTCACCTCCTATTCACTCACTGACTTGATTGGAAAAAAGATGATAGATTTTGGTTCATGAAAATTTGTATGCTCATTTCTCATTTACCCAATTCCAAATGGCAACTTCATTAACCGTTCGTTCATGGCTTTGGACGAAGTGAGACAAAGTGTTCTACTCATCCTCTACATCAATCTTGGTCATCTCTTTTAGCAAACTTGATGATCGAGTTGCCTCGGGTCAGAGGCGGGAGCCCGTTTAAAGATCCAATGACGTGGTGCCACCTGGACGAGCAGATCAGAGATCGACGAGATCGGAGCAGCCGCAACGGAGCGTGGGATGATGGTTAAAGAACGAAGGACTCGGATCATTTGGTAGAACCTTTCTACCCTCTTTACAGTTTGTTAGTTTAGCGTTAATGGCAGATCCGGGTTATAGTATGCGATAGCGCCAGTTATAAAAGTTTTTGTTCCGTATTTGGCGTCTGAAAGGCGGCCGGGGCGCTACCGTAGACTTACATGGTATCAGAGCATCGCCATTAAGCTTTACTAACTTGTGCTAATGCGTTTAAGGCATCGATCGAACGGATTTTCGAAAACCGCAAATTCCAAGTCTAAAGTTTCTGTTGATTTTAAATCAGGCCTAAAAATCATTTTGACTATACCAGAAAATTAAGCTGGCTTTTTAAAGAACACTGAAGAAAAACGACAAAGTGAATCGACCGTACGACCGCGAAACCACGGCCGTCTTGGTCAATCATTTGACCATTTTTCTTCTGGGGCTTCTACTTGGAAAATTGTGGTTTCTGGAACTGTTCTTTTGGACCCAGATTTTGTTACTGTACAGCAGATGTATGTGGGGCCCACTTCGGGAAGTTTTGTCGATCGAAATTTAAACATGTTAGTTTACAGTACTTACATTATATCTCCGACCGTGAATGTCATTCGAGCGGTAAATTGCGTCTAATTGCTATAGTCCTTTTAGACGGATTTGCGAACGTGATATTCGCGTTGATGTTCTGTGTTGTGTTGTGCTGTGATGTTGCGGATTTGTCGTGGTCGATAGCAGTGTGCAATGGTAGTGCAGTTTGAGTTTATTTGTACATTTGATATTGCGGGAAGAGCATCCAATGGACTGCCGTCACTGCCTGTTTGTATAATATTCTTTTGGGGCACGACCGGGCTGAGGTTGATGTACCCGTTGTACATATTTTTCTTTTCTGTACTAGGTTTAACCCCGCGACGGAGTGCACGGATAGCCGGGTTCTGGAGGGCAACGGGTCCGCATCTCATAGCTTTGAGAGGCAGAGGGACCTCACTCTAGAATTGGCAGACTATTCGCCGCACTAGTAGGGGGTACAGGTTGACCCAAGGAGGGGTGCTCAAGTTACCGGATTCCGTGAAGTGCGGGATGGTCCATTCACTTTGCTGTAAGGGGCTGCCTCGCTTCATGTTTTGGCGGGTAACTTGCCGCACCCGTAGGGGTCTAGGTTTCATTGCACAGGCTATCCACACGACCAGGAGAACATCGGGTTTCAGTAGCGGCACTGTAAAACCCGGGGATCCCAGATTATCTGTATTGTTCTGTGATGCTTATTACTTTTCTGTAATGTTGCATATTATCACGCCTGGAGCGATTATTGTATATTGGTATATATACTAGTAGATGGTGTATATGTTTTGCACCCACGCTAGACCAGTCCCCGCTCCGTCGTTAGTTAAGTAACCTAACAGGTAAATACGGGACCCAGTGACGAATGCGGATGGCATATACGTACATTTTATTTTCGTTCTTTTCTGGTGTGATTAATTGATGGGACTGCATTGATTTTGATCAATGCAAAGGAAAACAAACCTGTTTGGATGTTGTTGGAACAGTTTTAAAAAGTGTTATTACAAAGACGTTTCCTTTTGTTTTGCACAGTGGTATTCAGTTGGAATATCCTGCACCTCATTCGACGAGGCAAGGGCCGAGATCCCTTCACCGGGAGTGACCCCTTTGGCAGAAGTTTGCATCAGGTTAATAACTTCACTATAGTCGATTACATATTGCTTTGCATCACGGTATTCAGTTGGAATATCCTGCACCTCATTCCACGAGGAAAGAGCCGAGATCCCTTCACCGGGAGTGACCTCTTTAGCAAAGGTTTTCGCTACTATATTTTTATAAAAAGCTAACAGGTTCCTTCAACGAGATCAAGTTCATTACGTTAAAGGTTTTTCGCCAAAAACCAGCCGTAGCCCTCCGTCATTTCTTATGGATGGTCAGTAGTATTCAAGCCATGTTTGTTAGCCTTCGTCAAGGCATAGTGTTTGGTAGCTGCTGGGGTATTCATTTGTTGCATAGATAGATGAGTTGGTTTGGGACAGTCGTATTACCTTGTTGGCCTTCGTCAAGAGTATGTACGAGTGGGTTCGCATTGACAAGATAATGACGTGTAGAACTTGACATGTGACTTATGATTTGTTGGCCTTCGTCAAGGTCATAAGAACATGGGGTAAAAATCATATCGGGAGTTTCTAAAGAAACTGAAACTTGCCAGGCATGCGCATACCTTCTGGAGTGTGATAACGTGAGTGGATTCCGTCACGTTATCATGCGATAAGAGTTGAATCCCGATTCCCACTGATGAGTTGGTTTACTCTTCGGGTGATCCCGATTGATTCTTCTTTTAGGTTTGGAGGAGAATTTGACAGTATAGTGGGAGGTTTCCGGATTAGATAAAGTGATAACCATTCTGATCTAGGTTAGAGTGCACGCAGAGTGTTTCTTTTCTCTCTCTCTCTTTGGCAGCGACCTCTGACCGACCCTAGACCATGACTCAGTGACCAAGTTGACCGAACCATCTTAAAATACTGGCTTTTGAATTGTCTGAGTTGCATAAGTCATTGCCACTCCTTCTTTTACCCTTTGCATTTCTCAGAACACCTCGTATCACTACGAGTATCCACTTCCATTGGATAAATCCATCGTATGGTTATATACGAACTCGAAGGGACTTCTTCGAGGATGGATCCAGGTTCAGGAGAAATAGAATTGGTTTATTCAGTTGTCTTTTATTATCACCTTCTCTCAGGTTGCGAGGGCTGCTTGGTTTAGGAGAGTACACCTATTACGCTTATTGGATAGTCTTCTTCCAAACAATAGGCAGGTGCCGAAAGGTAGTGAATGAAGAAAACAAATTAGCCTAAGTAAGGTGTACAGAAGGTAATAGGTAAAGACAAAATAAAGGGATTAGAAAGAGGGCAAAGTAAATTGCGACTGTTATCATTCACGACCAGACCGCGTACTTCATCGCCACTCCTATTTCACCTTTAAAAGAATAAGGTATTATTCAGTTGTCTTTTATCATCACCTTTTCTCAAGATGTGAGTACTCCTAGGTTGAGGAGGGTACACCTATTATGCTTACTGGATAGTCTTCTTTCAAGCCATAGGCTGGTGCCGAACGGTAGGGAAGGAAGAAAACCATTTAGCCTAACGATGGTGTACAGAAGGTAACGACTAAAGGCAAATAAAGAGATTTGGAGAGATGACAAAGAAATATACGGTTAAAGTCATGATTGGATTATGGAAGAGGCATTACTATGAATACCAGGATACCCCTACAAAACATTTTCATGTTTCAGTGCATTGTTAATTGAAAAATGTTTTCCCGATTAGATACTTACTCCAGGGTATGTATTTACCAGGTTTCATTCTCACATCTGTATGGTTTTACAGATGATGAGTGGGAGGAAGTTATTGGGAATTAGGTGATCATCCTCATTATATCGCAATTCGTTGTAATTGGTGATATTTGAGGAAGTCGCCTGGGTTATTGCCGGAAGGCATGTATTTGGTTTTGAGTATCCGTTGTTGTGCACCAATTTCAAAATGATATATCAATACGTTTATTTTTATAAAGTGAGATATAACTTTTTGATATTATGTCGATGACATTTACCTACATCAGTTGACGATTGGGTAAGGAGCATTGAAAAACGGAGTAGTTTTTAACCATAAGTACAGTTTTCAACCTACGATGCACAGGTTTTGAGTTATTCAAACTCAACGGACTTATACAGAGTATTGTATGTTGTCCAGTGTCCATCAGGACAAAGGGGTTGGTCCTCGTACTATGTTCTGTTTACTTACGACTTCTCTAGTTTTTAGACAAGTGTTTTCGCAGCTATACAAGGTCTAAGTTTTGAGAAGTTGTGGGTACAAGAATAAAGTAGAGAACCAGGTGCCGCAAGTATCGGGATTCTTCAAAGAGATCGAAGATGTAGATACTTGTGATTGGTATTCAGTTGATAGTAATGGTTTTGAGAAATTTGTTTCTCTTTCAGGTTACTCATAATTGGATGTATTCCTAAGTTAAGTAATGCTGATTAGCCTCTCTCCATTAAGTTGATATGCACTGGAGACAGCTGCATTATTAGAATCTGGTTCCAATTAAATAAGTGCCAAAGTTTCTATATTGGATATAGAATGGTTCATATCTTAACGATGTTAAGGTACGGGGAGTTGTCCGGCTTATGCTTAAAACCAGACTCTGGATAACTCAAGGCACGTTTCTGTAATGGCAGTTTATGGGTTGGCCCGGGCTATGTCGAGGGTTGACTTTCTACCATCTGGAAGATCAATAGTGATATTGTTCTTGACTCGCCACAGTTTTAGTAAAATGGATTTTTTCAGAAAACAATAGTGGGAGTAAGGTAGAACTGGATGTGATTCCAGAACCGCAAACGATTAAAGAAAATTTAATAGGACCTAAAGATTCAATCAGGTTTGACATTCTATTAGCCACTCCGCAGATATGGTAGGTAACCTCAGACACCCGAGAGGTACTCCGGTAGCCTCAAGGACGGTGACAGGGAGGTTCTTGCTTACCCTGACTTGACACTACTGTTGTTCCAGACTATGAGACCCGGCAGGAGGTTAAGTATAGCGTCGTTCTAAACTAGCTTTAGAAGTGCACGTATATATTATTCTGCCAGAGGGTTGTTGTGGTCAGTGGGAGCAGCGGAAGCATAGTGGGCAAGTAGCTTATGTCTATTTATAGACTTGAGCAGTTATAGCGGAGATAGATCATCTAATTTTGATGTGACAGTCATGGGTTTGACTTCATCAGAATAGGGGATGGATCTGTTAAGAAGGTAGCAGGGTGTGATGCCCCAGTATTATTGATGTCATACACAGAGTAGGAAGTAAAATTCCTATACTACGATCGGTTGTACTGTGGTCGTCACACAGTTGTTTCTCCAGACATGATATGGATATAATATCTGACATTCTGGTTTCTAGATCTATGGTTTTAGATCTGGATTTGGGTAGTTTCCCAATGTGGGTACTTTGACAGTATTCTAATGGTTTTTAGAATAAATGACTCCTGGCATGGTGGTGTACCTGCAGGTGATGGAGTCATCCTCTCTAAAGGTGTCTTACAGACTAAAGGGGAGAGGGATGTGCATGATTGGCGTATCACTTGCTTAGGCAATTGAGTCAATCATGAGATGTCAAGTACCACACCAGATGTTGTTTTTGCACTAGATGCGATAAGTTTATATTAATCCAATCCTGAAGAAACATAAGGAAGCAGTTTTAGAACATAAGTGCATGTTCTACGGATTTGATGACGGCAGCCTCCTTCTGGAGACAGTTATCATTCCAGGCTTCAAAGGTGACATGGATGACAGAGTGATTGTCAGACTTATAATTTTCCCTCTGAAGAAGGGGGCAGTATTATGGACAGATGGTCCAAGAGGATACTGTGGGAGGCATGGTGCTGGATACTGATTAGGTTCAGTTATTGATACAGTCTAAGAAGTTTGGATTTGGAGTTCATTTATGAACTAGGTCCCATTAGATATCCAGACATATTCTAAGACAGGTATTACTCGATTCGGGATATGGCTTTCTCAGCGAACTTGAGATTAATAGAGACATAGAAAGAAACATCAGGGCGGATCCACTCACTGAGGCTATTTCTCGAACACAATAGTTTTACAAACGGGCTTTATGAAACTGATTAGTAGAGGAGTTGGATGTTCGGTATCACACGGGCTGTGAGTATGCGACATCGGAATAATTATCATTAAGTGCAAGTGGGAGATTGTTGGATATAGTGCCCTCAAAGTCAATTATTGGATCACAGGCACGTGATTGCAATGATTGAGGAGTACCTATGCCGGAAGGACAGTCTTACTCGAGATGATAGTATGCTATCTGGTTTGCCTTTATCAGTCGTGTACAGGTTCAGGTGACTGATCATTGTTACACGTTGATAGAGCCCTAAGGATCTTGCTTGACTACCAACAGTATGATGGCGATCATATACGTGAGAGTTGGGTGTTCTATAAGCACATCCTTAAAGGTTGTCCCTAGTCGTGGGAGTTTCGAGACAGGGCATCGATACTCCGGAGTGGACTAGCGTATACAGTCAAGACCCCGACGAGGGGCGGTGGCCGGTCTCACAAGCCACTGGTGTCAGTTGGATCACCTAAGATGTATACAGGTGCTCATTGGGTTATGAGTACACCGGACAGGACTCGCCGGGAACCTGCTAGTTGGTATTATACATATCGTCAGATAGCAGTTCCCTGGTGACATGTGTACATGTTAGTTCATCGACCTGAGGTCGTCATTTGCCTCGTGTGAGTTCCCACTGTGCTTTGATTTCTACCCTACCACGGCTCAAAGGGGTCGTGCAAACAGGTAGTTTTTGGGTACAGTCCCGAGCCACATGGAGGCACGTGAGCGGATCGGCAGGGGATTCGTCTCTCCCGGTATTGGGGGTGGAGATCGCGCTGTGTCTAGGAAGCCATTACACTAAGTGTAGGGTTACTAGGCACACTCATGAGGTTCTACAAGGCATCAACCATGCCAAAATCAAATTTTTATGTGCCTAACAACTCTATGCAAGATCGTTTACTAGAGGTAAGGCGAAACTAAAAGCTAGTAAACTACTTTACTACTAAGTGAAAGGAATTACAACCTTTGTAGATCCGGTCCTTCACTTCTAAAGCTCCGTGTTGACGTCCCTTCACTGCGATCATCGGGATCCCGGACCCTAGCGATGGTTTCATCGGAGAAATGAGCGGGCTAGGTCGTTGATTTCGAGGCCGAAGATGATCTACGTCGGGGAGACTCAAACTCAAGCTATTCCTTCACTTGGTCAAAAACTTTGTGAAGAGAACACCCTATACTACATGGCAAGTAGTAGAGGATGAAGAAATATGAAGTGGGCTCACTTTAGAATTGTTTTTCTCACACTTTTTGTCATGGCACCATTGGAGGTAGCAAGCTTTTGATGGAGCTTGATGAAGAAGAAGAAGAAAAAATAAAGAATTATCAATCCAAATGAAACTTATCCTTTTAATTATGGCACCATGGTTGAGTTAAGCCCTCATGCTTAACTAATGTAGAGAATTGACCAAGGTATTAGGTTAAGGGTTAGGTTAAAGAATATCAAGAGAAATGACAAAATAGTGGACTTTGTCAAAGTTTCTCCAAGCTTCTTCAAGCTTGATAACTTTGACCAAGTTTAATTCTTTTGTTAAATCTTAAGATAAAACAATAACCCTAATCTTAAACCTAATCTTGATACAAGTCTCATACACACAACTTGTATGTATCATCAAGCATGATACAAACATGTACACTTGCATATATCACATATAAACAATGTGCACAATCTAGTGAGAAAATCAATCTTAAGTGAACCAATACTAGTTAATGTAAAGTAATATATCAAATATATAATTATATATTAAATCATTAAATCAACACTTGATTTAATAATCTGGCTATAACCGACTAATATCAAAAGTAACAACTTATCGAATCAACACTTGATCCGATAACCCGGCTATATCGTATACAACCGATCAATGTCACAAATCGCGAGAATATAATAAGGTATCTCATATCGTATCAATCTCGGTCCCGCACATATCTCATATGCGCTCCTATTTCGTTTCTCTTGAGCCATGAAACCCCTGTGTAGGACTCTAAAGACTCGTCAATACGCCGACAGTAGGTGATGATCATATCAAACACCCACAAGCCGCAAGCGGTCTGCTAAACGTAACGGCCACCCGTGTATTGAGCGATCAGAAGATCAACGAGCAAGCCTGCTCACACTCCTGTGAATCCAACCAGTAACACTTACCGCACATTCCGGTCTGTTCGTCTGATATGTCGCATATCTCGCCTAGGGGTGGTAAACGTCAGACCCCAGTAGCTTGATAAGTCATGCCGATGTAAGGTCCATAACTAGCACGAAACTACTGATAACACTTACCAGTAAATCAGTGCAACCCTGGCCAGGGATTTCCAATTATGGCCAGTTGAGCATAGCGCAACATCAACCCCCAATACCGGGAGAGACGAATACCCTCCTATCGCTCATTGCCTCCATGTGAATCGGGACTGTACCCAAAAACCACCTGTTTGCACGACTCAGTAGAGCCGTGGTAGGGTGGAAATCAAAGCATAGTGGGAGACACACAAGACTCTATGACGGTCTCGGGTCAACAGACTAAGCTGTACCAGTGTCACCAGAGAACTGCCATCCGACGTGAGGTATAATACCATCTGGGAGTTCTCGACGAGTCCGTTCAGTGTACCCAGTCACCACTGAGCACCCGCATACCATCTCTGATGTCAAACACCAATGGATATGGGATCATCCATCGTCCATCACATGGGTCGAGAAGATATACGCTAGTCTACTCTGGAATATCGATGCCCCGTCTCGATATTCCCACGACTAGGAACATTGAAGGATGTACTCATGGACTACCCAGGCCCCACTAGTATGATCTACATCATAGTCCTGGAAGTCGAGCACACATCCTAAGGGCTTTATCAACAAGTAATAGAGAGACTGCAAGTATACATGTTAAGATAAAGAGCAACCAGATAGCGTACTATCATATCGAGCAAGAAATTCCTACCTATATATGTCCCAGCATCCACTACAATATACATCCCATGTACAGTAATGGCCTCTCTGGCATACATATAACTAACAATCTCCCACTTGCACCAGGGCCATCTGTAGTAGTGGTTGCAGTATCACATACTCAACCATCCCATATATGTCTCTCTCTAGGAAAAGGCCTTTGTGAGTGGATCCGCCGTGTTGTCCTCTAAGTTTACTCTCCTAACCTCGATCACCCTGGAGATCAACTATCTCCATGATCAGGTGATGCTGCCTCAGAATATGTCTGGGTCACTGATGGGACCGGGGTTCCTGGGCCAAAGCCACACTTCCATTGTCACACAATGGTAGGAACCTAGTTCATCTGATGAACTAATATACACCCAAACTGCCTTTTTGGTAGTATCTGTGATAGCGATGTCACTTGCCTTTATCGTCTAGTCTGCCATGGTATCTCGCTTGGAACTCTTCCAACATACCGTCCCTCCACTGAGGGTAAAGATAATGCCTGCGACTGACATTCAGTCGTCCTTATCACCCTGGAACCTTTCCAGTGATTCTCCCCAGGATCAACTGATACCATCTCACTACAACTTGTGAGAATCCTAACGTCCATTTAGATCTATCTCATAGATCAAAAACTCAGGATTTAGGAGGTATCATTTTGATCCTATATGAAGAATCCATGTGATAAGAGGAGATTGACCGAGCGTAGCATAGGAAACTCTTTTCCTATCAAGAGTATGTTGTCCACGTACAATACGAGGATGACCACCTTACTCTCTACTACCTTTTTTTATATACAAGGTTCATCTAGCATTTTGATAAAGTCAAACTCTTTGACTACCACATCAAAACAGACATTCCAACTACGCGATGGCTGCTTTATCCTATAAAGCAACTTGCACACGTTTTCGCTGCTCCCACTGTCTACGAAGCCCTCTGGCTGTGTACTTATAGACGCTCTCTTCTAAATCAATATTAGAAAAGCAGTCATGACACCCAACCACCAGATATCGTAATCATGGTATGTAGCAATGGCAAATAGGATCCGGATGGACTTAAGCACAGCCACAGGAAAAGGTTTCATCATTATCCACGCCTGGTCGATGACGAAAACCTTTAACAAGTCTAGCTTTGAAAGTCTCAACTTTTCCATCTACACCAAGTAATCTTCTCAAGATATACTTGCTCTTGATGGGGATTTAACCCTTCAGATACAACATCCAAAGTCCATACTTTGTTGGTGTACATGGATTCCATCTCAGATCGCTAAGCATCCAGCCATTCTTACAGAGTCCCTACTCTCGATGGCCTGCTCGAAACTAGTTGGGTCATCAGCTCATGATGCAATCCTCGCTCCTACTGTCATCGAGAAACCGAAGTATCTCTCAGGCGGATGAGGAACCCTGCTAGATCGGCGGAGAGGCTGAGGTTCGTCGGAGACTATTGAATCCTTTGGTTCTATCAAATCATCAGCTGTAGTTTGTATAACTGGAACTCCTTCCAGTTCTACAGAACTGACCTTGCCTCGATCGTGTCCGGATTTTCCTTTTGACATAGGTCGGACAATCCCAAATCTTAATTTACTTAAGAGATGGGCTCTTCCCATACCATATCTCATATGGAGTGGTAGGCAGTGATCTTATTCGAACCTAATTCAATAGGTATGCAGCTTCTTAAGTGCATAACCCCTAAAAGGAAACAGGTAACTCAGCAGTACTCATCATAGAGCGCACCATATCATATAGGGTGCGATTGCTCCACCCCGATACACCGTTGTGCTGTGGTGTATTCAGAGGAGTAACATCGAGAGAGAATCTCATTCTCCTTTAGAATAGTGCAAGAATTCCATGCACAAGTATTCTCCTCCCTGATCTCATCATAGGACATAATACTTATACCTATATTGGTTCTCTACTTCTGACTTATATTCATTGAATTTCTCAAAAGCTTCAGACATGTGTTTCAACAGGAACATGTGTCCGAATCTTGAGAGATCATCAGTGAATGTAAGGAAGTACAAAGGACCAGTCCTGGCATATATAGACTGGGGACCTTCATACATCACTATGTATCAGTCCCAAGAGTTCACTAATTCTTTCTCTGTTTCGAGTAAACAGAGCTATGATCATCTTATCTTTGTGACATGACGGGCAAGTTTCACAAGATGTAAATTCAAACTAATTTAAATATGCATCTAAATGTAACTTAGCTAGTCGGGTTGCACTGATATGACCTAGTCTACAATGCCTCAAGAAGAATTCGTTCATTTCTGAACTCTTTCTCTTGTGTGTGTTCTGTACGTTAAGAACTGTGGTCTGATTTAGAATGTATATGCTTTTAGATAACGTGCCTGAACCGATCAACTCTTGATATAGGATATGTGCAAAACATTATCCAACAATACAAAATTATATCCTTCTTTAGTAAATAAAGAGATTGATATGATGTTGTATATCAGGTTCGGTATCTAATAACATTCGTTCAGAATCAGTGTATTCTGGTAATATAGGGTGATAGTGACCAACAGACTTGGCTGCAACACTTGCACCGTTTTTTGTCTCATGAAACTTATCACCCGTTCTCAGTTCTCTACCTTTCTGTAGCCCATGTAACAGATTACATTTGCGGGATCCTGATCCGGTATCTAATACCCAGGATGTAGAGGATAAAGAGAAACAGTTCTTTGTAATGAACACACCCGAAGAAGATGCATCATAATGCACTTTCTTCGTTTGGGCGGCACAGGAATTCTGTTAATCCCCAATTTCCGGCTCGGTCTTATAACAATTATAAGTTGGAGCGGGACCAACGTTCCCCAGCTCAGTATAACAAGCGGGTTCGGTCAATACATCCATATTATTATCTTGATTAAGGCGTGACATGGTCGCTACCTGGAGAGAGAGAGAAGAAAACACTCTGCGTGCGCTCTTGCAAGATTAGATTGGTTATATATTTTATCTAATCAGGATGGCTCCCACTGTTTTTATCAAATCTTCCTTCAAACCCTAAAAGGAAAGACTAGCCGGGATTAATTACACTCTACAAGTTCGCCAATTTTTCAGCCAGGCCAGTGCCGGTACTTTGAGGGAGGTTCCCCGTGCTTTCGCACGGACCTAATTAAAATAAACCTCGTTTTCCCAGGGGCTTAACCCCGTTGACACCTTTCTAGACACCTACTTGATCGGCTAATTGTAAAGTGTAAAACTCTCCCAGGAGTAACAATTGTAAGTCCATATTGCGACCCCCGGTTCTTACGGGGAGGCGGAAACGGTATAAAAAAACAAATTTTTATCGCAAGAGGCAACATGGACTAACCAAGGTCGGGATCGTTGTCTAAACTAAAACTAGCAAACTAGCTAAAGAGATTTAGCTACTCGGATGAAGATGATTATACCTAAACTTGAACTCCTTCTTCTTCAAACTTTGTTGTAGAGGTTGATGGTTCTCCTTTGTCGCCTTCTTCCGTCGAAGATGGATCCACCTCGAAGGCTCGACCTTTGGGCTCTTTCTCGAACTTGGAGTGAACTAGAATCGCCGGCTTGCTAAACCCTTGATTCTAGAGTGAGTAGAGAGTGTCTAAGGGTTGCTTTTGTTTTTCAAGAGAAGGATTCTCAACACATGAGAAGGTTTCTCTTGGCTAGAGGAAGAAGAAGATGAGAATGAAGAGAGAGAAGCTAAATGAGATAATGAGCTCTCATTTCCTTTCTTGCAACCATAATGCCAAAAGAAAAATGAATTATCAAATAATAATAATCAAAATGAAAAGGTTGATGGAAAGTTTTAGAATGACCAATATCATTACAAGCATTAAATGAAAATGCAAGAATCAAGAGCATCTTTCTTTTGTAATGATAATGGTCAAAAGTTCAACCATGGTCAACAAGTCAACCATGGTCAACAAGTCAACAAAAACTAACCATGACACAATTTCATTTTATTATATATTATTAAATGATATAATACAAATCCATTAGGGTTTGGAAAAAGAAGACTGTCAACTGTGCATACGCACCCGTTCCGAAACCCTAATGAAAGTCCTCTTCCTCAAATAACTGTGCATACACACCTGCATCCTTGTTCCGAGGAACATGAATACTGAGAGATAAAAGCAACCCCAAATCATATACCAGTATCCGGCTCAAACCAGAGCCCGCTGGCAATATCCGTCCGGACTCCAAACGTGCACAAGTGCGCGGATGAGAACGAACCCTGTCGCAAAACCATGCGACCTCTACTCTGTTTTGCCTAGAGGTGAATACCCTCTGTGTGGGACTCTAAAGACTCGACACTACGCTGGCAGTGGGTTTAACCACAGACCGCAAGCGGCACTAGCTGTGCGTAACGGTCCCCAGGTAGATGTCGACAAGAAGGCCGACGAGGTGAAACCCCATCGGTACTCCTACTGAGTCTGAATGTGACAGTCTCCGTACTGTCCGGTATATTCGTCTGATACATCGCATGGCGGGCCTAGGGGCGGTAAACGTCAGTCCCCCAATAGCGGTACAAGTCGTGCCGGAGCGAAGCCCAAAACACCCTGAGATAACACAGGAAACCTACCAGTATATCTCGTTTGCCCTGGCCAGGGACTACTCGTGTAATGGCTCTCCTAGACACAGCGCGATGTCAACCCCCAATACCGGGAGAGACGAATCCTGTCTAACCGTCACTGCCTCCAAGTACTTCGGGACTGCACCCAACCACCACCTGTTTGCACGACTCCTTTGAGCCGTGGTAGGGTAGTGATCAAAGTGCAGTGGGAACACACTCGAGGCGAAGTGCCAGTGTCAAGTCAGCGGACTAAGCTGTACTCATGTCACCTGGGAACTGATGACTGATAATAGGTATAATACCAACCTGTCAGTTCCCGACGAGTCCTGTCCAGTGTACTCGTAACCCAACGAGCACCCGTATACTATCTCCAGTACGACGTACTGATGGCTGTGGGACAGACCATCTCCCACACTGGGATGAGAAGCGCATACGCTAGTCTACTCCGGAGTATCGATGCCCTGTCTCGATAGTCCTGCGACTAGGGACCTGTATAAGGATGTGCTTATAGATTACCCAGCCCCCACTAGTGTGACTGCCATCACAACGCTGGTAATCAAGCAAAGATCCTAAGGGCTCCACTAATGCGTATAAGTGATATACTGAAATAAACACATGTACACATTGAAGTAGAAACAAACCAAGTAGCATACTACTATTTTGAGCAAGATTGTATATACAAGGTGAATATCCCAAGCATCCATTAAGTAATATACAAACTAGTATGATACAGTAATGGCCTCTAGGGCATATACACTAACAATCTCCCACTTGCACTAAGGCCATGTACTGGCGTATCGAAGACCTATCATCTCGATCAGCCGCTCGAACTGAGTCTGGGGCAGGGCCTTGGTGAATGGATCTGCAGTGTTGTCTTCTGAAGCAACTCTCCGAACCTCGATCTCCTTGCGATCCACGATCTCCCTGATCAGGTGATACCGCCTCAAGATGTGCCTGGATCTCTGATGGGACCTGGGTTCCTTTGCTAAAGCTATAGCCCCGTTGTTGTCGCAATACAGAGGTATTAGATCAACAATGGACGGAACCACCTGAAGTTCTTTCAAGAACTTCCTCATCCAGACAGCTTCTTTTGCGGCATCAGATGCAGCGATGTATTCCGCTTCCATCGTCGAGTCTGCAACGGTTTCCTGTTTGGAACTCTTCCAACACACCGCCCCTCCATTGAGGGTGAAGACAAAACCCGACATGGACTTGGAATCATCCTTGTCACTCTGGAAGCTGGAGTCAGCAAAGGCCTCGATCTGGAGGTCTTTTCCGCCATACACCAAGAACATCTCCTTAGTCCTTCTCAGGTACTTGAGAATGTTCTTTACCGCTATCCAGTGTTTCTCCCCAGGGTTAGACTGATACCGGCTTACCACACTCAGTGCATAAGCTACATCCGGTCTGGTACACAACATCGCATACATTATAGAGCCTACCGCAGAAGCGTAGGGTATAATAGACATGCGATCCCTCTCCAAATCAGTCTTGGGAGACATCTCTTTAGAGAGGGTGATCCCGTGACAAGCCGGTAGGTTACCGCGCTTGGAATCTTCCATACTGAATCTCTTCAGTATGGTGTCGATGTACCTGGACTGTGAAAGTCCTAATATCCTCTTGGATCTGTCACGGTAGATCCGGATACCCAGAATGTACGAGGCATCACCCAGGTCTTTCATGGAGAAGCTGTGTGACAAGAACCCCTTGACAGATTGTAGCATAGGAATGTCATTTCCTATTAAGAGAATGTCATCCACGTATAAAACGAGGAATACTACAGTTCTCGCTACAAATCTACTATAGATACATGGTTCATCTGGATTTTTGATAAAGCCAAATTCCTTGACCGTCTCATCAAAACAGATGTTCCAACTCCGCGATGCCTGCTTTAGTCCATAGATGGACTTAAGCAACTTGCACACCTTTCCGCTGCTCCCACTCTGAATGAAACCCTCTGGCTGGTCCATATAGACACACTCCTCTAAGTTTCCATTTAGAAAAGCTGTCTTTACGTCCATTTGCCAAATCTCATAATCGTGGAAGGCAGCAATGGCAAGAAGGATCCGAATGGATTTCAGCATGGCTACTGGAGAGAAGGTTTCGTCATAGTCCAAGCCAGGTCTTTGACGAAAACCCTTTGCTACCAGCCTAGCTTTATAGGTCTCAACCTGTCCATCTACACCAATCTTCCTTTTGAAGATCCACTTGCATCCTACGGGTTTTACCCCGTCTGGAGCAATGTCCAACGTCCATACTTTGTTGGTGTACATGGACTCCATTTCGGTCTGCATTGCATCCAGCCATTTTACTGAGTCAACGCTCTGAACGGCCTGCTGGAAGCTAGTAGGCTCATCATAATCTATGATGCAATCCTCTCTATCCCCGTCTATGAGAAAACCGTAGTATCTCTCGGGCGGATGAGACTGCCTACTACTTCGGCGGAGCGGCGTAGGAATGTCCTGTTCTTCCGAACCCTCTGGTTCCACTAAACTTTCAGTAATAGTCCGTGGTTCTGGAATCTCTTCCAATTCTACTGCGCTCCCACTTATTTCCTTTTCTATGAACTGGTGTTCTAGAAAGTGGGCATGACGAGAAACAAGAACTTTTTGTTCCTCTTCGCAGTAGAAGAAATATCCCTTGGAATTCTTTGGATATCCCACAAACTTGCACAGTACTGAGCGTGCCTCGAGCTTGTCCGCATGCTGCTTTTTGACAAAAGCTGGACTTCCCCATATCTTAATGTGATTAAGATGGGGTCTCTTCCCACACCACATCTCAAATGGCGTAGTAGGCACAGTCTTAGTGGGAACTCGGTTTAAAAGGTATGCGGCGGATTCTAGCGCATATCCCCAGAATGATCGCGGCAACTCAGCGTTACTCATCATGGACCGAACCATATCCAATAGGGTTCGATTCCGTCTCTCCGATACACCGTTATGTTGCGGAGTGTATGGAGGAGTAAGCTGAGAGAGAATACCATTCTCTTTTAAGTAATTCAGGAATTCGGCACTTAAGTATTCTCCACCTCGATCCGATCTTAGAATCTTAATACTTTTGCCGGTCTGTTTCTCTACTTCATTCTTATACTCCTGGAATTTTTCAAAAGCCTCGGACTTATGTTTCATTAAGAAGACATAACCGTACCTTGAGAAGTCATCCGTAAAAGTAATGAAGTAAGAATGTCCGCTTCGGGCATGTGTAGACATTGGACCGCACACGTCACTGTGTACGAGTCCTAAGAGCTCGCTCGCTCTTACTCCATGTCCAGTAAACGGAGTCTTTGTCATCTTTCCTTTGAGACAGGATTGACAAGTGGCATATGACTGATATTCGAACGCATTCAAATACCGTTCTGTATGTAACTTCGTCAACCTTCTCTCATTGATGTGACCCAATCTACAATGCCATAAGAAAGTCTGATTTATTTCTGGAGACTTTCTTTTGTGTGTATTCTGGACATTAAAAATCTGTGGTTGGTTTAACACGTATATACCATTACTCAAAGTACCTGACCCAATCAAAACTTGATTAAGGTGAATGTTTACAACATTACTTACAAACGCAAATTCATAACCTTCTTTAGAAACTAAAGATACAGAAATGATATTACAAGTTGCGTTGGGTACAAAAAAGCAATTACGCAAAACCAAAAGATGTCCATCTGACATTCCCAGGTGATAGTCCCCCACGGCTTTAGCATCCATGCTAGCTCCGTTCGCAACTCTGAGGGTCATGTCACCTTCCTTTAAAACCCTACGGTTTCTCAATGCCTGCAAAGAATTACAGATATGAGATCCTGATCCGGTATCCAATACCCAGGAAGTAGAGTTTATTGAAAGACAGTTTTCAATAACATACACACCTGAAGCTGAAGCTGCAACCTGCTTCAATTCCTGTGTCCTGGCTTTCCAAGCCCTGCAATCATTCTTCCAGTGTCCTTTCTTATGACAATAGAAGCACTCTTCCTTATCCACAAGCTTCCCCGCTATCTTTGCTGCTTTACCTTTTCCCTTCGTATCCACTTTACTAACACCGCCCCTTGGTTTGGCGGGGGCCTTCTTCTTCTTTCCCTTGGCTTTCGCCTTGGACCTAGAAGAAGATGATCCTCCTACAAACAAAGTGGATGTTTCCCTACCTTTCTGTAGGGTGCCCTCTGCGCTCCTCAGCAGGTTGAGGAGCTCTGAAAGTTCAACCTCCTTTTCTTGTAGGTTGAAGTTCATTATAAACTGGGCGTAAATGGAAGGAAGGGACTGGAGAACTATATCCGTATATAGCTCACTCTCCAATGTGATCCCTAGGTCAGCGAGCTCCTCAATGTAGCCGATCATCTTTAGCACGTGCTCGGCTACTGATGATCCGACGGCCATTCTTGTCGAGAATAACTTTTTCGACGCTTCGTATCTTGCGATACGAGATTGCTCTCCATACAGTTCTTTTGTATGGAGCAATATGGATTCCATGTCCATATTCTCATGCCTCCTCTGATGTTCGTTGTCCATCGAGGCAAGCAGGAGGCACTTGGCCTTCGCGCTATCAATCTCCCAAGTCTTGCGGATTTCCTTATCCGCGACACTGGAAGTTGGACCAGGGACAGGGGGAGCTTTGGTGGTAAGAAGATACCCCAGCTTGTCATAAGTGATTGCTATCTTGACATTCCTGAGCCAATCTTTGTAGTTTGGCCCTGTCAGCTTGTTTTTATCTAGGAGTAACTTAAGTCCAGTCATGTTGATTGGTCGCTGCAATTAGGAGAGAGAAGAAGAAACACTCAGCATGATGCTCTTGCAAGTTTAGAGTGGTTTTTAGTTTGTCTAAACAGGATGGCTCCCACTTTTTCTCGAATCCCTCCTCAAACCACAAAGGAAGAATTAGTCAGGATCAATCCCACCGTACAATACTTGCTTAACCGTTCGACCAGGCTGGTGTCGGTACTTCGAGGGAGGTTTTCCAACGCTTTCGCGAAGTTCCTTAATTAGAGAACCTCTTTTCCCTGGGGGCGTAGCCCCGCTAACACCTTTCTAGGCACCTACTAGGTTTATAGCATTGATCGTTTAGTGAAAAATTTCCCGAGGAGTAGCATATACTCACAGTAGGATCGGGATCCAAATATCATTGCGTGACGAAACTGAAGGAATCCTACCAGAATCATCACACTCCAAATGGTATGCAAATCTAGCAAGTTTCAGTACTTATGAAACTCCCGATGTGGATTTTTGCCCCATGCTCTTATGACCTTGACTTTGGCCAAAATATCATAAGTCACATGTCAAGTTCTACCCGTCATTATCCAGGTTAATTTGGATCCATCCGTATCTACCCTTGACTTTGGCCAAAATGGCAGTACGACTGTCCCAAACCAACGCATCTATCTATGCTACACATGAACACCCAATAGCTACCAATCACCGTGCCTTGACTTTGGCCAACATACACAGCTTGAATACTATTGACTATTCATGCGAAACGACGGAGGGCTACGAATGGTTTTGGCAAAACCGTGAACGTAGTGAACTTGATTTGGTCGATGGAACGAGATAGCTTTTAAATGGAGTGGCTCAAACTCCGTATTTTAAAAATTAGTTTTGAAAAGAACCGAGTGGTTTTTCGAAAGTGTTCCAACGACTTTAACTTGGTTTATTATCTTGCATTAGTTCTTTTAATGCGTGATATTCTTGCATTAGTTCTTTTAATGCGTCCCATCATTTAATCCTACCATTGCAGAAAACAACCAAAATATGACGTACGCTTATGCCATTCGCATTCGCCACTGGGCCCCGTCATTACCCGTTAGGTTACTTAACTAACGACAGAGCGGGGGCTGGGCTAGCGCGTCTGTAAAACATAAGCAACGCCTAAATAGTTATAGATATAGCAATAGTAGACATTACAGATCACAGATGAATGCATTGGATATACTAGCAATCCGCAATCCTTTCGAGCCTGAAACGAAAAGCGGATAACACGGTCGCGGTGAATAGCCAAATACCCCACCCAAGACCCCTACGGGTGCGGCAAACTACCCGCCAAGTACTCGGTAGTTTGTGCACCCCTCCATGGGTCTATCCTAGGAGCAAAAACAGTAAAAAGAATTATACAATGACGGCTACAACCCCGACCCGGTTGTGCGGCCAAACAAATAATAATTATTACATCAATTTACATTTACAATGAATGAAAGAAAAACAAAAGCTCATCTCACATCCACCCCGGCTATTCACCCGCGACAGTCCAACACATTCATATACACATTCCAATATCAAACACAGATCATGTATAACCCCGACTAATCGACTTATAGCGATTAGCCGACATTCAATACATGCAAGCATCACAGATATAACCATCATAGTCAAAGTGCAGTGAAGTTCGGAAAAAATACGGAATTATAGGACCCCAAAAGGAAATTTCTTTTCTGGAAAATCGGGGCACATATAATATATTTTAAAAATCCCAAAACCAACACACAAACACACTGCACGAAAAACGATGCAGAGAAGACGACAAAGCGCGGCGGTTGCGCGGCACGAGCCTACCTTGTGCCGCCGAAGGGCGGCGCTTTGAGCTCAACAGTGGATCGTTTTTCATGGGTGCATTCACAAAACCCTGAGACGATTTTACATGTATAAATTTTTTCATTTTGAGCCAAAAAAAATTTCAACAGAAAATCAGGTTTTGTAATATTCCGGTTTTGTGATTTTTTTCGGTTCCGAACTTCGTTACACTTTACTACCAAGCTAGTTTAAGTTTAGTTAGGCTCTGATACCACTGTAAGTCCATATTGCGACCCCCGGTTCTTACGGGGAGGCGGAAACGGTATAAAAAAACAAATTTTTATCGCAAGAGGCAACATGGACTAACCAAGGTCGGGATCGTTGTCTAAACTAAAACTAGCAAACTAGCTAAAGAGATTTAGCTACTCGGATGAAGATGATTATACCTAAACTTGAACTCCTTCTTCTTCAAACTTTGTTGTAGAGGTTGATGGTTCTCCTTTGTCGCCTTCTTCCGTCGAAGATGGATCCACCTCGTAGGCTCGACCTTTGGGCTCTTTCTCGAACTTGGAGTGAACTAGAATCGCCGGCTTGCTAAACCCTTGATCCTAGAGTGAGTAGAGGGTGTCTAAGGGTTGCTTTTGTTTTTCAAGAGAAGGATTCTCAACACATGAGAAGGTTTCTCTTGGCTAGAGGAAGAAGAAGATGAGAATGAAGAGAGAGAAGCTAAATGAGATAATGAGCTCTCATTTCCTTTCTTGCAACCATAATGCCAAAAGAAAAATGAATTATCAAATAATAATAATCAAAATGAAAAGGTTGATGGAAAGTTTTAGAATGACCAATATCATTACAAGCATTAAATGAAAATGCAAGAATCAAGAGCATCTTTCTTTTGTAATGATAATGGTCAAAAGTTCAACCATGGTCAACAAGTCAACCATGGTCAACAAGTCAACAAAAACTAACCATGACACAATTTCATTTTATTATATATTATTAAATGATATAATACAAATCCATTAGGGTTTGGAAAAAGAAGACTGTCAACTGTGCATACGCACCCGTTCCGAAACCCTAATGAAAGTCCTCTTCCTCTTCCTCAAATAACTGTGCATACACACCTGCATCCTTGTTCCGAGGAACATGAATACTGAGAGATAAAAGCAACCCCAAATCATATACCAGTATCCGGCTCAAACCAGAGCCCGCTGGCAATATCCGTCCGGACTCCAAACGTGCACAAGTGCGCGGATGAGAACGAACCCTATCGCAAAACCATGCGACCTCTACTCTGTTTTGCCCAGAGGCGAATACCCTCTGTGTGGGACTCTAAAGACTCGACACTACGCTGGCAGTGGGTTTAACTACAGACCGCAAGCGGCACTAGCTGTGCGTAACGGTCCCCAGGTAGATGTCGACAAGAAGGCTGACGAGGTGAAACCCCATCGGTACTCCTACTGAGTCTGAATGTGACAGTCTCCGTACAGTCCGGTCTGTTCGTCTGATACATCGCATGGCGGGCCTAGGGGGCGGTAAACGTCAGTCCCCCAATAGCGGTACAAGTCGTGCCGGAGCGAAGCCCAAAACACCCTGAGATAACACTGGAAACCTACCAGTATATCTCGTTTGCCCTGGCCAGGGACTACTCGTGTAATGGCTCTCCTAGACACAGCACGATGTCAACCCCCAATACCGGGAGAGACGAATCCTGTCTAACCGTCACTGCCTCCAAGTGCTTCGGGACTGCACCCAACCACCACCTGTTTGCACGACTCCTTTGAGCCATGGTAGGGTAGTGATCAAAGTGCAGTGGGAACACACTCGAGGCGAAGTGCCAGTGTCAAGTCAGCGGACTAAGCTGTACTCATGTCACCTGGGAACTGATGACTGACGATAGGTATAATACCAACCTGTCAGTTCCCGACGAGTCCTGTCCAGTGTACTCGTAACCCAACGAGCACCCGTATACTATCTCCAGTACGACGTACTGATGGCTGTGGGACAGACCATCTCCCATACTGGGATGAGAAGCGCATACGCTAGTCTACTCCGGAGTATCGATGCCCTGTCTCGATAGTCCTGCGACTAGGGACCTGTATAAGGATGTGCTTATAGATTACCCAGCCCCCACTAGTGTGACTGCCATCACAACGCTGGTAATCAAGCAAAGATCCTAAGGGCTCCACTAATGCGTATAAGTGATATACTGAAATAAACACATGTACACATTGAAGTAGAAACAAACCAAGTAGCATACTACTATTTTGAGCAAGATTGTATATACAAGGTGAATATCCCAAGCATCCATTAAGTAATATACAAACTAGTATGATACAGTAATGGCCTCTAGGGCATATACACTAACAACAATTACTCGTAGTGGGTATCAGGATCCAACTATCATATAGAAGGTATGCAATCTCATTGCAAATTTCAACACTTGAAACTCCCGATAAAGGTTTTTACCCCTAGCACTTATGACCTTAACTATGGTCAACAAATCATAAGCACTAGTCAAGTTCTACCCGTCATTTCGTGATTAATTAGACCCACCCACATGACCCTTAACTAAGGTCAACAAAGTCACGCGACTGTCCTAACTAATCGCATCATATGCGGTGTAGGGAGACATCACTTAGCTACCGTACACTGTGCCTTGACTATGGTCAACAAACACAACACGAATACTAAGTACTCTACTTCCTAAAATGACGGAGGGCTGCGAATGGTTTTTAAGAAAACCTTTAACGCTTTGAACGTGATCTCATTGCGGAATCAAACGGTTTAAAATGGAGTGTTTTTTAGGCTTTCGCTAGTTTCGCTAAAGAGTTCACTCCCGGTGAAGGGATCTCGGCTCTTTTCTCGTCGAATGAGGTGCAGGATATACATAATACCACTATGCAAAGCAAGAACTAGAAAAGCAATCAAAAGACAAACCAAAGGTTGTAGCATCTGCTAGTTATTGATAAAGAGGTCACTCCCGGTGAAGGGATCGTCGGCTCTTTCCTTATCGAATAAGGTGCTGGATGTTCTACAAGGAACACCGCTATGCAAAACAACAACTAGAGCTACCTGATTTTTTATTTTTTATTTTTTAAATTCGATTCCACAACATCTTTTAGGTTTATTTTCTTTCATTAATCTTATTAATGAATGTCCCATCATAAAAGTCCACTTAAACATCACAGATAAATACAACGTACGCTTATGCCATCCGCATTCGCCTCGATGTCCCGTCTGCACCGTTAGGTTAGGTAACTAACGGCAGAGCAGGGCAGGGCTAGCGCGGGTGTAAAACATAAGTAACGTCTATATAATTTATCATATATACTATATACAGTATCAATCTGAACATAGCACATGATCACATCACAGATAACGCAGCAGAAAATATCATATGAAATATTGGATATACTAGGACGTCTGTGTTTTATTTTGAGCCTTTATAAAACACGGATTCCACGGTCGTGATGAATAGCCAATCCCACACCCCTAGACCCCTAAGAGAAAGGCAAGAAACCCTACCAATTCTAGAGTTAGGAGACCCGAACTCGACTCCTCGAGATGGTCTCCCACTGAACCCTAGAACCCGGTTACTTGTGCTCCCCGCCTTGGGTCTATCCTAATGCGGAAAAGTAAATAATATACAATGGTGACATCTTCCTCAACCTGGAAGTGCCCCAATAATAGAATATTACATACAATGAATTTTACATGAATGAAAATGAAAAACACTCATCTCACATAAAAAAAAACCCGGCTATTCAAACACGACGATCCAATATAACATATCCAGCAACACATAACATCACATGTCATCAACGTAAGTAAATATGCCCATCCCAATTGTCGTTGACATATAGCAACGAAACCGGCGATATCACATATTACACTTATGGTCGCAGAAAAGAAAGTGTAAAACTACAACAGTTGGAATCTGCAACCTCTTTAGACATTGCATGCCTAACAATTACAAACCCCGCATTTTAGTCTCATTATCGAAAACTCTTTTCAATATCAATACGGGCAATTCAACAAGATTCCCGACATACTGATCGAATGCTCATCGCAAACTTTAGTAGATGGTCGCACCCCTGGATGCCGTCGACGAAGTGCACTAAGGCGGAACACCGCTGCGGCGAGCACCCGAACGAATGCTTTTGGCGACGGGGTTCTCCTATAGTCACTTGGTCGGGGCTATGGGGCATGGCTGTCTATTAAGTTTACCGGCGAGTATCCGCGTACGCTACGTGATTGCGACGGACTTTTGATCTCATCAAAATCCCGTGGCAACCGATCATTTGAGACTAAACTGCTAGATTTATAACATTCAAATTAGTTATCTCATAACTACTTGTGGATTCCAAATATTGTATCAAATTCCGGATAAATAGACAATGTTAAACTTTCCGATCGAATAATCAAATACCCAAGTTTTCCCAAATAGCTCAACACTTGAGGGGAGTTTAAAAACATCCATTTCATGCCACAGTACCAACGGTCCAGCCGTAGAAAGGTCAAGCCAACGCCTCACATGTGGCACGCCGTACTGCCCCAAACCCTAAGGTTCAAAAGGCAGTTCAAGACGGTCACATAATCGAGTAAGGTTTGTTGTCTTCTAGAGTGTCCATCGCGTTACTTGCACTACTTAGAACATTCTTAAACTACGGAAAAATCCAACACTTGGAAATTTCCCGTCAGGGGAAAAAGTGGGTTATTTATATCCGGACGAACTTTTTAACACGTTCTAAAATTACCCGGAAAAACAAAATAAACAAAGTTAAATAATCCGATCGAATCACCGAGTCCTCAATACAACCCAGAAAACTCAACTCTTGAGTATAAATTAAAAATTTCCAGAAAACACAGGAATTACAGAAAGAAATTACTGTGCAAACCACGTGCCATGATTCACCATTATGGCCGCGGAACCGCCGCGCAAGCCAGGGTGGGGCCGCGGTTCCGCGACGCATTAGTCGATTTGGGGGCACGTGCTGCACAGTAACTCCTAGAAAACCCTGCTGAATTTTTTGGATATTTTTAATTCACAAAAATCCACAGTTTCAGAAAATGTACAGAGAAGGGTATCGATTAGGGTTTCGGGGTTCGATCGGGTTTCTAACTTCGTCTACACTTCGCCTAAAACTCTAGCTAGGCTCTGATACCACTGTAGGGTTACTAGGCACACTCATGAGGTTCTACAAGGCATCAACCATGCCAAAATCAAATTTTTATGTGCCTAACAACTCTATGCAAGATCGTTTACTAGAGGTAAGGCGAAACTAAAAGCTAGTAAACTACTTTACTACTAAGTGAAAGGAATTACAACCTTTGTAGATCCGGTCCTTCACTTCTAAAGCTCCGTGTCGACGTCCCTTCGTTGCGATTATCGGGATCCCAGACCCTAGCGATGGTTTCATCGGAGAAATGAGCGGGCTAGGTCGTTGACTTCGAGGCCGAAGATGATCTACGTCGGGGAGACTCAAACTCAAGCTATTCCTTCACTTGGTCAAAAACTTTGTGAAGAGAACACCCTATACTACATGGCAAGTAGTAGAGGATGAAGAAATAGGAAGTGGGCTCACTTTAGAATTGTTTTTCTCACACTTTTTCTCATGGCACTATTGGAGCTAGCAAGCTTTTGATGGAGCTTGATGAAGAAGAAGAAGAAAAAATAAAGAATTATCAATCCAAATGAAACTTATCGTTTTAATTATGGCACCATGGTTGAGTTAAGCCCTCATGCTTAACTCATGTAGATAATTGACCAAGGTATTAGGTTAAGGGTTAGGTTAAAGAATATCAAGAGAAATGACAAAAGAGTGGACTTTGTCAAAGTTTCTCCAAGCTTCTTCAAGCTTGATAACTTTGACCAAGTTTAATTCACTACTACAAATATGGTTTGCCCCTACGGATTTATCGGTAGGGGCAACCCACTGCCCCTACGGATATATACGTAGGGGCGAAAAAAGACCCCGTAGGTGCAAAGGCCGCAGGTGCAAGTTGAGGTCCTGAACTTGCCCCTACGGATAACTCGGTAGGTGCTATAGCCCCTACGGAGTACCCCGTAGGGGTAATAAAATCATATATTTAATTTTTTTTTTGAATATATTGTATATACCTATGGATACAGCCGTAGGGGATATAAAGTAGCCCCTACGGATTGATCCGTAGGGGCCACTCCCAACACACAGCACTGAGATCGAGGGGAAAATATCAGGAAACCTGATATTTTGCCCCTACGGATAAATACGTAGGGGATAAACAGTGGCCCCTACGGACATATCCGTAGGGGCTCCCCCAACACCCTGCACTGATATCAGGTGGGAAAATATCAGGTTTCCTGATAGTTTGCCCCTACGGAGAACGCCGTAGGGGCAACATATATACCTACGGATTAATCCGTAGGTACATATTGTCTGTATTTTTTTTTAAAAAAGGGCTGCTAGATTTTTTCCCGCCCTGTGCACAATACTATATACATCAATCAAATCATATATTGCAGTATTCATAATCACATCCCACGCATATATATAATATACAAAAGAAACCCAAAAACCGAATATGATATAAATACAAACCAATATCAATATCGTTTCAAAATTTAGTACAATGTGATATAAATAAATACATGTTTCAAAAAATAAGAACCAAAAAGCTACCCTAGTTCGGTCCAGCTCCACCTCCGAATAATGTTAAAATAACGCGCGCCTGCTCCTCGGTAAATACACTCTCCAATGCTACAAATAAGGGAGTCTGAGCGACATGTGGAGCTGGCGTTGTGGTCTGCGCAGCCGCCGTCGAGGTAGTCGCTTGCGGAGCCGCGGCTGCGGGAGTCTGAGTGGGCGGTGGAGCTACAGGAGCTGTCTGCGGAACCGCAGCCGATATAGTGGCTTGCGGAGCCGCAGCCGAAGGAGATGCATGTGGAGGCTCGGCCGATCTACCCTGTCGCGTCTGGACATAACGTGTGTAAGAAGCGTGTAAGAACTGTGTATTATTCGAATTCGTTTCATTATTAAGTTATTTCGAAACCCTGTTTGGATATCTAGTTTGGAAAAGCGTTGTTTATTTTAATTACATATGTATGTATGATTAATCAAACTTAATTCTAAAACCAAATAAGCTCAAGCTACGTACTAATTATGGATATGTTGATATGTATATAATATGAAATGATATTTTACTATAAAGTAGTATACATACCAGCATCTCCTTCAACTCCTGAACGGTGGCCCTCAAGCTATCCAGTTCCTGATGGACATGCCGGCCACTGGAGACGGAGGAAGTAACCGCCGGGGTGGAGTCCAACCTCATATGGGCCCTGCTAGGGCCCAATCCCCGTCCTCTCTCCCAACCTCCGTGGTGCCCTCCGTGTGCGGCGTCCAGAACTAGGGTCAGCAGCCTCGGATCGTTCTGTCCGGTAAAATCGATCCCCGAGGCCTGGGCCTGCTCAACCACCCGCTCCTACACCCACATTAAGCAGTAAAGTATAAGTATAAAATTTAAACTTCAACCTTCCAAAACTAAAATTTCAAATTTGGGTAGAAAAAATATTAACACTTACGCAGTACTCCTGGGTAGCGACGTCGGGACATCGAAGCTCGCCCGTGGCGGGATCTGTCGAGGTGCCGTGGACGGCAAGATATGCGGACAGCACGCTCGGTGTACCACCTGACGCCACGGTCCGAGATGTCTGCAATATTAGAAAGTAACTCTTAATATTAGAAATATTAGAGAATAACTCTTAATATTGCAGAATTATAGAGAATAACTCTTAATTTACCGATAACTCCATGGCTCGAGTAATGTTCCTCGAGCCACCTGTGTAAGTGGGGCGACCCCTCTTCGCCGACTTCCTGTTCTCCGTATTCTGAGCGGCCTGTTTCTGCACAACGCATTAACATTTAGTTTTCTAATTAAGAAACACAAAGAAATAAATTATATCATAAATAATGAATTAAATTTAAAATACATACTCGTTTGCGTTCGGAGTCGAAATAAGCGCACAATATAGGCCATGTCTCTACGTCGACTCTCGCAAACGCCGGAGTAGATAGTAGGGCCGCTCTCTCTGCCTCGGGGGTCGCTATCCACAGGGAGTAGCAGTCGGCCTTCAGCTCATTCCTGTTGTATCGGACCTTGGCCTGCATGTTCTTCATCAGGCCATTGTACAGAGCATGAAGGTCGAGCACCCTCCCCGGGTGATCAGGGTCGGCTACAGGCTGAAAATCGTAATCCAACTAAAAATACAAAAAAAACATTGTTATTAGATTGCAAGTGTTAATAATAAATATATTGGATAGATCAAATGAAAATATATATTAATACATACCTGAGCCTGTTCAAAGAAGAGGGCGAATGAGCGCTGGTGCTGCTCGCCCCACTCAACGTGAAGTGGATAGTTCTTCACGATCCGGCTCTCGTCCCCCAAATACCGGCCGAACCTCTCGGCATGAGGACCGGTATAGCGATAGTCAAGGGTAAAAAATAGGGGGAATGCTGCCTCCCCCCTAGCTCTATCAGGCCTCAGCCTATGGGACTGATTCGGGCCTCGAGTCCCCCTCTGGGGGTGGAGAGGCCCTGCGTCTGCACGAAATATCAAGACAATCAATAATAAGACAAAGTTGTATTAAGAATTCAAGTGTGATATATACCTCCGGTGAATAGCGCACGAGCCTGGGCCCGAGCAGCAGCACGAGCGGGACGATAGTTCCTCCGGTGAGGAACAACCGGGGTCCCGGACGCATCCCCTCCAACTGTAAAATAAACATCGACGCTAAATCTCCATGAAGTTCATATTTATTCTATAGAGCATATGTAAAATAAATAAATATTTTAAATTTATTCATACTAACCTGCAGACGATGCGGAGGGTATGGAAGCGGCAGGAGTGGCCCCTGTGGAAGGTGTGGACGCACCACCTATAATTAGACAATTAAAAATTGATTTTATAAGTAATTGCAAAAAGAATGTGTAGATCAATAATATAACGTTCTAAATCAATATGCATGCACTATAGGACATATAAACATACCCACAGGTGCGGTGGTGTCACCACCTACAGCTAGACAATAATAAAAATTGCTAAGTAAGAGCAAAAGGAATGTGTATATTTATGATATAGCATTCTAAATCAATATACATACACTATATGATATATAAACATACCTGGAGGAGCGGGGGTGGCCTCTGTCCCAGATGTGGACGCATCACCAACAACTAGACAATCAAACATTGACAATATAAGTAATTTTGACATAAACATGCATGAATATCTGTAATATTATATTCAAAATGGATATGCGTGCAGTATACCTGGAGGTGTGGCCAAATCAACACAGAAGGAGGCATCCGAAGGGGTCTCCGATCTGGGTGCAAGACCGGCCCTCTGAAGCTCCCTACGGAGCTCTCCGGGCGGCAGAACCGCTCTGCCTCTACCTCTGCCTCTGCCGCGGCTGGAGCTCCTGCCGCCCCTCGCTGCTCCCGACATCGTCATCAAATCTAGATAAACGGTTCGTGGACGCATTAGACAATCATTAAAAGTATTGACTATATATGATCTAGAGTGTAAAATGTGAAGTAATAATATAACATTACTGATAACCTTTTTCGTTTCGTGGGCGCATCATACATATCTACTTGGATTTCATCGTCGATGTCATTTCTAACCCACGTAACTTCATGATCGGTCGAAGACAACCCGTCCTTCGAAACAGACGGTCGGAGCACTTTAAGCCTTCTCTCTTCTTCGTCCTCATCGCTGTCCTCGTATTCTGGGACATCGTAGACATCTCTAGGTTTCCATCGGCATACAACACTCCACCCCGGATGCTTCAAACACTGTGAGTAGTATACTTGGAACGCTTGGTTCGGAAAGATAAACGGATCGTCCTGACCGTAAAATCGAAGTGTGTTCACACTGGTCAATCTATATTCATCTTTCCAGGTCCCAAGACTGCTTCTCCACCTGTCTGTATCGGTTCGCGGATCGTACCAAGTACAGTGGAATATATAAAAGGGTTCTGATCGTCCGGGATAGTGGATGCCGAGTATACAATTTAAGTACCCATAGTAAATCACACCGTCCGATCCTACCGTCGCAATCCCACTATTCTGAGTGATTCTAGATGTTTCTATGTCCTTAACTTTTAATTTGTATCCAAGGACACCAAATCCTTTGTAATGTGCAACCTCCATACTAGGAAATTGAGCTAAACATCTTGAATCACTCTCAAATGATGCAGATAAGTTCGGATCGTGGATCTAACAAAACAAATTTTACGATAAATACATAACGATACAAGTTTAGATTAAAACCGATAGCAATAAAATATAATTCGAATAACTTACATGCTCTGTGACCCAATCACAAAAATTATCCTGATGGTATTTTTCCAAACGCTCTTCGTTCCAATCAGGATGCCCCTCACGTACCTCGTTAAAATGAGTTCTGTTTTCGACAAATAATTGTGACATTAATATTATGTCATTTCATACACACAAACACAGATATAACAATTAATCCAAAAGAACTTACTCTCTAATTTGTTCAAGACATACGCAATTAAGCAAGATAAACCGGTATATCTTGTTGATAAATATAGTGTCTACCCTCTTATACTCGGCTTTACCATATGGCCCGTCTTGAATTCTTCGTGGTCGGTTAAGCCTTGTCTCAATGTTCTCGTCCAGATAGCGGGAACAAAATATGGTTGCTTCATCAAGAAGATAACCTTGCATGATAGAACCCTCTGGTCGATTTTTATTGTGTATATACTTCTTAAGAGTGTAAAGGTACCTAATGAGAATATGTTGAATAAATAAACACGGGCATACATGACAAAAATAAATTTATAAATTGCGCGAAACGAAAAATTTAACGTACCTCTCGACGGGATACATCCATCGATATTGTACCGGTCCGGCTAATTTCGCCTCAGTTGCAAGATGAACCGTCAAGTGTATTATGATATCGAAGAATGACGGTGGGAAAATACGCTCAAACTTGCAAAGTATCAACGCAATAGAATTTTCTAGTTTATCCAGCATCGCAGCCTCCAGCGTTTTAGCACACAACTCCCTGAAAAAACAACATAGGTCGTTGATTACCAGACCAACCGAGTCGGGGAGAGAAGTCCTGAGGGCTAATGGAAGAAGGTGCTCCACGATAACATGGTGGTCATGACTTTTCAGCCCATCGATCTTGCCCTTCACAATTTTTATTTTCTTGCTGAATGATCCTGAGAAACCTGTGGGGACTTTCAAATCATGCAACACCTGCAGGAATCTTTTCTTCTCCGGTTGTGACATATGATAAGCGGCATTGGGAAGTACAAACTTGCCTGGTTTACCCGCTACCGGTTTAGGGTGCAGTTCACTTCTTATTCCCCACTCTTGTAGATCCATCCGGGAATTCATGTTGTCTTTCGATTTCCCGTCTTTACACAGAAGCAAGTTAAGTATGTGCTTTGATACTCCCTTCTCTATATGCATGACGTCTAGACAATGACGCACTGAATTTGTAGACCAGTACGGAAGCTCGAAGAAAATGCTTAACTTGTTCCAATATTGTGGTTTGACCTGTCTCGTCGGATCCATCCCGAAGGTCACGTTATTGTAACCATCCCATTTAGCAGTCACGTCCTCTCCGGACAATGGGGATGGAGGCCCAAGAAGCTCCTGATGACCATCAAAGTGAACCGTATCTAACCTATAGGGGTGGTCTGGAGGCAGAAAACGTCGATGGTCGCAATAACAAACCTTCATGCTAAAATTCAAAAATTTTGATGTTGTGTGTTCATGGCAATGAGGACATGCTTTGTGACCATGTACGGACCAACCTGAAAGCATTCCATACGCAGGAAAGTCATTAATTGTCCACATTAAAGCCGCACGCAGTATGAGGGTTGTATTTGTGTTTGAATCATATGTCTCTACACCATCAATGAACAAAGTTTTCAGCTCCTCAATCAGAGGTCGGAGATAGATGTCGATATTGTTCCCCGGTGAGTTTGGTCCGTCGATAAGAAGAGGCATCATAAAGTATGATTGGTCCATAGCCAACCAAGGCGACAGATTATAAATTATCATTACAACGGGCCATGTACTGTGACTTCCAGCCATATAGTTGAATGGGCAGAAGCCATCGGCAGCCAGTCCGAGCCGGACATTGCGAGGATCTCTACTGAATATTGCGTGCCTCCTATCGAAATCCTTCCATGCTGGTGAATCTCTTGGATGGCTCATTTTTCCATTTTCGCTTGGGGGAGCACGGTGATGCCAAATCATTGCCTCGGCTGTTTTCTTGCACCTAAATAGCCTCTGTAGCCTCTGTGTTATGGGAAAATATCGTGCTATCTTCACAGGTATATCAGGCTTCTTATCAGAATCTTTCGGCTTATACCTGGCCTCTCCGCATGTTGGACACTCTTTCAAATCTGAATTCTCTTTCCGGTACAACACGCAATTTTTAGGACATGCTTGAATCTTCTCGCACTTTAGACCCAAATCAGACATCATTTTCTGGGCTTCGTACCAGCTTTCGGGCACATTATTTCCCGGAGGCATAGAATCTTTCAAGAATGAAAGAAGCATTGTGAATGACTTGTTGCTCCATCCATTTAGGCACTTAATTTGGAAAAGTTGGACGAACCATGAGAGGGTGGAATACTTCACATTCTCATAAATTGGTTTCCTAGCATCATTCATGAAATTTTCATATTTATCCGCACGCGGTCCTTGACCGGAAGGAATGTCATCTTCGGTACGAATAGATTCACCTAGGGCAGCCTCTACCATATCCTCCATTTCTTCTGATAGAAATAAATTTCCGTATCCTGCCGTATTACCGAATTCTTCTTCTTCTCCTGCCGCATTATCGTGTTCTCCTTCTTCTACCGCAGTACTGCATTCTTCTCCTTCCCCGTGATATTTCCAAATTGAATAAAGTCTAATAAACCCATATTTTACAATATGAAGCTCTGCCAATTCTACCTTCCGCCAGTACTTATTGCCACATCTATCACACGGACAGAGAATCTTCTCTATTATGATCTTATTATGTGCTCGTGCAAATTCAAGGAAAGCAGCAACTCCTGCGACAAACTTAGGTTGCATACGTTGTTTCCATTCCACATACATCCAGTCCTTAACTCTGACGTACTCATGGGCCATGTTAGACTGAATAACATATAAATTGTAGGTTATGCTGACTATATTGAGAAATATAAGAACGGGATAGTTACTGACAAAGAAGAAAATTCATGTATATGCTTTGTGTGTGCGTTTGTCGTTGAAAAGAATAAATTATCGCACGTTATGTTGACCGATAGACGGGGACTAAGTGACGCTTTTAGTTTCATATATGGGTATCGATGGGAATATGAAGGTTTCATATTATCATATATTTGTTTTAACCCGAACATCTCGAGTCGCTCTCTGATTATGCGTTTGTATGTATGTGTTCCGGCTGTCGGGGGTAGGCTTCTATCCCATTAAGAATGTATAGAGCGAACGCCCATCACTTGTGCTTTCAACCGTTTCGAGTAAATTTCGGCAGCACCTCCCCGCTGTTCTCCGAGTACACTGTAATAGAATAGATAATCATTTCAAAGCTGTGAAACAACGTTGAAATGAACATCTAATCTATCTTTGTACACGGAGAACCAGCGGAAAGGTACCGACGAAATATCTCGAAACGGATGAAAACACAAGTGAATGAAGGCGTTTGCTTTATACATTCTTAACTTGTCCACACGGGACAAATCTATGGGTTACCATACGATTGAATTTTCTCGTCGCGTAGACTATACGACGGTTGTTAGTATCGAGCTATACTGTCCGATATTTAACAACCTTCGTATAGTTCTAGGTCACGACGAGCATCGCACGTATGTTAACCGATAGACGGGGACTAAGTGGCGCTTTTAGTTTCATATACGGGTATCGATGGGAATATGAAGGTTTCATATCATCATCGAGTATCATATATTGGTTTTAACTTGAACATTTAACGTGAATAAGTTTTACGTTTACGTTTCGTTATTAAGAGTTTGAAATTTCATGTTTAGGGTAAATTTTTCTTGCGTTTGTGGTAAAGTTGTACGTTTATGTTGTCATCGAGTATCCTATTGTAATGAACTAGTGTATCCTACTAAATAAATTAGTGCACCATAAATCTAAATAACCCAAATTAACCTAATTAACCACAATTAACCATAATTGTTACCCTAACACAAATTATCACTAATTAACCCAATTTACCCAAATTAATCTAATTAACCCTAATCAACCCAAACTTAACCAAATTTACCCAAATTAACCAAATTAAGCCTAATCAACACCCTAACCTTTTCAAATTATCACTAATTAACCCAAATTAACCCTACACTGCAATTAACCCAAATTAGCCATAGCCTCTAACCCTAAACATGACCCTAACCCTAACACTAACCCTAACCCTAAATACAATAACCATAACCCTAACTGATTAACCCTAACCACAACCCGGCCAACACCAATCCCAACCCCAACCGAACCCTAATCCCAACCCCAACCCCAACCGGCCCCAACCAAACCCTTACCCTAACCCCAACCCCAACCCCAATCGAACCCTAACCCTAACTGACCCGATGCCACCCCTACCCGAACCCTGATCCCTGAACTCTACCCCTAACATCATCAAAAGAGGGAAATAAAAGTATTAAATTAGAAGTAAAAATTGGAAATTTACTAACCGCGGTGGAGGAGACGACGGAGGAGGCCAGTAGTCGACGATGCGATCGGCGACGAGTCAAGCACGGTTGCGACGTGGAAGTCGACGAGTCAAGCACGGTTGCGGTGGCGAGGTCAGGATGAGGACGTCGATGGCCGACGAGATCGGGATCGAGACGCGGGAACGGTCGTCACGAGGCGCGGAAGAATAAGAGAGAAGAAAATTTTGGGAACGGTGAGGGATTTTCTGTGCCTTTTTTTTATTATTAACCCGTATACATGCCCCTACGGACTTACCCGTAGGTTCTTTGTTTGCGCCTCCGTAGGGCCAAACAACAAATTATGATTAAATATTTTTAAATTAAAATATAGAAAACCGTAGGGACAACAGTGGGCACCTACGGATTAATCCGTAGGGGCAATAAAAAGTTGCCCCTACGGATTCCTTTATCCGTAGGGGCAACCTCTATTTGTAGTAGTGATTCTTTTGTTAAATCTTAAGATAAAACAATAACCCTAATCTTAAACCTAATCTTGATACAAGTCTTATACACACAACTTGTATGTATCATCAAGCATGATACAAACATGTACACTTGCATATATCACATATAAACAATGTGCATAATCTAGTGAGAAAATCAATCTTAAGTGAACCAATACTAGTTAATGTAAAGTAATATATCAAATATATAATTATACATTAAATCATTAAATCAACACTTGATTTAATAATCCGGCTATAACCGACTAATATCAAAAGTAACAACTTATCAAATCAACACTTGATCCGATAACCCGGCTATATCGTATACAACCGATCAATGTCACAAATCGCGAGAATAGAATACGGTATCTCATATCGTATCAATCTCGGTCCCGCACGTATCTCATATGCGCTCCTATTTCATTTCGCTTGAGCCAGGAAACCCCTGTGTAGGACTCTAAAGACTCGTCAATACGCCGGTAGTAGGTAATGATCATATCAAACACCCACAAGCCGCAAGCGGTCTGCTAAACGCAACGGCCACCCGGGTATTGAGCGATCAGAAGATCAACAGGCAAGCCTGCTCACACTCCTGTGAATCCAACCAGTAACACTTACCGCACATTCCGGTCTGTTCGTCTGATATGTTGCATATCTCGCCTAGGGGTGGTAAACGTCATACCCCAGTAGCTTGATAAGTCATGCCGATGTAAGGTCCATAACAAGCATGAAACTACTGATAACACTTACCAGTAAATCAGTGCAACCCTGGCCAGGGATTTCCAGTTATGGCCAGTCGAGCATAACGCAACATCAACCCTCAATACCGGGAGAGACGAATCCCCTCCTATCGCTCATTGCCTCCATGTGAATCGGGACTGTACCCAAAAACCACCTGTTTGCACGACTCAGTAGAGCCGTGGTAGGGTGGAAATCAAAGCACAGTGGGAGACACACAAGACTCTATGACGATCTCGGGTCAACAGACTAAGTTGTACCAGTGTCACCAGAGAACTGCCATCTGACGTGAGGTATAATACCATCTGGGAGTTCTCGGCGAGTCCGTTCAGTGTACCCAGTCACCACTGAGCACCCGCATACCATCTCTGATGTCAAACACCAATGGATATGGGATCATCCATCGCCCATCACATGGGTCAAGAAGATATACGCTAGTCTACTCTGGAATATCGATGCCCCGTCTCGATATTCCCACGACTAGGAACATTGAAGGATGTACTCATGGACTACCCAGGCCCCACTAGTATGATCTACATCATAGTCCTGGAAGTCGAGCACACATCCTAAGGGCTTTATCAACATGTAATAGAGAGACTGCAAGTATACATGTTAAGATAAAGAGCAACCAGATAGCGTACTATCATGTCGAGCAAGAAAGTCCTACCTATATATGTCCCAGCATCCACTACAATATACATCCCATGTACAGTAATGGCCTCTAGGGCATACATATAACTAACACCAAGTCCTTGGCCAAGGCAGGTGAGAATTACTGGTAGGTACTCCGGTAGTTTCTCAGGATGTTCAGGGCTTGTCTCCGACACGACTTATACCGCTATTGGGGGTCTGACGTTACCAGCCTCCTAGGCCGGATATGCAATACTCATAGACGACTGGACCGGACTGTATATACATTGTCACTGTTAGGCTCAGTAGGGTTTCTGGATGAGTTCGCTCATCAGCCTCCCTTGAGGTCAAGGCATGGGCAGCCGTTACGCACAGCTAGTGCCGCTGACGGCTTGTGGTTAAACCCACTGCCAGGGTACTGACGAGTCATTAGAGTCACCCACAGATAGTTTCCAAAGTTCGGGCGAAACGTTGTAGAGGCCGTATGGTTTTATGGCAGGGTTCGGAAAATGCACGTGCATTTACGCACGTGTCATATTTCGGGCAGATAATACTGGTGGGCTTTGGTTTAAGCCGAATCCGAGTATTATACTTAGTAGATATAATATCTTTGTCTCAGTTGCATTTGTATTCGGTGGTAATACAAATGCGGGTATATTTATACAGTTACGGGGTTATCCTGAAATTCGTTTCGGGATCGCTTTTGGAAGTTGCCAGTTTCCAGTTTTCTATCATCCATATTAAACATTCGGTTTAATGCTGATTTATCTTTTCTTCTTTTGGGTGAGTCATGAGTGTAAGTCCACGTTACCACTCCCGGTACTTACGGGCTTGCGGAAATGATGAAAAACAATTTTTTCAAGAGGTGGTAACATGGACTCAAAATACGGATCTTTGTTAAACAACTACCTAACATCCTAACTAGAGTTTTGCCTACTCGGTTAGGGGGCTATACCTTTCTTGAACTCCTTCATCTTCAACTCTTTCCGGTGTACGGATCGGCCTCACCTCGTTGTCTCCTTGCGCCGAAGATGGATCCACCTGAAAGCTTCTACCTTTGGCTTCTTCTTCGAACTTGAAGAAACTAGAACACTTGGTTTGCTAAACCTTGTGAACTAGGATGAGTAGAGAAGTGATATGGGTTTTCTTTTATCTCTAAGGCAATGTTTCTCAACTCATGAGAGGGTGTTGCCTTGAGCTACAGAGAGAGCAAGAGGGAGAGCTCAAGCAAGAGAGAGAAATGAAATGAGAGAATGAGTAAGTATTTTGCCATCCAAGCTCTCATAATCCAAAACCATGATTACTCATAATAGTAATTGAGTATTATGTGATGGTTCAAGTCAAAATGGCTATATCATTTCATGCACTCATTTTGCAAAAACAAACAAGCAAGCCAAAGTCTTTGCCATGAAATGATAGCCATTATAATGATGATGGTCAACTAGTCCAACCTAGTCAACCGGTCAACAAAGTCAACAAGTCAACAAAGTCAACCACTCATCCCAACCATGACACAATAATACTTAATTAATATTATCATTAATCAAATTTCTTATTCTCATTAGGGTTTAGCAAAAGTCAATGGTCAACAGTGAACAGTCAACAACCCCAATGAGAATCCTCTGCCTCTGTCTCTCTGTCAACTGTGCATACACACCCACATCCGCGTTCCGAGGAAAACGAATACAAAGGATATAAAACCAATCCCAAAATGTACACTAGGATCTGGCTTAAACCAAAGCCCGCTAGTGTTAACTATCCGGACACCAAACGTGCACAAGTGCACGGATGTGACCGAACCCTGTTGCAAAACCATGCGACCTGTCGCAAAACCATGCGACCTCTACTCTTTTGCCTAAAGGTGAATAGCTTTCTGTGTGGGACTCTAAAGACTCGACACTACGCTGGCAGTGGGTTTAACCACAGACCGCAAGCGGCACTAGCTGTGCGTAACGGTTCCCGGGTAGATGCCGACAAGAAGACGGACGAGGTGAAACCCATCTGAACTCCTACTGAGCCTGAATGTGACAATCTCCATACAGTCTGGTCTGTTCGTCTGATACATCGCATGGCTGGCCTAGGGGGGTGGCAAACGTCAGTCCCCTACTAGCGGTACAAGTCGTGTCGGAGTGTATCCCAGAACACCCTGAGATAACACTGGAAACCTACCAGTATATCTCGCTTGCCCAGGCCAGGGACTACTCGTGTAATGGCTCTCCTAGACACAGCGCGATGTCAATCCCCAATACCGGGAGAGACGAATCCTGTCTAACTGTCACGACCCGCAGGGTACGGAACGTGACTGGCACTTAAGTTACGAAACGTCTCAAGACATCCGTAAAATAAGTAAGCCAAAGCCCAGAAACCAAAACCAAATAAGCAAAAGAGTGAAGAAAACTCAATCAATTGAAAGCGAGTTTATCAAATAAGTCATATAAAACCCTTTTTAAAAACAATACCAATTTTTCCGAAAATTTCGGCAGAGTCTCCTTTGTAAATACTGGCCCCCAAAATGGGTACAACAAGAATATACATGAATCCAACAAATAAGGCATCCCCAAGCGGGAGCTAGCACTTCGCCATAAGGCGGTCATAAATCCCACGCAATATAAAGCAACAACATGCGAAATAATCATAATGAAGCATAAGAAAAACAGCATGTCGACTCAAGTGAGCTCGACCCCAAAATACAGCATAAAAGTCCACAAACCTCACAGTCTCATCTCTAGGTCAATATACAATAATAATGGTAGGTACAGTAGATGGAGTACTCTAGATATAAAGAATATACAAGGTGGTGCAAAATTAAAAATATGACCCACCTAAGAGCAAAACCTCGGGTTCGGGCAAAAGAAGCAAGTGCGCCCGCAGCTACTGTACTGACGGAGCGGACCTGAAAAAGGCTGTGGCACAACGGGGGTGAGTTGCCAACTCGTGAGTAATAAATAACATCTACACAGGCTATCGAAAGCATGCACACAAGTATCCTAGCATCTAAAATACAGGTAAGGCAGGACATAATAGCAGGTTGGTATGCAATTTGAATATGCTAGCAGGTATGAATGCAATGCGAATCAACTCGTGATCTGAATGTGTAAGTATAAGAAATCATGTTTTTTCCCTTTAAGAATCTCTTTTGAAATACCAGCACAATACCAATAGAATCAACCAGAACCTGTGTCCAGCAACGACACCTCAAAACTATCACAAATCTCATATATCCATGTCATAGTATCTCTGGCCTCAGCCATCCGGCTGACCCAGCTCAATATCAAAATCTCATCATCTCGCGGCCACGGTCGGTATCCTCTGGATATCCTCCGTGCCAAACAGTCACCGGTAGGTAATCCGTCCCTTGCCAGGCTCAACGTCAACACCACATTCATCTTGCCCCGGGGTACCATACCGGGCCCACCATGTACCCGAGACGGTTCATCCAACTCCTCGAAACGGGTCTCGAAAACCACAGCAAACTCATGGTGGACGACACATACATCACTAGAAAACCGCAATTTACATATTTTAAAAATATAATAAGTTTAGAAATTTTGCGGCTTTCCCCCGAAATCCAGAAATATCATAAAATCTTAAGAAATTCTCATAAGTGCATATGTCAATGATAATGAATGCATATGGTATCAATAATCAAGTTGCGATGTGTGATTAATAGACTAGGCATGAACAAATAATATGATGAGGTACATGCACCTGAATAGTAATCCTACGATTTCATTTTAAGGAATTAAAGGCAATAGCACATGTTTAAGTGTCAATTATAGTAAAAGGTTTCAATTTAAAGGTTATCTAGTGTGGTGGCATGGCAATTACCAGGGTGTGTGTGTGTAAGCATGAATAGTGCTCGTGCTGCATATAAAAACCCTGGCAATGGTGCAGGTGTCCTATAGAACGGGTTCGTATATGTATGTCAATATAAGGCATGAATGCAGCAAATAATCATATAAGTATTACACCCCTAATTACTAACATCACTAAGAATCTTTTAAGTTACTAAAACTATCGGGCGACTTGCGCCATCCAACGATAGTCCCCCGTAGATGTTACATCTACTCACAGAAATCCTCAGCTAGCTACGTCCGATCACCGCTTCCCCTTTTTGTGCCGCATCCGAAGCCTCCGCGACCGAACCTGGAATTTACATCAATACAAGACATATGGTTACAAATCAAGAACGACGCAATTCCCTAACGAAAATACTAACGTTCACAAGCTAGGTACAACGTGCACAAGGTGCGCGGAACACACGCGAAAATCGCAAAAACTGCAAAAATCGACGATTTGGTCGCCCGGCAAAACTAAAACCCGAACACCCAAAAATCCGCACTCACACATCCTAAATGTCATAGGATATGCCAAAAATATAATCTAGATACCGCAATTAATTCTCCACAATAATATAATAAAAACCTAGTAAGCTAGAAGTTTGCAAATTTGGTGCAAACATCGACAATTTGCGACAAAGTGCACATATTATCACACAAATATCCAACTTAAACCATTAGAAAGCCACTACAATTAAATTAACCCCTTTTCCATGCATCAAAACCCACATTCCATACACAAACCTTTTCTTGATTTTGGTAATTAGCAAAGCAAAGAAAATTTCACACAAGTTAACTTAGATTAGCAATACATCAAGTCACTTAAGCAAAGTAACCATATAGGTTGGTTAAGTAAACCACTAGATTAATTAACTAGATTTAATTAACTAAAACATGGTTTCAAGAAACCCTAGTTAACTCAACCATTAACTTTAAATAAAAGTAGAATGAAAATAGCACTAAATTAACACTAAAACAATTTAATTAAAGGATTTTAACCATAAGAAATTAAAAGAGTAGAAATTATACCTCAAACCTGTGGATCTAGTAAGAAGAAATTTGCCTCAATGATGGCCTCCTAGCACCATGATTCCAAGCAAGAGAGGTTAAAGAGAAAGGGGATGAAGAATGAGGTTATTTTGTGAGGTTTAAATTTGGAATTTTTGAAGCAACTTAATGAATTTTTGAAGAAAATGAAAAGAACAAGCAGATGGGGGGGGGGCTGCTGGAAATTCTGCCAGAAATGAGGGAGAGGGGATGGTGTGGGTGTGGGAAAAAAGTCTTGGTCAACTCCCCTCAAAGTCAATGCACCATACATTCAACATACAATATTTTAAACATACACATTCAACTCAAATCATCCCTAACAAAAGAATTTTAAAACAAAAGAGAGAGGGGGAATTTTCTGCAGTTTGGGACATCCAAGGAGATGTGAGGATGTGTGTGTGAGAGTGCACACAAATTTTTTTGCAAAAAGACCCCCTACAAGTCCAAAATTGCAAGTTTAAGCTTAAATTCAATAAATTTCGTTTTCCATAATAAAAATTAGTTAAAACTTAAAATAAATTACTAAAAATTTATGTTACAACTAGATTTTAATTAACATGATTTTAAAGCTTAATTTTAGCCCATTTAAATTTGTATTTATCGCTAATTTAATGTATTTTCTTACCGGCTTAAAATAATATTAAAAAATTGAAAAAAAGGGAAATTTTTTTAAATGACCAAAATTTCCTAAGTAACTCATTAGATACTAAAAACAAGCTATTACCTATCCATTTTGGTATAATTAGTCCTAAACTGCAAAATAACACGAAAGACGGTTTTCGGAAAAATACCGAATTTTCACCGATTTTCAGGAAAACACCAAAACGACTTTTCAAGACGCTACAATCTCCCCCCTTAAAGAAATTCGGTCCCCGAATTTAAAAATATAACTACGCGTACCTTCAAAGAGATGGGGATATTTCTTCCTCATCTCGCCCTCGGTCTCCCAGGTAACCTCCTCGCTGCTCGGGCTACGCCAAAGGACCTTGACGGTTGGTATAATCTTCGATCTCAACTTCTTCACCTGCCGATCCAGGATGGCCACCGGCTGCTCTGCAAAAGAAAGGTCGCGCTCTAGCTGGACTGTCGGGTGCTGAATCGCATGGGAAGGGTCGTGAAGGTACTTGCGGAGCATCGAAACATGGAAGACGGGGTGAACATCAGGAAAGCTGGGAGGAAGAGCCAAACGATATGCAACAGAGCCGACACGCTCGAGGATCACGAAGGGACCTACGAATCTAGGGCTAAGCTTCCCCTTTCGCCCAAAACGCATCACGCCCTTCATCGGAGAGACCCTCAGAAAAACATGATCGCCAACTGCGAACTCTAACCTGCGACGGCGCCTGTCTGCATACGATTTCTGTCTGCTCTGAGCTGCCCTCATCCGGTCTCGGATCAACTGTATTTTCTCTGTCGTCTCCTCCACAAGCTGCGGCCCCAAAATACTGCTCTCGCTGAGCTCTGTCCAACAGAAGGGCGATCTGCATCTCCTCCCATACAATGCCTCGAAAGGTGCCATCTGAATAGTATCCTGGAAGCTGTTGTTGTAGGAGAACTCCACTAGAGGTAAATGACGATCCCAGCTACCGCCGAAGTCTAAAACGCACGCTCTGAGCATGTCCTCGAGAGTCTGAATGGTCCGCTCTGACTGTCCGTCGGTCTGCGGATGAAACGCTGTGCTGAAGCTTAAACGAGTGCCCAAAGCCTCCTGAAGTCTCTGCCATAGTCGGATGGTAAACTGAGTGCCTCGATCTGACACGATACAAGTCGGTACGCCATGTAGTCGCACGATCTCGTCAATGTAGAGCTGAGCATACTGAGCGAAGCTGAAAGTGGTCTTCACTGGCAGGAAGTGAGCCGCCTTCATCAATCGATCTACGATCACCCAGATGGAGTCGTACCATCGACTGGTCGTGGGTAGACCCACAACGAAGTCCATCGAAATCTGCTCCCATTTCCACTCTGGAATGGGTAACGGCTGTAGCTCTCCTGCGGGCCTCTGGTGCTCGGCCTTGACTTGCGACAAGTCAGGCATCTCGATACAAACTCCGCAATGTCCCTCTTCATCCCGTCCCACCAGTAGGTCTCCCTCATATCGTGGTACATCTTGGTGGAACCGGGGTGGACACTATACACTGATCGGTGTGCCTCCTCAAGAATGTCGCGCCGCAATCCATCAGCATCTGGTACGCACAGTCTAGATCCATAACGTAAAATCCCCTGATCGTCAATCACGAATTCAGAAAATCTGCCCTGTCCCATCTGTGCCATGATCTCTGAGCAACGGTCGTCACTGCGCTGTGCCTCATATATACGGTCAAGCAACTGTGGGCGTGCACGAATATGCGCGAGCTGTCCTCCTGTCTGAGTGAACTCGAACTCAACTCGGCTGTCTCATAACATCTTCCAATCTGCTGACGACTGCCTCTGCACTGCGCGCAAAAAGGATAGACTACCCCCGGGCCTCCTGCTTAAAGCATCTGCCACCACATTCGCCTTGCCTGGGTGATATAAGATCTCGCAGTCGTAGTCTTTCACCAACTCCATCCAACGACGCTGTCTGAGGTTCAGGTCTCGCTGCTGAAATATGTATTTTAAGCTCTTGTGGTCTGTGAATATTTGGCACGACTCGCCATATAGGTAATGTCGCCAAATCTTCAATGCAAAGACCACTGCAGCCATCTCCAAATCGTGAGTGGGGTAGTTCTGTTCATGCTTCTTCAACTGTCGAGAAGCATATGCGATCACCCGGCCATGCTGCATCAATACGCATCCTAATCCCACTCGCGAAGCATCACAGTAGACCACAAATCCGCCTGATCCCGAAGGCAAAGATAATACCGGCGCCGTAGTCAAACATGTCCGCAGCTGCTGAAAACTGCGCTCGCACTCCTCCGTCCAGACGAAAGGAACTCCCTTCCGGGTCAAACCGGTCAACGGTGCAGCTATACGGGAGAAGTCCTGAACAAAACGCCTGTAGTAGCCCGCCAGGCCTAGAAAACTACGGATCTCAGTAACCGATGTAGGTCGGGGCCATTGCTGAACAGCCTCAATCTTCTTCGGGTCCACACATATGCCGTCTTTTGTAACCACGTGACCCAAGAATCCGACGCTGTCCAGCCAGAATGCACACTTGGAGAACTTTGCGAACAGCTGGTGCTCCCTCAGAGTCTGTAACGTAATTTGAAAGTGCTGCTCGTGCTCCTCTCTGCTCCGGGAGTACACAAAGATATCGTCGATAAACACGATGATGAACAAGTCAAGATACGACCTGAATGTACGGTTCATCAAATCCATGAATGCTGCTGGGGCGTTGGTGAGTCCGAACGACATCACCAAAAACTCGTAGTGGCCGTAGCGCGTGCGGAAAGCTGTCCTCGGTATATCCTCCTGTCGAACTCGCAGCTGATGGTGTCCTGATCGCAAGTCGATCCTCGAAAAATAACCCGCGCCCTGGAGCTGGTCGAACAAATCATCAATGCGTGGCAACGGATATCTGTTCCAAACGGTAACTTTGTTCAGCTGGCGGTAGTCGATACATAAGCGCAAACCTCCATCCTTCTTCTTGACAAACAGGACCGGAGCACCCCACGGAGAAACACTAGGTCGAATAAGCCCCTTATCTAACAAATCCTGCAACCGATCCTTCAGCTCTCGAAGCTCAGCCGGGGCCATCCGATAAGGCGGTATAGAAATAGGCCCCGAGCCGGGAATCAAATCGATGCAGAGCTCAACATCGCGCTCAGGTCGTAGCCCCGGTAGCTCATCAGGGAAAACATCAGGGAACTCACAAACAACCGGGACCCGGTCCAACGGAACCTCTGCAGCTCGAGTATCACAAATATACGCTAAGAATCCCTGACATCCCTTCCGCAAGAGCTGACCAGCGCGAAGAGACGAAATCAAGCTGGGAAGGGTGACGCTGCAGTCTCCCTGAATAAAAAGGACTGGCTCCCCCGGAAAGCTAAATCTGACTGCCTTCTCACGGCAGTCCACCGAAGCATAACAGGTGGCTAGCCAATCCATGCCCAGAAGCACATCAAAGTCCAACATATCGAGGAGAATCAAATCAACTGATGAATCCCTCTCCCCGATACGAATGGAACACAATCGAAATACAAAACGAGCGACAAACGACTCGCCTACCGGAGTAACAACAACAAGCGGATGACCTAACGACGACGACTCACAGCCCAACATCGGTGCAAATCTGTGTAGAGACGTACGAATGTGTGGAACCTGGGTCAAATAATACTCGGGCGTCGAAAGAACAAACTGGCAAGGTACCTGTCACAACGGCATTGGATGCCTGCGCATCCTGCGGTGTCAAAGCAAATACTCGGGCCTGTCCTCCACCGATAGCGGGCTGACCTCGACCTCGGCCTCTGCCTCCTCGTCCTCTCTGAACAGGACCGCCGCGTCCACGGCCTCTGGGTGCACCTAACTGGCGTGGAGCATCGCCTGTGGTAGGAAGTAGGGCTCTCTGAGGAGGGGGTGGTGATGGTGGTAGGGTCACATGCGGAACTGTCGCTGCTCCCTATCGTCTCACCGGACAGTCTCTGACAAGATGGTCCGGACTCCTGCACCCAAAACACCCTGGCGACAGCTGCTGCAACTGGGGATAAGAACCATATAACTGTCCCCGTCCAAATCCTCTGCCCGGCCTATCTCTCGGGAAGAATCTGGCGCGCTGCCTCTGAGACGGTACATCGGTGTGAATCCTCTTCGGCCCAGAAACGGCCGAAGTCTGTGATATGCGTGCCTCCATCCGTAATGCCGTATCCATAGCAGCTGAATAAGTGTCGTAGTGCCGGGCGCCAATGGCAAGATATAGCTGGGCATCAAGTCCCTGTACGAACCTCTTCACCATCTTCTCTTCGGTATCCACCAAATACTGAGCATATCGGGATAACTGTGTAAACTGGATGTCATACTCAGACACCGTCATCCCAGGTGTCTTGACTAAGGCCTTGAAACTACGAGCTCTGGCGTCACGAACGCTCTCTGGGAGGAAACGAGCTAGAAAGACCGCTGTAAACTCGGCCCAAGTCATAGGCGGTAGACCTGCAGCTCGACCTTTCAAGACTGACTCCCACCATGTCTGCGCAAGACCCTCTAGTCGGAAACTCGCAAGCTCTACCCATCGATCATCAGAACATCTCAGCGAACGGCAGATCCTGGCTAAACTGTCAAGGAACGTCTGTGGGTCCTCCGCTGCCTCGGTGCCGGTGAATACTGGAGGTCTCAGCCTCATGAAATCCTGTAGTGAAACCGGGATGGTCACGGTGGCAGTAGTAGGAGCAGGTATCATGGTCGTCTGTGATGTAGTAGGTACGTCGTCCGGTCTCGGTGTACGACTGGCTGCAACTAGGGATCCTACCATCTGACGTAGCTCCTGCATACCCCCCATCATCTGTCGCAACTCCTCCATACCAGTCTCGAGCCTATCCATACGGCCTGGGGAAGGTGGATCGGTCTGTCCCTACGGCGTAGGCATACCACCCTGCTCAGTCCTAGTCTCGGACGAGCCAGCTCGAATCTCGTCTCGGGCGGTAGCCTTCTGTGCCCTCGTAGCCTTCGGCGGCATAGTGACTGGTACAGGAACAGGACAATAAGAATGGTGCAGTAGAATCATAGGATACACGGAATTGAAGAAGGAATTTCTAGCAAGTATATCCTAAAGTCACTTAGGCGGAGTACCGTATCACAAGTTTGTCGCGGACATACGCACGCTACGTTACCCTACTTAAGTCACTTACTCCATCTACCAAGGGTCATCCTACACTAAAAAAGGTAAAACCTATCGCTCTGATACCAACTTTGTCACGACCCGCAGGGTACGGAACGTGACTGGCACTTAAGTTACGAAACGTCTCAAGACATCCGTAAAATAAGTAAGCCAAAGCCCAGAAACCAAAACCAAATAAGCAAAAGAGTGAAGAAAACCCAATCAATTGAAAGAGAGTTTATCAAATAAGTCATATAAAACCCTTTTTAAAAACAATACCAATTTTTCCGAAAATTTCGGCAGAGTCTCCTTTGTAAATACTGGCCCCCAAAATGGGTACACCAAGAATATACATGAATCCAACAAATAAGGCATCCCCAAGCTGGAGCTAGCTCTTCACCACAAGGCGGTCACAAATCCCACGCAATATAAAGCAACAACATGGGAAATAATCATAATGAAGCATAAGAAAAACAGCATGTCGACTCAAGTGAGCTCGACCCCAAAATACAGCACAAAAGTCCACAAACCTCACAGTCTCATCTCTAGGTCAATATACAATAATACTGGTAGGTACAGTAGATGGAGTACTCTAGATACAAAGAATATACAAGGTGGTGCAAAAATAATAATATGACCCACCTAAGAGCAAAACCTCGGGTCCAGGCAAAAGAAGCAAGTGCGCCCGCAGCTACTGTACTGACGGAGCGGACCTGAAAAAGGCTGTGGCACAACGGGGGTGAATTGCCAACTCGTGAGTAATAAATAACATCTACACAGGCTATCTAAAGCATGCACACAAGTATCCTAGCATCTAAAATACAGGTAAGGCAGGACATAATAGCAGGTAGGTATGCAATATGAATATGCTAGCAGGTATGAATGCAATGCGAATCAACTCGTGATCTGAATGTGTAAGTATAAGAAATCATGTTTTTTCCCTTTAAGAATCTCTTTTGAAATACCAGCACAATACCAATAGAATCAACCAGAACCTGTGTCCAGCAACGACACCTCAAAACTATCACAAATCTCATATATCCATGTCATAGTATCTCTGGCCTCAGCCATCCGGCTGACCCAGCTCAATATCAAAATCTCATCATCTCGCGGCCACGGTCGGTATCCTCTGGATATCCTCCGTGCCAAACAGTCACCGGTAGGTAATCCGTCCCCTGCCAGGCTCAACGTCAACACCACATTCATCTTGCCCCGGGGTACCATACCGGGCCCACCATCTACCCGAGACGGTTCATCCAACTCCTCGAAACGGGTCTCGAAAACCACAGCAAACTCATGGTGGACGACACATACATCACTAGAAAACCGCAATTTACATATTTTAAAAATATAATAAGTATAGAAATTTTGCGGCTTTCCCCTGAAATCCAGAAATATCATAAAATCTCAAGAAATTCTCATAAGTGCATATGTCAATGATAATGAATGCATATGGTATCAATAATCAAGTTGCGATGTGTGATTAATAGACTAGGCATGAACAAATAATATGATGAGGTACATGCACCTGAATAGTAATCCTACGATTTCATTTTAAGGAATTAAAGGCAATAGCACATGTTTAAGTGTCAATTATAGTAAAAGGTTTCAATTTAATGGTTATCTAGTGTGGTGGCATGGCAATTACCAGGGTGTGTGTGTAATCATGAATAGTGCTCGTGCTGCATATAAAAACCCTGGCAATGGTGCAGGTGTCCTATAGAACGGGTTCGTATATGTATGTCAATATAAGGCATGAATGCAGCAAATAATCATATAAGTATTACACCCCTAATTACTAACATCACTAAGAATCTTTTAAGTTACTAAAACTATCGGGCGACTTGCGCAATCCAACGATAGTCCCCCGTAGATGTTACATCTACTCACAGAAATCCTCAGCTAGCTACGTCCGATCACCGCTTCCCCTTTTCGTGCCGCATCCGAAGCCTCCGCGACCGAACCTGGAATTTACATCAATACAAGACATAAGATTACAAATCAAGAACGACGCAATTCCCTAATGAAAATACTAACGTTCACAAGCTAGGTACAACGTGCACAAGGTGCGCGGAACACACGCGAAAATCGCAAAAACTGCAAAAATCGCCGATTTGGTTGCCCGGAAAATCTAAAACCCGAACACCCAAAAATCCGCACTCACACATCCTAAATGTCATAGGATATGCCAAAAATATAATCTAGATACCGCAATTAATTCGCCACAATAATATAATAAAAACCTAGTAAGCTAGAAGTTTGCAAATTTGGTGCAAACATCGACAATTTGCAACAAAGTGCACATATTATCACACAAATATCCAACTTAAACCATTAGAAAGCCACTACAATTAAATTAACCCCTTTTCCATGCATCAAAACCCACATTCCATACACAAACCTTTTCTTGATTTTGGTAATTAGCAAAGCAAAGAAAATTTCACACAAGTTAACTTAGATTAGCAATACATCAAGTCACTTAAGCAAAGTAACCATATAGGTTGGTTAAGTAAACCACTAGATTAATTAACTAGATTTAATTAACTAAAACATGGTTTCAAGAAACCCTAGTTAACTCAACCATTAACTTTAAACAAAACTAGAATGAAAATAGCACTAAATTAACACTAAAACAATTTAATTAAAGGATTTTAACAATAAGAAATTAAAAGAGTAGAAATTATACCTCAAACCTATGGATCTAGTAAGAAGAAATTTGTCTCAATGATGGCCTCCTAGCACCATGATTCCAAGCAAGAGAGGTTAAAGAGAAAGGGGATGAAGAATGGGGTTATTTTGTGAGGTTTAAATTTGGAATTTTTGAAGCAACTTAATGAATTTTTGAAGAAAATGAAAAGAACATGGAGATGAAGGGGGGGGGGGGGGCTGCTGGAAATTCGGCCAGAAATGAGGGAGAGGGGATGGTGTGGGTGTGGGAAAAAGTCTTGGTCAACTCCCCTCAAAGTCAATGCACCATACCTTTAACATACAATATTTTAAACATACACATTCAATTCAAATCATCCCTAACAAAAGAATTTTAAAACAAAAGAGAGAGGGGGAATTTTCTGCAGTTTGGGACAGCCAAGGAGATGTGAGGATCTGTGTGTGAGAGTGCACAAAATTTTTTTTGCAAAAAGACCCCCTACATGTCCAAAATTGCAAGTTTAAGCTTAAATTCAATAAATTTCGTTTTCCATAATAAAAATTAGTTAAAACTTAAAATAAATTACTAAAAATTTATGTTACAACTAGATTTTAATTAACATGATTTTAAAGCTTAATTTTAGCCCATTTAAATTTGTATTTATCGCTAATTTAATGAATTTTCTTACCGGCTTAAAATAATATTAAAAAATTGAAAAAAAGGGAAAATTTTTTAAATGACCAAAATTTCATAAGTAACTCATTAGATACTAAAAACAAGCAATTACCTATCCATTTTGGTATAATTAGTCCTAAACTGCAAAATAACACGAAAGACGGTATTCGGAAAAATACCGAATTTTCACCGATTTTCAGGAAAACACCAAAACGACTTTTCAAGACGCTATACTAACCGTCACTGCCTCCAAGTGCTTCGGGACTGCATTCAACTACTACCTGTTTGCATGACTCCTTTGAGCCGTGGTAGGGTAGTAATCTAAGTACAGTGGGAACACACTCGAGGCGAAGTGACAGTGTCAAGTCAGCGGACTAAGCTGTACTCATGTCACCTGGGAACTGATAACTGATGATAGGTATAGTACCAACCAACAGTTCTCGACGAGTCCTGTCCAGTGTACTCGTAACCTAACGAGCACCCGCATACTATATCAAGTACGACGTACTGACGGCTGTGGGACAGACCGTCTCCCACACTGGGATGAGAAGCGCATACGCTAGTCTACTCCGGAGTATCGATGCCCTGTCTCGATAGTCCTACGACTAGGGACCTGCATAAGGATGTGCTTGTGGATTACCCAGCCCCCACTAGTGTGACTGCCATCACAACGCTGGTAATCAAGCAAAGATCCTAAGGGCTCCACTAATGTGTATAGGTGATATACTAAAATAAACACATGTACACATTAAAGCAGAAACAAACTAAGTAGCATACTACTATATTGAGCAAGATTGTCTATACAAGGTGAATATCCCAAGTTTCCATTAAGTAATATACAAACTAGTATGATACAGTAATGGCCTCCAGGGCATATACACTAACAATCTCCCACTTGCACTAAGGCCATGTACTGGCGTATCGAAGACCTATCATCTCGATCAGCCGCTCGAACTGAGTCTGGGGTAAGCCCTTTGTGAGTGGATCAGCAGTGTTATCTTCCATAGAAACTCTCCGAACCTCGATCTCCTAGCGACCCACGATCTCCCTGATCAGGTGATACCGCCTCAAGATGTGTCTGGATCTCTGATGGGACCTGGGTTCCTTCGCTAAAGCTATAGCCCCGTTGTTGTCGCAATACATAGGTATTGGATCAACAATGGACGGAACCACTTGAAGTTCAGTTAAGAACTTCCTTATCCAGACGGCTTCTTTTGCGGCATCTGCAGCAGCGATATATTCCGCTTCCATCGTCGAGTCAGCAACGGTTTCCTGTTTGGAACTCTTCCAACACACCGCCCCTCCATTGAAGGTAAAGACATAACCCGACATGTACTTGGAATCATCCTTGTCACTCTGGAAGCTGGAGTCAGCAAAGGCCTCGATCTGGAGGTCTTTTCCGCCATACACCAAGAACATCTCCTTAGTCCTTCTCAGGTACTTGAGAATGTTCTTTACCGCTATCCAGTGTTTCTCCCCAGGGTTTGACTGATACCGGCTTACCACACTCAGTGCATAAGCTACATCTGGTCTGGTACACAACATCGCATACATTATAGAGCCTACCGCAGAAGCGTAGGGTATAATAGACATGCGATCCCTTTCCAAATCAGTCTTGTGAGACATCTTTTTGGAGAGGGAGATCCCGTGACAAGCCGGTAAATTACCGCGCTTGGAATCTTCCATACTGAATCTTTTCAGTATGGTGTCGATGTACCTGGACTGTGAGAGTCCCAGTATCCTCTTGGATCTGTCATGATAGATCCGGATCCCCAGAATGTATGAGGCATTACCCAGGTCATTCATGGAGAACCTGTGTGACAAGAACCCTTTGACAGACTTTAGCATAGGAATGTCATTTCTTATTAAGAGAATGTCATCCACGTATAAAACGAGGAATACTACAGTTCTCGCTACAAATCTACTATAGATGCATGGTTCATCTGGATTTTTGATAAAGCCAAATTCTTTGAACGTCTCATCAAAACAGATGTTCCAACTCCGCGATGCCTGCTTTAGTCCGTAGATGGACTTAAGTAACTTGCACTCCTTTCCGCTGCTCCCACTCTGAATGAAACCCTCTGGCTGGTCCATATAAACACACTCCTCTAAATTTCCATTTAGAAAAGCGGTCTTTACGTCCATCTGCCAAATCTCATAATCGTGGAAGGCAGCAATGGCAAGAAGGATCCGAATGGATTTCAACATAGCTACTGGAGAAAAGGTCTCGTCATAGTGCAAACCAGGTCTTCGATGAAAACCCTTTGCAACCAGTCTAGCTTTATAGGTCTCAACATGTCCATCTACACCAATCTTTCTTTTGAAGATCCACTTGCATCCTACGGGTTTTACCCCATCTGGAGCAACGTCCAACGTCCATACTTTGTTGGTGTACATGGACTCCATTTCGGTCCGCATTACATCCAGCCATTTTACCGAGTCGACGCTCTGAATGGCCTGCTGGAAGCTAGTCGGCTCATCATAATCAATGATGCAATCTTCTCTATCCCCATCTATGAGAAAACCGTAGTATCTCTCGGGCGGATGAGACTGCCTACTACTCCTGCGGAGCGGCGTAGGAATGCCATGATCTTTCGAACCCTCTGGTTCTACTAAGCTTTCAGTAATAGCTCGTGGTTCTTGAATTTCTTCCAGTTCTATTGCGCTCCCTCTTATCTGATTTTCCAAAAACTCGGTTTCCAAGAAGTGGGCATGACGAGAAACATAAAGCTTTTGTTTCTCTTCGCAATAGAAGAAATATCCCTTGGAGTTCTTTGGATATCCCACAAACTTGCACTGTACTGAGCATGCCTCGAGTTTGTCCGCATGCTGCTTTTTGACAAAAGCTGGACATCCCCATGTCTTAATGTGATTAAGATAGGGTCTCTTCCCACACCACATCTGATATGGTGTAGTAGGCACAGTCTTAGTTGGAACTAGGTTCAAGAGGTATGCAGCTGATTCTAGTGCATATCCCCAGAATGATTGCGGTAACTCAGCGTTACTCATCATGGACCGTACCATATCCAATAGGGTTCGGTTCCGTCTCTCCGATTCACCGTTATGTTGTGGAGTGTATGGAGGAGTAAGCTAAGAGAGAATTCCATTCTCTTTTAAGTAATCCAGGAACTCGGCACTCAAGTATTTACCACCTCGATCCGATCTCAGTGTCTTGATACTTTTGCCGGTTTGTTTTTCTACTTCATTCTTATATTCCTGGAATTTTCCAAAGGCTTCGGATTTATGTTTCATTAAGAAGACATAACCGTACCTTGAAAAGTCATCCGTGAAAGTAATGAAGTAAGAATAACCGCTTCGTGCATGTGTATACATTGGACCGCACACGTCGCTGTGTACGAGTCCCAAGAGCTCGCTCGCTCTTACTCCGTGTCCAGTGAACGGAGTCTTTGTCATCTTTCCTTTGAGACAGGATTGACAAGTGGCATACGATTGATATTCGAACGGATCCAAATATCCTTCTGTATGTAACTTCGTCAACCTTCTCTCATTGATGTGACCCAGTCTACAATGCCATAAGAAAGTCTGATTTATTTCCGGAGACTTTTTTTTGTGTGTATTCTGGACATTGAAAATCTGTGGTTGGTTTAGTACGTATATATCATTGTTTAATGTACCTGACCCAATCAGAACTTGATTAATGTGAATGTTTACAACATTACTTACAAACGCAAATTCATAACCTTCTTTAGAAATCAAAGATACAGAAATGATGTTACAAGTTACGTTGGGTACAAAAAAGCAATTACGTAAAACCAAAACATGTCCATCTGACATTCCCAGGTGATAGTCCCCCATGGCCTTAGCATCCATGCTAGCTCCGTTTGCAACTTTGAGGGTCATGTCACCTGCCTTCAAAAACCTACGGTTTCTCAACGCCTGCAAAGAATTACAGATATGAGATCCTGATCCGGTATCCAATACCCAGGAAGTAGAGTTTATTGATAGACAATTTTCAATAACAAACACACCTGAAGCTGAAGCCGCAACTTGCTTCAGATCCTGTGTTCTGGTTTTCCAAGCCCTGCAATCTTTCTTCCAGTTTCCACTCTTGTGACAGTAAAAGCATTCTTCCTTTCCCAAAAGCTTTCCCGCTACCTTTGTTGCTTTTGTCTTTCCCTTCGTATCCACTTTACTAACACCGCCCCTTAGTTTAGCGGGGGTTTTCTTCTTCTTTCCCTTGGCTTTCGCCTTGGACCTAGAAGAGGAAGATCCTCCTACAAACAAAGTGGATGTTTTCCTACCTTTCTGTAGGGTACCCTCTGCACTCCTCAGCATGTTGAGGAGTTCTGAAAGTTCAAGTTCTTTTTCTTGTAAGTTGAAGTTCAGGATAAACTGGGCGTAAGTGGAAGGAAGGGACTGAAGAATCAAGTCCGTATAGAGCTCATTCTCCAACGTGGTCCCAAGGTCCGCGAGCTCCTCAATGAAGCCAATCATCTTAAGCACGTGTTCCGCTACCGATGATCTGATGGCTAACCTTGCCGAAAATAGCTTCTTCGACACTTCGTATCTTGCGATACGAGATTGCTCTCCATACAGTTCTTTTGTATGGAGATATATGGATTCGAGGTCCATATTCTCGTGCCTCCTCTGATGTTCGTTGTCCATAGAGGCAAGCACGAGGCACTTGGCCTTCGCGCAATCGATTTCCCAGATCTTACGGATTTCCCTATCCGCGACGCTGGTTTTGGGACCTGGGACAGGGGGAGATTTGGTGGTAAGGAGATACCCCAACTTGTCATGAGTGATTGCCATTTTGACATTCCTGAGCCAATCTTTTTAGTTTGGCCCTGTCAGTATATTTTTATCTAGTAGTAACTTAATTCCGGTCATGATGTTTGGTCGCTGCAATTAGGAGAGAGAGAAGAAACACTTTAGCATGATGCTCTTGCAAGTTTAGAGTGGTTTTTAATTTTTCTAAACAGGATGGCTCCCACTGTCTCTCGAATCCCTCCTCAAACCAAAAAGGAAGAATTAGTCAGGATCAATCTCACCGTACAATACTTGCTTAACCGTTCGGCCAGGCTGGTGTCGGTACTTCGAGGGAGGTTTTCCAACGCTTTCGCGAAGTTCCTTAATTAAATAACCTCTTTTCCCTGGGGGCGTAGCCCCGCTAACACCTTTCTAGATACCTACTTGGTTTATAGCATTGATCGTTAAGTGAGAAATTTCCCGAGGAGTAGCATATACTCACAGTAGGATCGGGATCCAAATATCATTGCGTAACAAAACTGAAGGAATCCCACTAGAATCATCACACTCCAAATGGTATGCAGCGCTAGCAAGTTTCAGTTCTTTTGAAACTCCCGATGTGTATTTTTGCCCCATGCTCTTATGACCTTGACTTTGGCCAACAAATCATAAGTCACATGTCAAGTTCTACCCGTCATTCTCCAGGTTAATTTGAGCCCACCCGCACATACCCTTAACTTTGGCCAACAAGGTAGAACGACTGCCCCAAACCAACACATCTATCTATGCTGCACATGAATACCCAATAGCTACCAATCACTATGCCTTGACTTTGGCCATCAAACATAGCTTGAATACTTATTGACCATTCATGTGAAACGACGGAGGGCTATGAATGGTTTTGGTGAAACCGTGAACGTAGTGAACTTGATATAATCGAAGGAACGTGATAGCTTTTAAAAAGGAGTGGCTTAAGCTCCGCGTTTAAAAGTTATTTTGAAAAGAAACCGAGTGGTTTTGAAATTGTTCCAACGACTTTTACTTGGTTTATTTTTCTTGCATTAATTCCAGTGCGTCCCATCATTTAATCCTACCATTGCAGAAAACAACCAAAATATGACGTACGCTTATGCCATCTGCATTCGCCACGGGGCCCCGTCATTACCCGTTAGGTTACTTAACTAACGACAGAGCGGGGGCTGGACTAGCGTGGATGCAAAACATAAGCAACGCCTAAATAATATCATATATAGATATATTGCAATGGTAGCCATTTCAGATCACAGATGAACACATTGGATATACTAGGAATCCGCAATTCGTACGAGCCTGTAACGAAAAGCTGATTACACGGTCGTGATGAATAGCCAATACCCCACCCTAGACCCCTACGGGTGCGGCAAACTACCCGCCAAATATCCGAAGCGGAGCAACCTCCCTCAACGACGTGAGTAGGCCACTAGGCACTTCGAGATACCCGGTAGTTTGTGCACCCCACCTTGGGTCTATCCTAGGAGCAAAAAACAGTAAAAGAAATTATGCAATGACGGCTACAACCCCGACCCGGTTGTGCGGCCAAAAATAATATTACATCAATTTACATATTACATGAATTGAAAGATAAAAGAAAACTCTCATCTCACAACCCCCCGTCTATTCATCCGCGACAATCCAATGAATTCATATACACATACCATCAACATTACAGATCACAGATATGTATAACCCCCACTAATCGACGTATAGCGATTAGCGGAAGTTCAATACATATATCACATCACAGATATAACCCGTTAGCTTAAGTCTTTTAGAAGTTCGATCAAAATACGGATTTTTAGACCCCAAAAACAAATTTTTCTTTCTGTAAAATCTGGGCAGAAAAAACATATCCCAAAAATCCCAAAACATCCCTAGAAAAACATTGCAGGAAACCTTTTCCAAGACCGAGTCAACTCGGCCGCGGAACCGCGGCGGGAGCATGTTCCCGCCGCGTTTCTGCGGCGCTTTGACCGATTCGATGGACCAAATTTCTTGTGTGGGTTTTAAAAAGCCTGAGACGATTTTTAGTGTTAGATTTATTAATTTTTGAACAGAAAACAGAATCGGCAGAAACTTGAATTTACGGGCGTGTTTCGCGACTTTTTCTTCGATCGAACTTCTAGTTACTTTGCTAACATGTTAGATAGTGTTTAACTAGGCTCTGATACCACTGTAAGTCTACGTTACCTCTCCCGATACTTACGGGCTTGCGGAAATGATGACAAACGATTTTTTCAAGAGGTGGTAAGATGGACTCAAAATACGGATCTTTGTTAAACAACTACCTAACAACCTAACAACCTAACTAGAGTTTTGCCTACTCGATTAGGGGGCTATACCTTTCTTGAACTCCTTCATCTTCAACTCTTTCCGGTGTACGGATCGGCCTCACCTCGTCGTTTCCTTGCACCGAAGATGGATCCACCTGAAAGCTTCTACCTTTGGCTTCTTCTTCGAACTTGAAGAAACTAGAACACTTGGTTTGCTAAACCTTGTGAACTAGGATGAGTAGAGAAGTGATATAGGTTTTCTTTTATCTCTAAGGCAATGTTTCTCAACTCATGAGAGGGTGTTGCCTTGAGCTAGAGAGAGCAAGAGGGAGATCTCAAGCAAGAGAGAGAAATGAAATGAGAGAATGAGTAAGTCTTTTGCCATCCAAGCTCTCATAATCCAAAACCATGATTACTCATAATAGTAATTGAGTATTATGTGATGGTTCAAGTCAAAATGGCCATATCATTTCATGCACTCATTTTGCAAAAACAAGCAAGCAAGCAAAAGTCTTTGCCATGAAATGATAGCCACTATAATGATGATGGTTAACTAGTCTAACCTAGTCAACCGGTCAACAAAGTCAACAAGTCAACAAAGTCAACCCCCCAAACCAACCATGACACAATAATACTTAATTAATATTATCATTAATCATATTTCTTATTCTCATTAGGGTTTAGCAAAAGTCAATGGTCAATAGTGAACAATCAACAACCCCAATGAGAATCCTCTGCCTCTGTCTCTCTGTCAACTGTGCATACACACCCACATCCGCGTTCCGAGGAAAACGAATACAAAGGATATAAAACCAATCCCAAAATGTACACTAGGATCTGGCTTAAACCAAAGCCCGCTAGTGTTAACTATCCGGACACCAAACGTGCACAAGTGCACGGATGTGACCGAACCATGTTGCAAAACCATGCGACCTGTCGCAAAACCATGCGACCTGTCGCAAAACCATGCGACCTCTACTCTTTTGCCTAAAGGCGAATAGCTTTCTGTATGGGACATTAAAGACTCGACACTACGCTGGCAGTGGGTTTAACCACAGACCGCAAGCGGCACTAGCTGTGCGTAACGGTCCCCAGGTAGATGCCGACAAGAAGACGGACGAGGTGAAACCCATCTGAACTCCTACTGAGCCTGAATGTGAAAATCTCCATACAGTCTGGTCTGTTCGTCTGATATATCTCATGGCGGGCCTAGGGGGTCGGTAAACGTCAGTCCCCTACTAGCGGTACAAGTCGTGTCGGAGTGTAGCCCAGAACACCCTGAGATAACACTAGAAACCTACCATTATATCTCGCTTGCCCTGGCCAGGGACTACTCGTGTAATGTCTCTCCTAGACACAGCGCGATGTCAACCCCCAATACTGGGAGAGACGAATCCTGTCTAACCGTCACTGCCTCCAAGTGCTTCGGGACTGCACCTAACTACTACCTGTTTGCACGACTCCTTTGAGCCGTGGTAGGGTAGTAATCTAAGTATAGTGGGAACACACTCGAGGGGAAGTGACAATGTCAAGTCAGCGGACTAAGCTGTACCCATGTCACCTTGGAACTGATAACTGACGATAGGTATAGTACCAACCAACAGTTCCCGATGAGTCCTGTCCAGTGTACTCATAACCTAACGAGCACCCGCATACTATCTCAAGTACGACGTACTGACGGCTGTGGGACAGACCGTCTCCCACACTGGGATGAGAAGCGCATACGCTAGTCTACTCCGGAGTATCGATGCCCTGTCTCGATAGTCCTGCGACTAGGGACCTGCATAAGGATGTGCTTGTGGATTACCCAGCCCCCACTAGTGTGACTGCCATCACAACGCTGGTAATCAAGCAAAGATCCTGAGGGCTCCACTAATGTGTATAGGTGATATACTAAAATAAACACATGTACACATTAAAGAAGAAACAAACCAAGTAGCATACTACTATATTGAGCAAGATTGTCTATACAAGGTGAATATCCCAAGCTTCCATTAAGTAATATAAAAACTAGTATGATACAGTAATGGCCTCTAGGGCATATACACTAACAATGAGTGTGGAAGATTCTAGAAGAGGTGACTAGGTTACTGACTCATTGTTTGCTTTAATGAGTTGATGAGGTGTATTAGTGACTCATTCTTTTGCATTAATGATTCTTGTACTTGCTAAGATCTTTTGTGAGAAGCTTTGCTTGTGGTCACCCCCTTGCTCCTACACTCACCCCCCACCTTTATATATGGCCGGCCCCTCACCTCCTCTTCACTCATTGACTTGATTGGAAAAAAGATGATAGATTTTGGTTCATGAAAATTTGTATGCTCATTTCTCATTTACCTGATTCCAAATGGCAACTTCATTAACCGTTCGTCCATGGCTTTGGACGAAGTGAGACAAAGTGTTCTACTCATTCTCTACATCAATCTTGGTCATCTCTTTTAGCAAACTTGATGATCGAGTTGCCTCGGGTCAGAGGCGGGAGCCCGTTTAAAGATCCGATGACGTGGTGCCACCTGGACGAGCAGATCGGAGATCGACGAGATCGGAGCAGCCGCAACGGAGTGTGAGATGATGGTTAAAGAACAAAGGACTCGGATCGTTCGGTATAACCTTTCTACCCTCTTTACAGTTTGTTAGTTTAGCGTTAATGGCAGATCCGGGTTATAGTATGCGATAGCGCTAGTTATAAAAGTTTTTGTTCCGCATTTGGCGTCTGAAAGACGGCCGGGGCGCTACCGTAGACTTACAGTTATGCCCCTGGGAAAATGAAGTTTATTTTAATCAGGACCGTGCGAAAGCACGGGGAACCTCCCTCAAAGTACTAGCACTGGCCTGACTGAAAGATTGGCGAATTTGTAGGGTGTAATTAATCCCGGCTAGTCTTTCCTTTTATGGTTTGATGGAAGATTTGATAAAAACAGTGGGAGCCATCCTGATTAGCTAAAATACATAACCAATCTAATCTTGCAAGAGCATATGCTGAGTGTTTTCTTCTCTCTCTCTCTCTCCAGATAGCGACCATGTCACGCCTTAATCAAGATAATAATATGGATGTATTGACCGAACCCGCTTGTTATACTGAGCTGGGCAACGTTGGTCCCGCTTCAACTTATAATTGTTATAAGACCGAGCAGGAAATAGGGGATTACCAGGATTCCCTAGACGCCCAAACGAAGAAAGTGCATAATGATGCATCTTCTTCGGGCGTATTCTTTTTCGAGAACTGTTTCTCAGTATACTCTACGTCCTAGGTATTGTTGCGCCACGGCAGCGCCCCGGCCTCGTACTTGAGGCCAAAATGCGGAATCAAAAATTTTTCCTTACTCGGAAACCGGCGCTACCGCGGACAAAGAAAATCCGGATCGTAACCATTAACCTAATGCTAGCAATCAAGAGATAGGGTGAGAAGTATACCGAGTGATCCGAGCCCTCCGGTCTTCTTGTCATCGTCCCGATCTCCCGCGGAAAGTGTAGTCTCCATATCGTCGCCTCCTCACCGGAAAGGGCACCACATCGCCTGCGTCTTTTACGGGCTCCCGCCTCAATACCGAGGCAACTCGGGCATGAAGCCGGCAACTCGACATGCCCAAGAAATGCTGTAGAATGTAGTGTAGATGATGCTTGTCTCATTTGGGGTTTGTAGTTGCCTTGATGGAAGAATGGGATTAGGAAAAATGGTGCTTTCATTTTTCCAAAATAAGAAGAAGAAGGAGATGAAGAATTCCTCACAAAACCAAGATGAACTCTCTCATTCTTTTCTTTCTCTCTTTCTTTTTCTTCTTCTCTCTTTTCTAATGAAAAACTTATCATCTCAAAAAGGTGGAGGAAGAAGAATATATGAAACAAGAGGGAGGTGAGTGTAGGAGAGTATGAAGGGTGACCATAAACAAACATAATCATCACAAACTCACATCAACCATTCTAATCAAATCTCATCACAATAAAGCATGAAAAGATGAAGGAAAAGAATGGAATAAAAAGATGCTCTCATCTTACAAAAAAAAACCCTCCACAAATGTAATTTGCAAAACTGCAAATTACCCCCTCCATCAGAAAAGTCCGGCCGGGAAAGAACAAAGAAAAACCGGCCGGAACGGAATGCAAACTAGCAACTCCAGAAAACTGGTCCCGTAATAAATTACAGAAAAACCCCTATACTGTGCATACACACCCGCATCTGTATTTCGTCCGGATACAAATGCAATGAGACAAAATCTACACTGTACTAGACTAGGACCGGCTTAAGCCAAACCCGGCTAGTAAAATCCGTTCGATCCTGATCCGTGCAATACCGCACGTATCAGATCAAACCCTGCCATATAACTATACGGCCACTAGTACAAAACTGTCCGATCCTGATACGTGCAATACCGCACGTATCTGATCGGACCCTGCCATATCTCCATACGGCCTCTACAGCGTTTCGCCCGAAAGCTTGAGTAACTGAAAGTGTGGTGGACTCTAAAGACTCGTCAATACTATGGATGTGGATTTAACCACTAGCACGTCAGAGGTATAAGCCAATACGTGACGGGCCACCAGCTATTGACCAAAAGGGACGTCGATGAGGAAGCTCACCCCGACACCCAACTGAGCCTGTCAGTGACAATATCCGTACAGTCCGGTCCGTTCGTCTATGAGCATCGCATGGCGGGCCTAGGGGGTTGGTAAAAGTCAGACCCCCAAAAGCGGTACAAGTCGTGTCGGAGTGTAGCCCAGAACGCCCTGAGATACTACTGGAATACCTACCAGTAAATCTCCTGCCTCGGCCGAGGGCTTTGCGTAATGGCTCTCCTAGACACAGCGCGACCTCACCCCCAATACCGGGAGAGACGAACCCCTGCAGATCCGCTCACTGCCTCCATGTGGCTCGGGACTGTACCCAACTAAAACCTGTTTGCACGACTCCTTTGAGCCGTGGTAGGGTAGTAATCAAAGCACAGTGGGAACTCACACGAGACAAATGACGATCTCAGGTCGATGAACTAACCTGTACACATGTCACCAGGGAACTGCTATCTGACGTCTGGTATAAGACCAACTAGCAGGTTCCCGGCGAGTCCTGTCCGGTGTACTCATAACCCAATGAGCACCTGTATACATCTTAGGTGAACCAACTGACACCAGTGGCTTGTGAGACCGGCCACCGCCCCTCGTCGGGGTCTCGACTGTATACACTAGTCTACTAATGGAGTATCGATGCCCTGTCTCGAAACTCCTACGACTAGGGACCTTTTAAGGATGTGCTTATAGACTACCAGCTCCCACGTATATGATCGCCATCATACTGCTGGCAGTCAAGCAAGAATCCTAGGGGCTCTATCAACGTGTAATAGCGACATGTCAGGTCACCTAAAGCAGTACACGATGATAAAGGTAAACCAGATAGCATACTATCATCTCGAGTAAGACTGTCCTGCCGGGATAGGTCCTCCCTCAATCATTGCAATCATGTGCCTGTGATCCAATAATTGACTCTGAGGGCACTATCTCCAACAATCACCCACTTGCACTCAAGGCTAATTATTGCGATGCCGCATACTCACAGCCCGTGTGATACCGAACACCCAACTCCTCTACTAGTCGGTCTCACAAAACTCGTTTGCGAAACTATTGCGTTCGAGGAATAGCCTCAGTGAGTGGATCCGCTGTGATGTTTCTTTCTATGTCTCTCTATAGCTCAAGTTCGCGGAGAAAGCCATCTCCCGAAATGAGCAATACCTGTCTTAGAATGTCTGGATGTCTGATGGGACCTAGCTCATAAATGAACTCCAAATCCAAACTTCTTAGACTGTATCGTCAACTGAACTTAATCAGTATCCTGCGCCATGCCACTCTCGGTATTGCCTTGGACCATCTGTCCAAAATACTGCCCCTCGTCAGAGGGAAAAACTATAACTCTGACAACCTCCTTGTCGTCCATGTCACCTTGAAAGCCTGGAATGATAACCGTCTCCTAAAGGAGGCAGTTGTTATCATATCCCTAGAACATTCACTTATGATCTAAAAATGCTTCCGACTGTTTCTCCAGGATTGGATCAATGTCAACTTATTGCATCTAGTGCAAGAACAACATCTGGTGTGGTACTTGACATCTCATGATTGACTCAATTGCCTAAGCAAGTGATCTGCCAATCATGCACATCCCTCTCCCCTTTAGTCTGTAAGACACCTTTAGAGAGGGTGACTCCATTACCTGCAGGTGCACTACCATGCCAGGAGTCATTCATTCTAAATACTCTTAGAATGCTGTCTAAGTACCCAGATTGGGAAACCACCCAAATCTAGATCTAAAACCATAGATCTAGTAACCAGTATGTCTGACATAATGTCCAAATCCCATACGGAGAAAACACTGTGTGACGACCAAAGTATAACCGATCGTAGTATAGGAGTATCACTTCCTACTACCTTCTCAACAGATCCATCCCCTATTCTGATGACGTCAAACCTATGACTGTCACATCAGAAATAGATGATCTATCTCCGCTACATCTGCTTTAGTCTATAAATAGACATAAGCCTGATGTCCACCAATGCTTCCGCTGCTCCCACTGACTACGACAACCCTCTGCCAGAGTCATATAGACGCGCACTTCTAAAACTAGTTTAGAACGACGCTATACTCATCCTCCTGCCGGGTCTCGCAGCCTGGAACAACAACAATGGCAAGTGTGGGTAAACAAGAACTTCCCTGTCACCGTCCTTGAGGCTACCGGAGTACCTCTCGGGTGCCTGAAGTTACCCACCTTATCTGCGGAGTGGCCAATGGAATGTCAAAACAGATTGAATCTTTAGGTTCCTTATCAAATCTTCAGTAATCGTTTGCGGTTCTGGAATCACTTCCAGTTCTACCATACTCCCACTACTGTTTTTGAAAAAACCATTTTTAATAAAACTGTGGCGAGTCTAGAACAATATTTCTATTGATCTGCCAGATGGTAGAAAGTCAACCCTCGTCATAGCCTGGGTCAACCCATAAACAGCCACTACAGAAACGTGCCTTGAGTTGTCCAGTGTCTGGTTTTAAGCATAAGCCGGAAAACTCCCCGTACCTTAACATCGTTAAGATATGAACTGTTCTATATCCAATATAGAAACAGTGGCACTGATTTAATTGAACCAGATTCAAATCATGCAGCTATCTCCAGTGCATGTCAACTAAATGGAAGGAGGCCGATCAGCGTTACTCAACTTAGGAATGCTTCCATTTATGAGTAACCTGAAAGAGAAGCAATTTCTCTTTATCATTACTATCAACTGAACACCATACACAAGTATCTACATCTTCGATCACTTTGAAGAGTCCCGATACTTGCTATACCTGGTTCTCTACTCTATTCAAATACCTATAACTCCTCAAAACTTAGACCCTGTGTTTCCACGAAACACATGTCTAAGAACTAGAGAAGTTAAAAGTAAATAGAATATAGTATGAGGACCAACCCCTCTGTCCTAATGGACACTGGACAACATACAATACTCTGTATAAATCCGCTGAGTCTAACAACTCTTTCACTGTGTGTCGTAGGTTGAAAACTGTACCTATGGTTAAGAAGAATTACACCGCTGTTTAATGCCCCTTACCTAACCATCCACCGATATAGGTAAATGTCATCGACATAATATCAAAAGGTATATCTCACTCTATGAAAATAGACGTACAGATATATCAATTTGAAATTGGTGCACAACAGCGGATATTCAAAACCAAATATTTGCCGACCGGCAAACAGCCCAGATGATCTCCTCAAATATCACCGATTACAACGAATCCCGATATAATGAGGATGATCACCCTATTCCCAACAACTTACTCCCACTCAGCATCTGTAAAATCATACAGATGTGAGAATCAATCCTGGTAAATACATACCCTGGAGCTAGTGTCTAATCGGGAAATCAGTTTTCTATTAACAATACACAGTGAAACTGAAACATTGAAATGTTTCGTTGGGGTATCCTGGTATTCTTAGTAATGCCTCTTCCATTATCCAGATTCACAACTGTAACCGTATAATTCTTTGCCACTTCTTCAAATCCCTTTATATGTCTTTAGTCATTACCTTCTGTACACCCCATTAGGCCAAATGGTTTTCTTCCTTCCCTACCGTTCGGCACCAGCCTATGGTTTGGAAGAAGACTATCCAAAAAGCATAAAGGGTGTACTGTCCTAGTCCTAGGAGCACTCGCAAAGTGAGAGAAGGTGAAGATAAAAGACACCTGAATATACTTTATTCCTATTTCTCCTGAACCAGAATCCATCCCCGAACTGGAACAAGTTCCTTTCGAGTTCGTATATAACCATACGATGGAGTATCCAATAAACTGTGGATCTTCGTAGTGACACGGAGTGTCCTGGAGAAATACAAAGGTGATTTAGGATTGGCGAAGAAATACTTGGTTTGGTCGTGAATATCAGTGGCAATTTACTTTGCCCTCCTACTAATCCCTTGCTTTGTCTTAACTTAATACCTTCTGTACACCGTTTAGGCTAACTGGTTTTCTTCATTCCCTACCGGTCGGCACCAGCCTATGGTTTGGAAGAAGACTATCCAATTTGCGTAATAGGTGTACTACTCCTAAACCAAGGAGTACTCGCAACCTGAGAGAAGGTGAAAAGAAAAGACAACTGAATAGTCCTATTCGTTTTCTCCAGAACCAGAAACCATCCTCGAAGTCCTTCGAGTTCGTATCTAACCATACGATGGTTTTGTCCAATGGAAGTGGACGTTCGTAGTAATACGGGGTGTTCCGGAGAAAAGGGTAAAAGTAGGAGTGGCAATGAGGTCTGCAACTCTGACAATCCAAAAGCCAGTGTTAAGAAGGTTCGGTCAACTTGGTCACTGAGTCAAAGTCTTAAGGTCGGGTCAAAGGTCGCTGCCAGAGAGAGAGAAAAGAAACACTCAGCGTGCACTCTAACCTAGATCAGAATGGTTATCACTTTATCTAATCTGGAAACCTCCCACTGTACCTCAAATTCTCCTCCAAACCTGAAAGAAGAATTAGTCGGGGTCACCCGAGGAGTAAAATAACTCATCAGTGGGAATCGGGATCCAACTATCATCGCATGATAACTTGACGGAATCCACTCAAGTCACCACACTCCAGAAGGTATGCGCATGCCTGGCAAGTTTCAGTTCTTTTGAAACTCCCGATGTGATTTTTACCCCAAGCGGTTTATGACCTTGACTAGGTCAACAAACCATAAACCGCCAGTCAAGTTCAACCCGTCATTATTCTGGATTGCATTAAACCCACCCGTACGTGCCCTTGACTAGGTCAACAAGGCCGCACGACTGTCCTAACCAATCCCACTTATGCAACAAACAAGTACCACTTAGCTACCGAACACTACGTCTTGACTAGGTCAACAAACGCAGCACGAATACTAAATAATACCCGTAGGAAATGACGGAGGGCTACGGCTGGTTTTTGGCGAAAAACCTTTAACGTAATGAACTTGATATCGTTGAAGGAACTACATAGCCTTTTATGAAAATATAGTGACGAAAACCTTTACTAAAGAGGTCACTCCCGGTGAAGGGATCTCGGCTCTTTCCCCGTAGAATGAGGTGCAGGATATTCCAACTGAATACCATGATGCAAAGCAAAAGTAATCGGCTATAGTGAAGTTAATGCCCTGACGCAAACTTCTGTCCAAGGGGTCACTCCCGGTGAAGGGATCTCGGCCCTTGCCTCGTCGACTGAGGAGCAGGATATTCCAAATGAATACCACGATGCAAAACAAAAGTGAACGTCCTTGCAATAACAGCTTTTTGAAAAAGTGTTCCAACAACATCAGAATAGGTTTGTTTATCTTGCATTGATCCGAATCAACGCAGTCCCATCAATTAATCACACCACAAAGAACGAAAATATACTGACGTACGTATATGCCATCCGCATTCGCCACTGGGTCCCGTCATCACCCGTTAGGTTAGCTAACTAACGGCAGAGCGGGGACTGGACTAGCGCGGATGTAAAACATATACAACATCTACTAATATATATACCAATATATTATATTTCGCTCAAGGCGTGATAAAATGCAACATCACAGAAATGTACAGCATCACAGAACAATACAGATATCTGGAAACCCCGGGTTTCACAGAGCCGCTGCTGAAACCCGACGTTTCCCTGGTCGTGTGGATATCCTGTGCAATGAAAACCTAGACCCCTACGGGCGCGGCAAGTCACCCGCCAAAACCTGAAGCGAGGCAGCCCCCTCCAGCACCGTGAATGGACCACCCAGCACTTCACGGAATCCGGTAACTTGGGCACCCCTCCTGGGTCAACCTGTACCCCCTACGAGTGCGGCGAATAGCCCGCCAATCCTAGACTGAAGCCCCCTCCGTCTCAATGCCATGAGATGCGGGCCCGTTGCCCTCTAGAACCCGGCTATCCGTGCACCCCTCCGCGGGGTAATCCTAGTACAGAAAATAAAATATACATACACCGGGTACATCGACCGCAACCAGGTCGTGCCCCAAAAGAATAATACAAACAGGCAGTGACGGCATTCCACATGTCGGACGCTCGTCCCGCAATATCAAATGTACATAATACAACAAAACTGTACTAGCATTGCATCCAGGCTATCCCCCACGACCGATCCGCAACATCACAGCATAAACATAGAACATCAACGTGAAAGTCACGTTCGCAAATCCGTCTAACCGGGCTATAGCAGTTAGACCGGATTTACCGATCGAGTGACATTCACGGTCGCAGATATAATGTAAATACTGTGAAATAATGTGTTTAAAATATCCGATCGATCAAACAATTAACAAGTGGGCCCCCAACCAATACTGTAGCAGTTACAGAAAACCTGGGCCCAAATTTAATATTCCAAAACCCACAAAATTATCCCAAAAGCCCACTGTAAAATTTTGACCAGGTGAAGACTCCAGAGTGCGGCGGAACCGCGGCCCAAAAGGGGGTTTGGCCGCGGTTCCGCGCTACTGTCGTCGACTGAAGTTGTCGAATTTTTACAGTGGTCTTAGAATTTCCTGCACATTATTTTTCTGCAACCTGAAAAATTTTTAGACACCAAAAAATTCCAACAGAAAACTGATGCAAAGGAAAATGTGGTTTTTGGGATTTTGGTCGATCGGAAATGCAAAAACACATTAGAACAAGCTAGGTAAGGTTAATGGCGTGGCTCTGACACCATGTTGCGCCACGGCAGCGCCCCGGCCTCGTACTTGAGGCCAAAATGCGGAATCAAAAATTTTTCCTTACTCGGAAACCGGCGCTACCGCGGACAAAGAAAACCCGGATCGTAACCATTAACCTAATGCTAGCAATCAAGAGATAGGGTGAGAAGTATACCGAGTGATCCGAGTCCTCCGGTCTTCTTGTCATCGTCCCGATCTCCCGCGGAAAGTGTAGTCTCCATATCGTCGCCTCCTCGCCGGAAAGGGCACCACATCGCCTGCGTCTTTTACGGGCTCCCGCCTCAATACCGAGGCAACTCGGGCATGAAGCCGGCAACTCGACATGCCCAAGAAATGCTGTAGAATGTAGTGTAGATGATGCTTGTCTCATTTGGGGTTTGTAGTTGCCTTGATGGAAGAATGGGATTAGGAAAAATGGTGCTTTCATTTTTCCAAAACAAGAAGAAGAAGGAGATGAAGAATTCCTCACAAAACCAAGATGAACTCTCTCATTCTTTTCTTTCTCTCTTTCTTTTTCTTCTTCTCTCTTTTCTAATGAAAAACTTATCATCTCAAAAAGGTGGAGGAAGAAGAATATATGAAACAAGAGGGAGGTGAGTGTAGGAGAGTATGAAGGGTGACCATAAACAAACATAATCATCACAAACTCACATAAACCATTCTAATCAAATCTCATCACAATAAAGCATGAAAAGATGAAGGAAAAGAATGGAATAAAAAGATGCTCTCATCTTACAAAAAAAAACCCTCCACAAATGTAATTTGCAAAACTGCAAATTACCCCCTCCATCAGAAAAGTCCGGCCGGGAAAGAACAAAGAAAAACCGGCCGGAACGGAATGCAAACTGGAAACTCCAGAAAACTAGTCCCGTAATAAATTATAGAAAAACCCCTATACTATGCATACACACCCGCATCTGTATTCCGTCCGGATACAAATGCAATGAGACAAAATCTACACTGTCCTAGACTAGGACCGGCTTAAGCCAAAGCCGGCTAGTAAAATCCGTTCGATCCTGATCCGTGCAATACCGCACGTATCAGATCAAACCCTGCCATATAACTATACGGCCACTAGTACAAAACTGTCCGATCCTGATACGTGCAATACCGCACGTATCTGATCGGACCCTGCCATATCTCCATACGGCCTCTACAGCGTTTCGCCCGAAAGCTTGAGTAACTGAAAGTGTGGTGGACTCTAAAGACTCGTCAATACTATGGCTGTGAATTTAACCACTAGCACGTCAGAGGTATAAGCCAATACGTGACGGGCCACCAGCTATTGACCAAACGGGACGTCGATGAGGAAGCTCACCCCGACACCCAACTGAGCCTGTCAGTGACAATATCCGTACAGTCCGGTCCATTCGTCTATGAGCATCGCATGGCGGGCCTAGGGGGTTGGTAAAAGTCAGACCCCCAAAAGCGGTACAAGTCGTGTCGGAGTGTAGCCCAGAACGCCCTGAGATACTACTGGAATACCTACCAGTAAATCTCCTGCCTCGGCCGAGGGCTTTGCGTAATAGCTCTCCTAGACACAGCGCGACCTCACCCCCAATACCGGGAGAGACGAACCCCTGCAGATCCGCTCACTGCCTCCATGTGGCTCGGGACTGTACCCAACTAAAACCTGTTTGCACGACTCCTTTGAGCCGTGGTAGGGTAGTAATCAAAGCACAGTGGGAACTCACACGAGACAAATGACGATCTCAGGTCGATGAACTAACCTGTACACATGTCACCAGGGAACTGCTATCTGACGTCTGGTATAAGACCAACTAGCAGGTTCCCGGCGAGTCCTGTCCGGTGTACTCATAACCCAATGAGCACCTGTATACATCTTAGGTGAACCAACTGACACCAGTGGCTTGTGAGACCGGCCACCGCCCCTCGTCGGGGTCTCGACTGTATACACTAGTCTGCTAATGGAGTATCGATGCCCTGTCTCGAAACTCCTACGACTAGGGACCTTTTAAGGATGTGCTTATAGACTACCAGCTCCCACGTATATGATCGCCATCATACTGCTGGCAGTCAAGCAAGAATCCTAGGGGCTCTATCAACGTGTAATAGCGACATGTCAGATCACCTAAAGCAGTACACGATGATAAAGGTAAACCAGATAGCATACTATCATCTCGAGTAAGACTGTCCTGCCGGGATAGGTCCTCCCTCAATCATTGCAATCAGGTGCCTGTGATCCAATAATTGACTCTGAAGGCACTATCTCCAACAGGTATGAGATACCGAATCAGGATCCCATATATGTAATCTGTTACATGGGCTGCAGATAGGTAGAGAACTGAGAATGGGTGATAAAATTTCAAGAGTTGGAAACGGTGCAATTGTTGAAGCCAAGGTGTTGGTGGTTACCACCCTATATTACCAAATACATTGATTCTGAACGAATGTTATTAGATACCGAACCTGATATATAACATCATATCAGTCTCTTTATTAAGTAAAGAAGGATATAATTTTGTATTGTTGGATAATGTTTTGAACATTTCCTATATCAAGAGTTGATCGGTTCAGGCACGTTATCTAAAAGCATATACGTTCTAAATCAAACTACAGTTCTCAACATACAGAACACACACAAGAGGAAGAGTTCAGAGATGAACGAATCCTTCTTGAGGCATTGTAGACTAGGTATATCAATGTGACCCGACTAGCTAAGTTGCATTAAGATGCATATTTTGTAAGTCCATGTCACGCACCCCACGAACTTGCAGGGAGGCGGAATATATGAAAAACGATTATCAAAGCTTCGTAACACGGACTTGAGCGCATGAATCGTATCTAAACCATTTCTAGCAAACTACGAAAGGTTTAACTACTCTGATTCGAAGTTATACCTCACGTTACTTGTCCTTCGGGTCTTCATCACTGTCCTCCACTCCTTGTAGGCTCTTTGGAACGTCGGCACCTCAACGGCCTTCTCGAGTCAAAGACGATCCAGCCGAGAGCTCCTACTCTAAGCTTAACCTCTAACTTGAGGTAACTAGGTTACTCAAAGTGCTAATCTAAGCAACCTAGGTGATATAGAGTTGGATTATGGATGTATTAGTCTAGCTAACCCTTGATCTCAACACATGAGAGGTTAGGGTTAGGGTTTGAAGAGAGAGAGAGCTTGAGGAGAGAGAAGGTGAGAATGAGAATCCTTTTGGATGAATGAATCATTTGTGTATATATGAAACATATCATATAATTAAATGAATAACAAATAATGATATATCATCATGTTTCATTAATACACTTAGTGATTCATCACATGAGTCATATAAATCATAAATGATTCATTAACTCCATGTATGAATCACGCCATGACTCATTTATCCAATTAATGCAAATGCCACCTTAACCCCCAAGTCACCATGCTTCTAGAAGCTTCCCGACAAATTACGAGAACGCCCCTCCTATCCGTGAAAACACGGAAAAACTTTAGACTGTATAAATCCAGTAATCCGATACTAGAATCTGGCTTAAACCAAAGCCGACTAGTAAAAACTGTCCGAACATCGTACGTGCGTTAAAACACGTATGCGTCCGAACCCGGTCGTAAAACCATACGACCTATATATCGTTTCGCCCGAAGCAAGGAAACTCTCTGTGTGGGACTTTAAAGACTCGACACTACGCTGGCAGTGGGTTTAACCACAGATCGCAAGCGGCACTAGCTGTACGTAACGGTCCCCAGGTAGATGTCGATAAGAAGGCCGATAAGGAAACCCATCCGAACTCCTAGTGAGCCTGCTGTGACAATCTCCGTACAGTCCGGTCTATTCGTCTAGGACTATCTCATATCGGGCCTAGGGGGCGGCAAGCGTAGTCCCCTAAAAGCGGTATAAGTCGTGTCGGAGCGTAGCCCATTAAACCTTGAGAAACTACTGGAAAACCTACCAGTAAATCTCGCTTGCCCTGGCCAGGGACATTGCGTAATGGCTCTCTGACACAACGCGATATCAACTCCCAATATCGGGAGAGACGAATCCTGTCTAACCGCCACTGCCTCCAAGTGCTCGGGACTGCACCCAACTGCTACCTGTTTGCATGACTCCTTTGAGCCGTGGTAGGGTAGCAATCTAAGAACAGTGGGACACACTCGAGGCGAAGTAGCAGTGTCAAGTCTACGGACTATGCAATACTCATGTCACCTGGGAACTGTTAACTGACGACGGGTATAAACCAAACCAACAGTTCCCCGCGAGTCCTGTCCGGTGTACCCGTAACCTAACAAGCACCTGTATACTATCTCCAGTACGACGTACTGATGGCTGTGGGACAGACCATCTCCCCAACTGGGATGAGAAGCGTACACACTAGTCTACTCCGGAGTATCGATACCCTGTCTCGATAATCCTACGACTAGGGACCTGTATAGGATGTTGCTTATAGACTACCCAGCCCCCACTAGTGTGACTGCCATCACTACGCTGGTAATCAAGCAAAGATCCTAAGGGCTCTACTAATATGTATAACCGATACGTTACAAGAAACATATGCACATATTAAAGTAGACACAAACCAAGTAGCATACTACCATTTTTAGCAAGACTGTCAATACAACTGTGAATATCCCAAGCTTCCATTAAGTAATATAGAAACTAGTATGATACAGTAATGACCTTCTAGGGCATAAACACTAACAATCTCCCACTTGCACTAGGACCATGTTCTGGCATATCGCAGACCTATCATCTCGAATAGCCTCTCAAACTGCGTCTGAGGAATGGCCTTTGTGAATGGATCAGCAGTGTTATTCTCTGTATCTACTCTCTTTACCTCGATCTTCCGGTGATCAACAATCTCCCTGATCAGGTGATACCGCCTTAAGATGTGTCTGGACTTCGGATGTGACCTGGGTTCCTTCGCTAAAGCTATAGCGCCGTTGTTGTCACAATACAGAGGTATTGGACCAACACTGGTAGGAACCACCTGAAGTTCTGTGAGGAACTTCTTCATCCAGACAGCTTCTTTTGCGGCATCGCAAGCAGCTATGTACTCCGCTTCCATCGTTGAGTCAGCAACGGTCTCCTGCTTGGAACTCTTCCAACAAACCGCCCCTCCATTGAGGGTAAAGACATAACCCGACATGGACTTGGAGTCATCCTTGTCACTCTGGAAGTTGGAGTCAACAATGGCCTCGATCTGGAGGTCTTTTCCGCCATACACCAAGAACATCTCCTTATTCCTTCTCAGGTACTTGAGAATGTTCTTTACTGCTATCCAGTGCTTCTCCCCTGGGTTTTCCTGATACCGGCTTACAACGCTTAATGCGTATGCTACATCTGGTCTGGTACATAACATCTCATACATTATAGAGCCTACCGCAGAAGCGTAGGGTATAATCGACATGCGATCCCTTTCCAAATCAGTCTTGGGAGACATCTCTTTGGAGAGGGTGATTCCGTGACAAGCCGGTAGGTTACCGCGCTTAGAATCATCCATACCGAATCTTTTCAATATGGTGTCTATGTACCTGGACTGCAAAAGTCCCAACATCCTCTTTGATCTATCACGATAGATCTGGATCCCCAAAATGTAGGTGGCATCACCCAGGTCTTTCATGGAGAACTTCTGTGACAAGAATCTTTTGACTGACTGTAGCATAGGAATATCATTTCCTATTAGGAGAATGTCATCCACGTACAAAACGAGGAATACAACAACTCTCCCTATAATCTTACTGTATATGCATGGTTCATCTGGATTTTTGATAAAGTCGAATTCTTTGAAAGTATCATTAAAACAGATGTCCTAACTCCGCGATACCTGTTTTAGTCCATAAATGGACTTAAGCAGCTTGCATACTTTACCGCTGCTCCCACTCTGAATGAATCCCTCTGGCTGATCCATATAGACGCACTCTTCCAAATTACCATTTAGAAAGGCCGTCTTTACGTCCATCTGCCAGATCTCATAATCGTGGAAGGCAGCAATAGCAAGAAAGATCCGAATGGATTTGAGCATAGCCACTGGAGAAAAGGTTTGTCATAGTCCAAACCAGGTCTTTGACGGAAACCCTTTGCAACAAGTCTAGCCTTATAGGTTTCAACCTGTCCATCTACACCAATCTTCTTTCTGAAGATCCACTTGCATCCTACGGGTTTTACCCCATCTGGAGCAATGTCCAAAGTCCATACTTTGTTAGTGTACATGGACTCCATTTCGGTCCGCATTGCATCCAGCCATTTTACCGAGTCGCCGCTCTGAATGGCTTCCTGGAAGCTAGTAGGGTCATCATTATCAATGATGCAATCTTCTCGATCCCCGTCTATGAGAAAACCGTAGTATCTCTCGGGCGGATGAGACTGCCTACTACTTCTGCGGATAGGCGCTGGTATGTCCCTTTCTTCTGAAACTTCTTGTTCTACCAAACTTTCAGTAACAGCTTGTGGTTCTGGAATTTCTTCCAGTTCTACTGCGCTCCTACTTTTCTGATTTTCTAAAAATTCAGTTTCTAAGAAGTGGGCATGACGAGAAACAAAAACCTTTTGTTCCTCTGCTTAATAGAAATAATATCCCTTGGAGTTCTTTGGATATCCCACAAGCTTACACTGTACTGAGCATGCCTCGAGCTTGTCCGGATGCTGCTTTTTTACAAAACTTGGACATCCCCATGTCCTAAAGTGTTTAAGACAGGGTTTCTTCCCACTCCACATCTGATATGGTGTGGTAGGTACAGTCTTGGTTGGAACCTGGTTCAAAAGATATGTAGTTGATTCTAGTGCATAACCCCAGAAAGATCGCGGTAACTCAGCCTTACTCATCATGGAACGAACCATATCCAATAGGGTTCGATTCCTCCTTTCCGATACACCATTGTGTTGTGGTGTGTATGGAGGAGTAAGCTGAGAGAGAATTCTATTCTCTTTTAAGTATCCCAGGAACTCGGCACTTAAGTATTCACCACCTCGATCAGATCTCAGTGTCTTGATACTTTTGCCTGTCTGTTTTTCCACTTCATTCTTGTATTCTTGGAATTTCTCAAAGGCCTCGGATTTATGCTTCATTAAGAAGATATATCCATACCTAGAGAAATCATCCGTAAAAGTAATGAAGTAGGAATAACCACCTCGCGCATGTGTAGACATTGGACCACACACGTCACTGTGTACGATTCCTAAGAGCTCGCTCGCTCTTACTCCGTGTCCAGTAAACGGAGTCTTTGTCATCTTTCCCATGAGAAAAGATTCACAAGTGGCATAAGATTGATATTCGAACGGATTCAAATATCCTTCTCTATGTAACTTCGTTAATCGTGTTTCATTGATGTGACCTAGTCTACAATGCCATAAGAAATCCTGATTTATTTCTGGAGACTTTCTTTTAAGTGTGTTCTGGACATTGAAAACCTGAGCTTGATTCAATACGTATATACCGTCATCTAATGTACTCGACCCAATCAGAACTTGATTTAGGTGGATGTGAACTACATCGCTTACGAATGTAAAGTCATATCCCTCTCTCGAAAGTGAGGACACTGATATGATATTACAAGTCAAACTAGGTACATACAGACAGTTACGTAGAATCAATATCTGCCCACTTGTCAAACCTAGGCGATATTCTCCCACGGATTCAGCGTCCACGCTCATTCCGTTTGCAACTCTGAGAGACAAATCACCTACCCTTATATCTCTACGGTTTCTCAAAGCATGTAATGAATTACAGATATGAGATCCTGCTCCGGTATCTAGTACCCAGGAAGTAGAGTAAATTGACAAACAGTTCTCAATTACAAACACACTTGAGGCTGAAGCCACAACATGCTTCGTATCCTAGCTACTGGCTTCCAAAGCCCTGCAATCCTTCTGCCAATGCCCATTCCCATAACAATAGGAACATCCCTCCATAGCTACGCCAAGTGCCGAAACTTTTGCTCTTCCCATTCCTCCTACTTTATTGACACCGTATATCGGCTTTGTAGAGGTCTTCTTCTTTTCACCCTTTGCTTTCGCCCTGGATGTAGAAGAAGAAGGTCCCCCATTAAGCAGAGCTTGTGTCTTCCTGGTTTCTTTCAGGGTGTAAGTAGAGGGTATGGACTGTGGAAATAAGTCAGCGTATGACCTGTTTCCCAACGTGGTCTCCAGGTCCTTGAGCTTATCAATATAGCTAGTCATCGTAAGGACGCCGTCCCCTACAGATGACCCGACAGCCAACCTCGCTTGAATTAATTCGTTCGAGGTCTCATATCTTGCGATATGAGATTGCTCTCCATATAAATCTTTGTTATGGAGAAAGATGGAAACTGAGTCCATCTTCTCGTGCTGCTTCTGGTATACACCATCAACTGAAGCCATCACGAGGCACTTGGCTTTCGCTTTATCTTTTTCCCTTGTCTGACAGATATCCATATCCGCGACGGTGGAAACTGGACCTGGGACGGCAGGATCTTGAGTAGTAATAGGGTGGTCCAGCTTGTCATAGGCAATGGACATCTGGACAGACCTTTGCCAGTCATAAAAGTTAGATTCAGTCAACTTGTTATCTGGATGTAACCTAGTCATGGTCACAAGGTCGCTGCAATGAGAGAGAGAGAAGAAAACACTTTAGCATGATGCTCTTGGAAGTTTAGATTGGTTTTTTATCTAAACTGGATGGCTCCCACTGTTTCTCGAATCCTTCCTCAAACCATAAAAGAAGAATTAGCCAGGACTATTCTCACTGTACAATACTTGCTTAACCGTTAAGCCAGGCTAGTGTCGGTACTTCGAGGGAGGTTTTCCAACGCTTTCGCGAAGTTTCTTAATTAAATAACCTCTTTTCTCTGGGGGTGTAGCCCCGCTGACACCTTTCTCAACACCTACTTGGTTTATAGCATTGATCGTTAAGTGACGAATCTCCTGATAAGTAGCATATACTCACAGTAGGATCGGGATCCAAATATCATCGTATGATAATGTTGAAGGAATCCTACCAACATTCATCAAACTCCAAATGGTATGCAACACTAGCAAGTTTCAGTTTCTTTAGAATCCCCCGATGTGGATTTTTCCCCCATGTTCTTATGACCTTGACTAAGGGCCAACAAATCATAAGTCACATGTCAAGTTCAACCCATCATTATCTTGTTAATTTGAACCCACCCGTATATACTCTTGACTAAGGGCCAAAAAAAGTAATACGACTGTCCCAAACCAACTCATCTATCTATGCAACAAATGAATACCCCAGCAGCTACCAATCACTATGTCTTGACTAAGGGCCAAACAAACATAGCTTGAATACTGCCGACCATTCATAAGAAATGACGGAGGGCTACGACTGGTTTTGGCGAAACCGTGAACGTAGTGAACTTGATATAATCGAAGGAACCTGGTAGCTTTTTAAAAGGAGTGGTTAAAGCTCCGCAATTAAAAATTCTGCTCTTTTAAAATAACCGAGTGGTTCCTTTTAAATTTGTTCCAATGATTCAACTTTGGTTTATTTTCTTTGCATTAAAATAATTCGTCCCATCATTTAACCTATCATTGCAGAAAACAACGAAAATACAACGTCCTCTTATGCAATCCGCATTCGCCACTGGGTCCCGTCATCACCCGTTAGGTTACTTAACTAACGACAGAGCGGGGGCTGGGCTAGCGCGGGTGTAAAACATAAGTGACGTCTAAACAACTATCATATATAGATATTGTACATTTGTCAGACGCAATAATAGGCATTCCAGATTACTGATGAACATTATTGGATATACAAGCAATCCGCGTTTTCTTTGAGCCTGCAACAAAAGACAGATTACACAGTTGTGATGAATAGCCATTACCCCACCCTAGACCCCTATGGGTACGGCAAACTACCCGCCAAGTACCCGAAGTGAAGCGGTCTCCCTCAACAACGTGAGTAGGCCACTAAACACTTCAACGTACCCGGTAGTTTGTGTACCCCTCCTTGGGTCTATCCTAGGAGCAAAAAACAGTAAATGAAATAATACGACGGTGGCAACAACCGCAACTTGGATGTGCCCCGCAAAAGAATATTACATCATATTACAATTTACATCGAATGAATGAATATAAAACCCATCTCAAACCCCGGCTAATCATCACAACGATCCAATCAAGTTCATATACATAAATAGTAAACATTACAGAAATGTGCAACCCCGTGCCAACCGACTTACTAGCAGTTAGGGAAGGTTTACGAACACATTAATCATTACTGATAAAAACCCGATTAGCAAATAACTTAGAATATCGATCGACAACCTTTTTCCGTGTCTACCCCAAATGCAAGCCAGCACAAAAGTAACCTGGGCAGAAACAGAATATACTAGAAAACAAAACACCAAAATATATGAATAACAGAGCAAATCCGAGTCAACTCGGTGTTGACTCGGCGGCGGATCCGCGGCCAAAAGCACCTTCTTGACGCGGATCCGCGGCCGTATTGCCGAGTTAGGGGCTCGTATTTTCCCAGTATTCTTATAATACCCTGCTGTGAATTTTAAGCCATATCAAATAATTTTTGTGACACTTTTAAAATCAACAGAAACTGTTATGGTGTTCGAGGTGTTGTTTTCGTGTTTTCCGTCGATCGAAGTTCTAATTAGTTGCTAACAAGCTAGTAATGGTTTAGTTGGTTCTGATACCACTGTAAGTCCATGTCACGCACCCTACGAACTTGCGGGGAGGCGGAATATATGAAAAACGATTATCAAAGCTTCGTAACACGGACTTGAGCGCATGAATCGTATCTAAACCATTTCTAGCAAACTACGAAAGGTTTAATTACTCTGATTCGAAGTTATACCTCACGTTACTTGTCCTTCGGGTCTTCATCACTGTCTTCCACTCCTTGTAGGCTCTTTGGAACGTTGGCACGTCAACGGCCTCCTCGAGTCAAAGACGATCCACCCAAGAGCTCCTACTCCAAGCATAACCTCTAACTTGAGGTAACTAGGTTACTCAAAGTGCTAATCTAAGCAACCTAGGTGATATAGAGTTGGATTATGGATGTATTAGTCTAGCTAACCCTTGATCTCAACACATGAGAGGTTAGGGTTAGGGTTTGAAGAGAGAGAGAGAGAGCTTGAGGAGAGAGAAGGTGAGAATGAGAATCCTTTTGGATGAATGAATCATTTGTGTATATATGAAACATATCATATAATTAAATGAATAACAAATAATGATATATCATCATGTTTCATTAATACACTTAGTGATTCATCACATGAGTCATATAAATCATAAATGATTCATTAACTCCATGTATGAATCACACCATGACTCATTTATCCAATTAATGTAAATGCCACCTTAACCCCCAAGTCACCATGCTTCTAGAAGCTTCCCGACAAATTACGAGAACGCCCCTCCTATCCGTGAAAACACGGAAAAACTTTAGACTGTATAAATCCAGTAATCCGATACTAGAATCTGGCTTAAACCAAAGCCGACTAGTAAAAACTGTCCGAACATCGTACGTGCGTAAAAACACGTATGCGTCCGAATCCTGTCGTAAAACCATACGACCTCTATATCGTTTCGCCCAAAGCAGGGAAACTCTCTGTGTGGGACTCTAAAGACTCGACACTACGCTGGCAGTGGGTTTAACTACAGACCGCAAGCGGCATAAGCTGTACGTAACGGTCCCCAGGTAGATGTCGATAAGAAGGCCGATGAGGAAACCCATCCGAACTCCTACTGAGCCTGCTGTGACAATCTCCGTACAGTCCGGTCTGTTCGTCTAGGACTATCGCATATCGGGCCTAGGGGGCGGCAAGCGTCAGTCCCCTAAAAGCGGTATAAGTCGTGTCGGAGCATAGCCCATTACACCTTGAGAAACTACTGGAAAACCTACCAGTAAATCTCGCTTGCCCTGGCCAGGGACTTTGCGTAATGGCTCTCTGACACAGCGCGATATCAACTCATAATACCGGGAGAGACGAATCCTGTCTAACCGCCACTGCCTCCAAGTGCTCGGGACTGCACCCAACTGCAACCTGTTTGCACGACTCCTTTGAGCCGTGGTAGGGTAGCAATCTAAGAACAGTGGGACACACTCGAGGCGAAGTAGCAGTGTCAAGTCTGCGGACTATGCTGTACTCATGTCACCTGGGAACTGTTAACTGACGACGGGTATAATCCAAACCAACAGTTCCCCGCGAGTCCTGTCCGGTATACCCGTAACCTAACGAGCACCTGTATACTATCTCCAGTACGACGTACTGATGGCTGTAGGCCAGACCATCTCCCCAACTGGGATGAGAAGCGTACACACTAGTCTACTCCGGAGTATCGATGCCCTGTCTCGATAATCCTATGACTAGGGACCTGTATAGGATGTTGCTTATAGACTACCCATCCCCCACTAGTGTGACTGCCATCACAACGCTGGTAATCAAGCAAAGATCCTAAGGGCTCTACTAATATGTATAAGCGATACGTTACAAGAAACATATGCACATATTAAAGTAGAAACAAACCAAGTAGCATACTACCATTTTTAGCAAGGCTGTCAATACAACTGTGAATATCCACATCTTCCATTAAGTAATATACAAACTAGTATGATACAGCAATGGCCTTCTAGGGCATAAACACTAACATATTTAAATCAGTTGGAATTTACATCTAGTGAAACTTGCCAGTCATGTCACAAAAATAAATGACCACAGCTCCGTTTACTTGAAACAGAGAAAGAGTTAGTGAACTCTTGCGATTGATACATGATGATGTATAAAAGTCCCCTGTCTAGATATGCCAGGAGTTGTTCTTTGTACTTCATTGCATTCTCTGATGATCTCTCAAGATTCGGACATATGTTCCTGTTGAAACACAAGTCTGAAGCTTTTGAGAAATTCAAAAGAATATAAGTTAGAAGTAGAGAACCAAAACAGGTATAAGTATTATGTCCTTTGATGTGATCAGGGAGGAGAATACTTGACCATAGAGATCCTGGACTATTCTAAAGGTGAATGAGATTCTCTCTCAGCATTACTCCTCCATATACACCACAGCACGTCGGCGTATCGGGGCAGAGCATTCACACCTTATTAGATATGGTACGCTCTATGATGAGTACTACTGAGTTGCCTATTTCCTTTTGGGGTTATGCGCTTGAGAAAGCTGCATACCTATTGGGCTCCAAACAAATCAGGTGCTTACCACTCCATATGAGATATGGTATGGGAAGTGCCCATGTCTTAACTAAGTTAAGATTTGGGGTTGTCCGGCCTATGTCTAAAAGAAAAATCCAGACAAGCTTGAGGCAAGGTCAGTTCTGTGGATGTTTGTTGGATATCCCAAGCATTCGCAAGGGAATATCTTCTACCACACCGAGGAACAAAAGGTGTTTGATTTCTCGTCATGCCACCCTTTTTTTAGAAATGGAAGGAGTTCCAGCTATACAAATTGCAGCTGATGATTTAGTAGAACCAAAGGATTCAATAGTTTCCAACGAACCTCAGCCTCTGCGCCGATCTAGTAGGGTTCCTCATCCACCTGAGAGATACTTCGGTTTCTCTGTGACAGTGGGAGTGAGGATTTCATCATGAGATGATGACCAAACTAGTTTCGAGCAGGCCATCAAGAGTGGGGACTCTGTAAGAATGGCTGGATGCTAAGCGATCTGAGATGGAATCTATATACACCAACAAAGTATGGACTTTGGTTGCTATATTTGAAGGGTTAAATCCCCATCAGGAGCAAGTATATCTTGAGAAGATTACTTGGCGTACATAGAAAAGTTGAGACTTTCAAAGCTAAGACTTGTTGCAAAAGGTTCTCGTCATCGACCAGGTATGGATAATGATGAAACCATCTCTAGTGCCTATGCTTAAGTCCATCCGGATCCTACTTGACATTGCTACATACCATGACTACGATATCTGGCGGTTGGGTCTCATGACTGCTTTTCTAAATAATGATTTAGAAGAGAGCGTCTATAAGTATACAGCCAGAGGGCTTCGTAAATAGTGGGAGCAGCGAAAACGTGTGCAAGTTTCTTTATCAGTTAAAGCAGGCATCGCGGAGTTGGAACGTCTGTTTTGATGTGTTAGTCAAAGAGTTTGACTTCATCAAAATGATACATGAACCTTGTATATACAAAAAGGTAGTAGAGAGTAAGGTGGTGTTCCTCGTATTGTACGTGGATGACATACTCTTGATAGGAAAGGTGTTTCCTATGCTACACTCGGTCAATCTCCTCTTATCACATTGATTCTCCATATAGGATCAAGATGATACCTCCTAAATCCTGGGTTTTGGATCTATAAGATAGATCTATGTGGATGTTAGGGTTCTCACTAGGTGTAGTGAGATGGTATCAATCGATCCTGGGGAGAATCACTGGATAGATTCCAGGGTGGTAAGGTCGACTGAATGTCAGTCACAGGCATTGTCTTTACCCTCAGTGGAGGGACGATATGTTTGAAGAGTTCCAAGCCATATACCGTGGAAAACTAGACGATAAAGGCTGGATACATCGCTACTAAAGATTCTACCAAAAAGGAAGTCTGGGTGTATATTAGTTCATGAGATGAACTTTGTTCCTACCATTGTGTGACAATGGAGCTGTATCTTAGGCCTAGGAACCCCCGTCCCATCAGTGACCCAGACATATTCTAAGGCAGTATCACCTGATCATGGAGATGGTTGATCTCCAGGGGATCGAGGTTAGGAGAGTAGACTTAGAGGACAACACGGCGGATCCACTCACAAAGGCCTTTTCCCAGAGTGAGACTTCTATGGGATAGTTGAGTATGAGATACTACAACCACTGCTATATGATGGCCCTAGTGCAAGTGGGAGATTGTTAGTTATATGTATGCCCTAGAGGTCATTACTGTACATAAGATATATGTATTCTATCTGGTTACTCTTTAACTTAACATGTACACTGATTGTCTCTTTGTTACATATTGGTAAAGCCCTTAGGATGTATACTTGACTACCTAGATTATGATGCAGATCATACTAGTGGGACAAAGGTAGTCTGTGAGTACATCCTTTAATGTCCCTATTCGTGGGTGTATCGAGACGGGGCATCGATATACCAGAGTAGACTAGCGTATACCTTCTCGACCCATATAGATGGGCGATGGATGATCCCATATCCATTGGTGTTTGACATCAGAGATGGTATACGGGTGCTAAGTGGAGACTGGGTACACTGGACGGACTCGCCGAGAACTCCCAGATGGTATTATACCCCACATCAGATAGCAGTTCTCTGGTGACACTGGTACAGGTTAGTCCGTCGACCCAAGATCGTCATAGAGTCTTGTGTGATTCCCACTGTGCTTTGATTTCCACCTTACCATGTTCATGAGAACGTGCAAAACGGTGGTTTTTGGTTACGGTCTCGAGTCACATGGAGGCAATCAGCGATAGGAGGGGATTCATCTCTCCCGGTATTGGGGGTTGATGTTGCGCTGTGCTCGATTGGCTATAACAGGAAGTCCCTGGCCAGGGCTGATTCTGAGATTTACTGTTAAGTGTTATCAGTAGTTTCTTGACCTGTTATGAGCCTCATATCGGCAAGAATTATCGAGTTACTGGGGTCTGACGTTTACCACCCCAAGACGAGATATGCAACATATCAGATGAAGAGACCGGACTGTACGGGTGCGATATAGCCGGATTATTAAATCAAGAGTTGATTTCATAATTTAATGTATAATTGTATATGTGATATATTAGATTACATTAACTACTATTAGCTCACTTAAGCATTTATTTATTCTCACATGTGCACACTTATTATATATGTGATATATATTAATTGTGTTCTTTTTGTATCATGGTTATTGATACACTCTACATGGGTGTATGAGACTTACACCATACTAATTATAATGTTGGGTTTTAGTATTTAAAGTAATTCCAAAATTAGTGGATAATGAGCTCACATGCATGAAGCTTCATGAAGCTTGTGGATGCATTGACTTAGTCCACTAGTTTTGTTTTACTTAAAATATTTATTAACCTAACCATTATAATTTAGCTATGGTTATGTCTCTACATGAGTTAGTATATGATACAAACTCACCCATTGTTCCTTCTCTCACCTAGTTAGTTCATTCTCATTTCTTTTGCTCATCTTCTTGTTGCTTGAGCAAATAGCTTGCTAGGGTTTTCTTAAGAGAGAAAATATTGTGAGAAAAATAAAACTAAAGTGAGCCCCCTTCTAACTTCATCATCCTCTACTAGATTTGTTAGTGTTTTGCCCTAGACGGCCATTACTGTATCATACTAGCTTGTATATTACTTAATGGAAGCTTGGGATATTCACATGTATATAACAGTCTTGCTAAACATGGTAGTATACTACTTGGTTTTTCTATCTTAATATGTGAGTGTACGTATTGATAGAGCTCTTAGGATCTTGCTTGTCTACCAGCGTTGTGATGGCAGTCACACTAGTGGGGGCTGGGTAGTCTACAAGCACATCCTTATTCAGGTCCCTGGTCGTTGGATTATCGAGACAGAGCATCGATACTCCGGAGTAGACTGGTGTGTACGCTTCTCATCCCAGTTGGGGAGATGGTCTGTCCCACAGCCGTCAGTACGTCGTACTGGAGATAGTATGCAGGTGCTCGTTAGGTTACGGGTACACCGGACAGGACTCACAGGGAACTGTTGGTTGGTTTGATACCAGTCGTCAGTGAACAGTTCCCAGGTGACATGAGTACAGCGTAGTCCGCAGACTTGACACTGCTACTTCGCCTCGAGTGTGTCCCACTGTTCTTAGATTGCTACCCTACCACGGCTCAAAGGAGTCGTGCAAACAGGTAGCAGTTGGGTGCAGTCCCGAGCACTTGGAGGCAGTGGCGGTTAGACAGGATTCGTCCCTCCCGGTATTGGGAGTAGATATCGTGCTGTGTCAGAGAGCCATTACGCAAAGTCCCTGGCCAGGGCAAGCGAGATTTGCTGGTAGGTTCCAGTAGTTTCTCAGGGTGTAATGGGCTTCCCTCCGACACGACTTATACCGCTATTAGGGGACTGACGCTTGCCGCCCCCTAGGCCCGATATGCGATAGTCTTGGACGAACGGACCGGACTGTATGGAGATTGTCACATCAGACTCAGTAGGAGTTCGGATGGGTTTTCTCATCGGACTTCTTATCGACAACTACCTGGGGACCGTTACGTACAGCTAGTGCCGCTTGCGGTCTGTGGTTAAACCCACTGCCAGCGTAGTAGTCGAGTCTCTAGAGTCCCACACAGAGAGTTTCCTATTCCAGGCGAAACGATATAGAGGTCGTATGGTTTTACGACAAGGGTTCGGACGCATACGTGCGTTTACGCACGTACGACTTTCGGACAGTTTTTACCAGTCGGCTTTGGTTTAAGCCAGTTACTGGTATCCGGTTATTGGATTTTTACAGTCTAAAGTTTTTCCGTATATTTTGCGGATTGGTGGGGCGTTCTCGTAATTGTACGAGAAGCTTCTAGAAGATGTGACTAAGGAGGTTACTTTGGATAAGATTGTGAGTCATGAGAGTGATTCATCATTATCATTATTGCACCATAAATGATAATGACACATGCTTAATGAATCACCTCTTTTCATTTATGAAGCATGCTTATTCATTTCTATTATTCATTATTCTAAAATAAGAATGCTTCATAATATATTATGATACTCTCACTATCTCATCTCATTATTATTATCACATTCTCTCTCCTCAAGCTCTCATCTTCAAGAGACTAATCCTTAATCCTCATGTGTTGAGATCAAAGGATTAGTTAGACTTAAACATCCATTACCTTCACTCTATATCATCCTTTCTTCTTTGATTAGCAATCAAAGTAGATTAGTTACCTCAAGTTAGAGGTGTAGCTTGGTGTTTTGCTCTCGGGTGGATCGTCTACTACCTAGAGAAGGTCGAGGAGAACAAAGGAGGACACAAAGACGAAGGACCGGTTTCATTAGGTATAATCCCTAAACACAATTGATAAGAAACTCTTTGTGTACGGTTATTTATAGTTTAGCTTCGATTCAAGCGGTTAGTCGATGTTCGTTCTTTAAACATGATCGTTTTTGAAAATTCCGCCTCCCCACAAGTACTGGGGTGTACTACATCGACTTACAGTGGTATCAGAGCCTCGCTAAACACTAAATAACTTAATTGCAAATTTGTACGAATTTCGAACGGAAAAACGAAGCCGGAAAACCCTAAATCTGTTCAGTTTCTGTCGAACTTAAAATGATGTCCAAAAATTTTTCAGGTGAGTGCAGAAAGCTTGAAATGACCACAGAAGAACACCCAAGAAAAATAGGCCCCTGAATCGCCTAACTCGCCGCGGAACCGCGGCCTCAGCCTACTGAGTCGCCGCGCTTCCGCCGCCGAGTTGGCGAGTCAGGAACCCAGTTTTCTTCTGTTGCTTCTCTGTGTAATTTGGGAGTTTCTGGAATTTTTTAATTTTGCTCAGGTCTCCAGTTTACAGAGCAGATTTTGGAGCAATATTAAAGATGTTTAGTTGATCGAAATTGTACAGTATTTGCATGTTGGATTATATCTGTGATTGATAAATGTATTCGTAAACCTTCCCCAACTGCTAGTATGTCGGTTGGCAGGGGGTTGCACATTTCTGAAATGGTTATATCTGTTTGTGCATATAAACTGTATTGGACTGTTGTGGTGTATAGCCGGGGTTTTTGCAATGGGTTATTATTTAATTCATTTGTTGTAAATGTAATTTGTTGTAATATTATTTTGCGGGGAACATCCAGGTTGCGGTTGTAGCCACCGTTGTATTATTTCATTTTACTGTTTTTGCTCCTAGGACTGACCCAAGGTGGGGTACACAAACTGCCGGGTGGGTAGTTTGCCGTACCCGTATCACAACTGTGTAATCTGTCTTTTCTTGCAGGCTCAAAAGAAATACAGATTGCTTGCAAATCCAATATTGTTTATCTGTGTTCTGGAATGTATATCATTGCGTCAGACGAATGTAAAATATCTATATTTATGATAGCTATTGAGACGTCACTTATGTTTTACACCCGCGCTAGCCCAGCCCCCGCTCTGTCGTTAGTTAAGTAACCTATCGGGTGATGACGGGACCCCGTGGCGAATGCGGATGGCATAAGAGGACGTTGTATTTTCGTTGTTTTCTGCAATGATAGGTTAATGATGGGACGCATTATCTATAATGCAAAGAAAATAAACCAAGTTTAAATCGTTGGAACAATTTAAAAGAAACCACTCGGTTATTTTTAAAAACAGATATTTTTAAATGCGGAGCCTTAACCACTCCTTTTAAAAGCTATCAGGTTCCTTCGGTTATATCAAGTTCACTACGTTCACGGTTTCGCCAAAACCAGTCGTAGCCCTCCGTCATTTCTTATGAATGGTCAGTAGTATTCAAGCTATGTTTGTTTGGCCCTTAGTCAAGACATAGTGATTGGTAGCTGCTGGGGTATTCATTTGTTGCATAGATAGATGAGTTGGTTTGGGACAGTCGTATTACTTTGTTTGGCCCTTAGTCAAGAGTATACGGATGGGTTCAAATCAACAGGATAATGATGGGCAGAACTTGACATGTGACTTATGATTTGTTGGCCCTTAGTCAAGATCATAAGAGCATGGGGCAAAAATCTATATCGGGAATTTCTAAAGAAACTGAAATTTGCAAAGAGATGCATACCATTTTGAGTTTGATGAATGTTGGTAGCATTCCTACAACATTATCAGACGATGATATTTTGATCCCGATCCTACTGTGAGTATATGATACTTATCAGGATATTCGTCACTTAACGGTCAATGCTATAAACCTAGTAGGTGTCCAGAAAAGTGTCAGCGGGGTTACGCCCCCAGAGAAAAGAGGTTATTTAATTAAGGAACTTCGCGAAAGCGTTGGAAAACCTCCCTCGAAGTATCGACACCTGCCTGGCTGAACGGTTAAGCAAGTATTGTACGGTGAGAATAGTCTTGGCTAATTCTTCTTTTATGGTTTGAGGAAGGATTCGAGAAACAGTGGGAGCCATCCAGTTTAGATAAACTAAAAACCACTCTAAACTTGCAAGAGCATCATGCTAAAGAGTTTTCTTCTCTCTCTCCTAATTGCAGCGACCCTGAAAATGACTGGACTTAAGTTACTTTTAGAGAAAAATATACTGACGGGGCCAAACTATAAAGATTGGCTGCGGAATGTCAAAATGGCTTTGACCTATGACAAACTGGGGTACGTCCTCACCGCTACGGCACCTGCTGTCCCTGGTCCCAAATCCAGTAATGCGGATAAGGAAATCCGCAAAACCTGGGATTTAGATTGCGCGAGAGCCAAGTGCATCGTGCTTGCCTCGATGAACAATGAACATCAGAGGAGGCACGAGGATATGTCCCTAGATGGCATATTTCTCCATACAAAGGAACTTTATGGAGAGCAATCTCGTATAGCAAGATACGAGACCTCTAAGAACTTGTTTCGAGCGAGGTTGGCTATCGGGTCATCGGTAGGTGAACATGTCCTACAGATGATCGGCTATATAGAAGAGCTCGCAGACCTTGGGACGACTTTGGATAATGAGCTCTATACAGACCTTATTCTCCAGTCCCTTCCTCACACCTACGCCCAGTTTATCCTGAACTTCAACCTTCAAAGAAAAGAAGTTGAACTTCCGGAACTCCTGAACATGTTAAGGAGTGCAGAGGGAACCTTGAAGAATTCAAGGGAAACACCCGCTATGTTTGTTGGCGGTTCATCTTCTTCCGGGTCCAAGGCTAGGGCCAAAGGAAGGAAGAAGAAGGCCGCACCCAAACCTAGAGGAGGTGTTAGTAAGGTGGGAGGGAAGGGAAAGAAAAAGAAAGCAGTACCGATAGTTGGCCAGGATGAGTGCTTCCATTGTCACAGGAAAGGGCACTGGAAGAAGGATTGCAAGGCGTGGAACGCCAAGAACCAGGAACCGAAGCAAGCTGTGGCTTCGACTTCAGGTGTGTTTGTAATTGAGAATTGTCTGTCGATCAACTCTACTTCCTGGGTATTGGATACCGGATCAGGATCTCATATTTGCAATTCATTGCAGGCACTGAGAAACCGTAGAGTGCTGAAGGAAGGTGATATGACCCTAAAGGTTGCTAACGGAGCTAGCGTGGGAGCTGCGTCCGTCGGGGACTATCACCTAGGATTGACGAGTTGACACATTTTGGTTTTACATAACTGTTATTTTGTACCAAGCTTAACGTGTAATATCATATCAGTTTCCTTGTTATCAAATAAAAGTTATGATTTCACGTTTGTAAGAGATGTTGTCAACATCCACCTTAATCATGGTTTGATTGGGTCAGGTACATTAAATAACGGCATATATGTTTTAAACCAACTCCAAATTTTCAATGTCCAGAACACACTAAAAAGAAAGTCTCCAGATTTAAATAAAGCTTTCTTATGGCATTGTAGACTGGGTCACATCAATGAGAGAAGGTTGACTAAGTTGCATAGAGAAGGATATTTGGACACGTTCGAATATCAAACTTATGACACTTGTCAATCTTGTCTCAAAGGAAAGATGACAAATACTCCATTTACTGGACAAAGAGTAAGAGCGAGCGAGCTCTTAGGACTCATACACAGTGATGTATGTGGTCCAATGTCTACACATGCGAGAGGTGGTTATTCCTACTTCATTACTTTTACAGATGATTTCTCTAGGTATGGATATGTTTTCTTAATGAAGCATAAATCAGAGGCCTTTGAGAAATTCCTGGAATACAAGAGTGAAGCGGAAAACCAAACAGGCAAAAGTATTATGACACTGAGATCTGATCGAGGTGGAGAATACTTAAGTGCCGAGTTCCTAGGTTACCTAAAAGAGAAAGGAATTCTCTCTCAGCTTACTCCTCCATACACTCCACAGCACAACGGTGTATCGGAGAGACGGAATCGAACCCTATTAGATATGGTACGATCCATGATGAGTAATGCTGAGTTACCGCGATCTTTCTGGAGTTATGCGCTAGAATCAGCGGCATATCTTTTGAACCAGGTTCCAACCAAGACTGTGCCTACCACACCATATCAGATGTGGAGTGGGAAGAAACCCTGTCTAAAACATTTTAGAACATGGGGGTGTCCAGCTTTTGTAAAAAAGCAGCATGTGGACAAGCTCGAGGCATGTTCAGTACAGTGTAAGCTTGTGGGATATCCAAAGAACTCCAAGGGATATTATTTCTATTACGCAGAGGAACAAAAGGTTTTTGTTTCTCGTCATGCCCACTTCTTAGAAACTGAATTTTTAGAAAATCAGAAGAGTGGGAGCGAAATAGAACTGGAAGAAATTCCAGAACCACAAGCTACTACTGAAAGTCTGGTAGAACCAGAAGTTCAAGAAGAGCATAACATTCCCGCACCCCTCCGCAGGAGTAGTAGGCCGTCTCATCCGCCTGAGAGATACTATGGTTTTCTCATAGACGGGGATAGAGAGGATTGCATCATAGATGATGATGAACCTACTGACTTCCAGCAGGCCATCCAGAGCGGCGACTCGGTACGATGGCTAGATGCAATGCGGACCGAAATGGAGTCCATGTACACCAACAAAGTATGGACTTTGGACTTTGCTCCAGATGGGGTAAAACCCATAGGATGCAAATGGATCTTCAAGAAAAAGATTGGTGTAGATGGACAGGTGGAAACCTATAAGGCTAGACTTGTTGCAAAGGGTTTTCGTCAAAGACCTGGTTTGGACTATGACGAAACTTTTTCTCCAGTGGCTATGCTCAAATCCATTCGGGTCCTTCTTGCTATTGCTGCCTTCCATGATTATGAAATCTGGCAGATGGACGTAAAGACGGCTTTTCTGAATGGAAATTTAGAAGAGAGCGTCTATATGGATCAGCCAGAGGGTTTCAATCAGAGTGGGAGCAGCGGGAAAGTATGCAAGCTGCTTAAGTCTATTTATGGACTAAAGCAGGCATCGCGGAGTTGGAACATCTGTTTTGATGAGACAGTCAAAGAATATGACTTTATCAAAAATCCAGATGAGCCGTGCATATATAGTAAAGTTGTAGCCAGAAGTGTCGTATTCCTCGTCTTGTACGTGGATGACATTCTATTGATAGGAAATGACATTCCTATGCTACAATCTGTCAAAGGATTCTTGTCACACAGGTTCTCCATGAAAGACCTGGGTGATGCCTCTTACATTCTGGGGATCCGGATCTATCGTGATAGATCCAAGAGGATGTTGGGACTTTCGCAGTCCAGGTATATCGACACTGTACTGAAAAGATTCAGTATGGAAGATTCTAAGCGCGGTAATCTACCGGCTTGTCACGGAATCACCCTCTCCAAAGAGATGTCTCCCAAGATGATTTGGAAAGGGAACGCATGTCTATTATACCCTACGCTTCTGCGGTAGGCTCTATAATGTATGCGATGTTGTGTACCAGACCAGATGTAGCTTACGCACTAAGCGTGGTGAGCCGGTATCAGTCAGACCCAGGGGAGAAACACTGGATAGCAGTAAAGAACATTCTCAAGTACCTCAGGAGGACTAAGGAGATGTTCTTGGTTTACGGCGGAAAAGACCTCAGGTTGGAGGCCTTTGCTGATTCCGGCTTCCAGAGTGATAAGGACGATTCCAAGTCCATGTCGGGTTATGTCTTTACCCTCAATGGAGGGGCGGTGTGCTGGAGGAGCTCCAAGCAGGACACCGTTGCTGACTCGACGATGGAAGCGGAGTATATAGCTGCTTGCGATGCCGTAAAAGAAGCAGTTTGGATGAAGAAGTTCCTAACAGAACTTCAGGTTGTTCCTACCATAGTTGATCCAATACCTCTGTATTGCGACAACAACGGAGCTATAGCTTTAGCGAAGGAACCAAGGTCCCATCAGAAGTCCAGACACATCTTGAGGCGGTATCACCTGATCAGGGAGATCATTGATCGTCAGGAGATCGAGGTTCGGAGAGTTGCTTCTGAAGAGAACATTGCTGATCCATTCACGAAGGCCCTTCCTCAGATTCAGTTCGAGAGGCTGCTCGAGATCATTGGTCTACGATATGCCAGTACATGGCCCTAGTGCAAGTGGGAGATTGTTAGTGTTTATGCCCTAGAAGGCCATTACTGTATCATACTAGCTTGTATATTACTTAATGGAAGCTTGGGATATTCACATGTATATAACAGTCTTGCTAAACATGGTAGTATGCTACTTGGTTTTTCTATCTTAATATGTGAGTGTACGTATTGATAGAGCTCTTAGGATCTTGCTTGTCTACCAGCGTTGTGATGGCAGTCACACTAGTGGGGGCTGGGTAGTCTACAAGCACATCCTTATTCAGGTCCCTGATCGTTGGATTATCGAGACAGAGCATCGATACTCCGGAGTAGACTAGTGTGTACGCTTCTCATCCCAGTTGGGGAGATGGTCTGTCCCACAGCCGTCAGTACGTCGTACTGGAGATAGTATACAGGTGCTCGTTAGGTTACGGGTACACCGGACAGGACTCACAGGGAACTGTTGGTTGGTTTGATACCAGTCGTCAGTGAACAGTTCCCAGGTGACATGAGTACAGCGTAGTCCGCAGACTTGACACTGCTACATCGCCTCGAGTGTGTCCCACTGTTCTTAGATTGCTACCCTACCACGGCTCAAAGGAGTCGTGCAAACAGGTAGCAGTTGGGTGCAGTCCCGAGCACTTGGAGGCAGTGGCGGTTAGACAGGATTCGTCCCTCCCGGTATTGGGAGTAGATATCGTGCTGTGTCAGAGAGCCATTACGCAAAGTCCCTGGCCAGGGCAAGCGAGATTTGCTGGTAGGTTCCAGTAGTTTCTCAGGGTGTAATGGGCTTCCTTCCGACACGACTTATACCGCTATTAGGGGACTGACGCTTGCCGCCCCCTAGGCCCGATATGCGATAGTCTTGGACGAACGGACCGGACTGTATGGAGATTGTCACATCAGACTCAGTAGGAGTTAGGATGGGTTTTCTCATCGGCCTTCTTATCGACAACTACCTGGGGACCGTTACGTACAACTAGTGCCGCTTGCGGTCTGTGGTTAAACCCACTGCCAGCGTAGTAGTCGAGTCTCTAGAGTCCCACACAGAGAGTTTCCTATTCCAGGCGAAACGATATAGAGGTCGTATGGTTTTACGACAAGGGTTCGGACGCATACGTGCGTTTACACACGTACGACTTTCGGACAGTTTTTACCAGTCGGCTTTGGTTTAAGCCAGTTACTGGTATCCGGTTATTGGATTTTTACAGTCTAAAGTTTTTCCATATATTTTGCGGATTGGAGGGGCGTTCTCGTAATTGTACGAGAAGCTTCTAGAAGATGTGACTAAGGAGGTTACTTTGGATAAGATTGTGAGTCATGAGAGTGATTCATCATTATCATTATTGCACCATAAATGATAATGACACATGCTTAATGAATCACCTCTTTTCATTTATGAAGCATGCTTATTCATTTCTATTATTCATTATTCTAAAATAAGAATGCTTCATAATATATTATGATACTCTCACTATCTCATCTCATTATTATTATCACATTCTCTCTCCTCAAGCTCTCATCTTTAAGAGACTAATCCTTAATCCTCATGTGTTGAGATCAAAGGATTAGTTAGACTTAAACATCCATTACCTTCACTCTATATCATCCTTTCTTCTTTGATTAGCAATCAAAGTAGATTAGTTACCTCAAGTTAGAGGTGTAGCTTGGTGTTTTGCTCTCGGGTGGATCGTCTACTACCTAGAGAAGGTCGAGGAGAACAAAGGAGGACACAAAGACGAAGGACCGGTTTCATTAGGTATAATCCCTAAACACAATTGATAAGAAACTCTTTGTGTACGGTTATTTATAGTTTAGCTTCGATTCAAGCGGTTAGTCGATGTTCGTTCTTTAAACATGATCGTTTTTGAAAATTCCGCCTCCCCACAAGTACTGGGGTGTACTACATCGACTTACAAGATTAGCACTTTAGTATTAGGTGTTTGCTTCACTAATCTCTCATTAGTGATGTAGTAGCTTGAGTTAGTGTCTCCTCGACGTAGATCATCTTCGGCCTCGAAGAATTCAAGAAAGATCGTTTATTTCACCTTGAGAAGCCATGCTAGAGTCCGGGAGTTCCGTGATCGCAGCGAAGGGACCACTACAAGGAGCTATTGAAGTGAAGGACCGGTCTACAAAGGTTGTATTCCGTTATCACTTAGATGTAAAGTAGTTTACATGTAGTTTCGTATGATTCTCTAGTTATCGATTCTAGTTTAAGGTTCTTTAAAACGGAAAAATTTTGAAAATGGCATGTACGATGCCTCCCGAAACCTTGCTGTCGTTCATAGGAACCCTACAAACATTGCACCCAAGCTATCCACCACGACGATCCAGCCAACAAATACAGTACAACACAGAACATCAACGTGAATGTCATGTTGGTGTATATGCCCTAGAGGCCATTACTGTATCATATTAGTATGTATATTACTTGACGGAAGCTTAGGATATTCACAGTTGTACAGACAATCTTTCTCGATATAGTAGTATGCTATTTGGTTTGTCTCTGCTTTAATGTGTACATGTGTGTTTCTTTATTATATCACCTATATGCATTAGTAGAGCCCTTAGGATCTTTGCTTGATTACCGGCGTTGTGATGGCGATCACACTCGTGGGGGCTGGGTAATCCACAAGCACATCCTTATACACGTCCCTAGTCGTGGGATTATCGAGATATGGCATCGATACTCCGGAGTAGACTAGCGTATGCGCTTCTCATCCCAGCACGGGAGACGGTCTGTCCCACAACCGTCAGTACGTCGTACTTGAGATAGTATGCGGGTGCTCGTTAGGTTACGAGTACACTGGACAGGACTCGTCGGGAACTGATGGTTGGTATTATACCTATCGTCAGTTATCAGTTCCCAGGTGACATGAGTACAGCTTAGTCTGCTGACTTGACACTGTCACTTCGCCTCGAGTGTGTTCCCACTGTTCTTTGATTACTACCCTACCACGGCTCTACTGAGTCGTGCAAACAGGTAGTAGTTGGGTGCAGTCCCGAAGCACTTGGAGGCAGTGACGGTTAGACAGGATTCGTCTCTCCCGGTATTGGGGGTTGACATCGTGCTGTGTCTAGGAGAGCCATTACACGAGTAGTCCCTGGCCAGGGCAAGCGAGATATACTGGTAGGTTTCCAGTGTTATCTTAGGGTGTTCTGGGCTTCACTCCGACACGACTTGTACCGCTATTAGGGGACTGACGTTTACCGCCCCCCTAGGCCCGCCATGCGATGTATCAGACGAACAGACCAGACTGTACGAAGATTGTCACATACAGGCTCAGTAGGAGTTCGGATGGATTTACCTCATCGGCCTTCTTATCGACATCTACCTGGGGACCGTTACGTACAGCTAGTGCCGCTTGCGGTCTGTGGTTAAACCCACTGCCAGCGTAGTGTCGAGTCTTTAGAGTCCCACACAGAGAGTTTCCCTGCACTGAGCGAAACGTGTAGAGGCCGTATGGTTTTACGGCAGGGCTGCGATCACTTACGTACACTTGTGTGCGTGTGGTGTTCGGGCTGGCAGTACTAGTAGGCTTTGGTTTAAGCCGGATCCTAGTATTGCACGGATGGATTTGTTTTGTCTTCTACGGAATGCGGATGCTGGTGTTTATGCACAGTTTTTCGGAACGATGAAGGAGGAGGTGCTTCATCAGGGTTTTTGCAGTTGGTTCGGCCAAAACCGTTATGTGACAGGCTCATTAGGGTTTTGACAGTTCGTTTGGTCAAAACCATTATGAGCCACGGACATCATTTACTAATCCTTTTATTGATAATTTTATGATGGCTAATTGCATTGACCATTTGACCCCGTTGACCTCTCTTGACTTTGTTGACCGGTTGACCGTGTTGACCATTGACTTTCAAGAGGGATCTACACTCTTCTTTTCTTTTTCCTTTTCTTTTGGATTATGATAATGGTCATTTCAAAGTAGCCATCAACTTTATCTTGATGGGATTAGTAATGATAATGTTTTTTGCATTATTGAACCATGGTTCATTTTCTTATGCTCATAATTTCTTTTTCATTCTCTCTCTTGCCTTTTCAAGTGAGAAGAAAAGGAAATGAACCATGGTTGCTAGCTCCTCCTTCTTCTTCCTCCTCTTCATTCATCTTTTGATCTCATGTATTGAGAGATAAAGATCCCACAAAGACAAAACCATCCCTTTATCACTTCTACACAACCTAGGGCTTCTAGATTAGCAATCTCTTTGCCCTAGTTACCTCGGCTCGAGGTGGAGCTCGGTGTACATCTCTCGGGTGGATCGTCTTCGACTCAAGGAGGCTGCGGAGTTGACCAAAGTCCGGATCAAGCCTCGGAGCAAGCAAGGAAAAGAACAACAAGAAGAGAAGGAGTTCAAGTTGAGGTATAACCCCTAACCGAGTAGATAAATCTCTAGTTAGGATGCTAGTGTATTGTTTAGCAAAGATCCGGCTTTTACGGTCCATGTTACCATGTTCAGAAAAAAATTTGTTTTACCGTTTCCGCAATCCCGAAAGTACCGGGAGAGGTAACGTGGACCTAAGAGTGGTATCAGAGCCAAACTAAACACACCCTAGCATGTTAGCAAAGTGTTTAGAATTTCGACAGGACGAAAAACCGCAAAACACCCCCAGAAATTTCAAGTTTCTGCCGATTTTTTTTCTGTTCAAAAATTAATAAATCATGCACTAAAAATCAGCTCAGGCTTTTTAGAGAACACAGGAGAAAAACGATCCCCTAACTCGGCTAAAGCGCCGCGGAACCGTGGCATAAGCTTGCTTAAGTCGCAGAACCGCGGCCGAGTTGGCTCAGTTGTGGGATCGGTTTCCTGCAGTATTCTTATATGGGTATTTTGGGATTTTTACAATATGATTTTTCTGCCCAGATTTTCCAGAAAGCAAAATTAGTTTTTGGGGCTCAAAAATCCGTATTTTTGGTCGATGTTCTGTACACTTTGGCTAATGGTTATATCTGTAATGTTATATGTGTATTGAACGTCTACTAATCGCTATACATCGATTAGTGGGGGTTATACATATCTGTGATCTGTGTTGCTAATGGTATGTGTATATGAACTCGTTGGATTGTCGCGGATGAATAGCCGGGGTGGATGTGAGATGAGAGTTTCTTTTTCTTTCATTCATGTAATAAATTTGTAAATTGATGTAATATTATTTGTGTGGCCACACAACCGGGTCGGGGTTGTAGCCGTCATTGTATAATTATTTTTACTGTTTTTGCTCCTAGGATAGACCCATGGAGGGGGTACACAAACTACCGGGTATCTCGAAGCGCCGAGTGGCCTACTCACGGCGTTGAGGGAGGTTGCTTCGCTTCGGGTACTTGGCGGGTAGTTTGCCGCACCCGTAGGGGTCTTGGGTGGGGTATTGGCTATTCATTGCGACCGTGTAATCCGCTTTTCGTTGCAGGCTCGAACGAATCGCGGGTTCCTAGTATATCCAAAGTGTTCATCTGTGATCTGGATTGGCTATCATTGCTATATATCTATATATATAATAACTATTTAGGCGTTGCTTATGTTTTTCAGCCGCGCTAGCCCAGCCCCCGCTCTATCGTTAGTTAAGTAACCTAACGGGTGATGACGGGGCCCCGTGGCGAATGCGAATAGCATAAGCGTACGTCATATTTTGGTTGTTTTCTGCAATGATAGGATTTAAATGATGGGACACATTAAAAGAACTAATGCAAGAAAATAAACATAAAAGACGTTGTTGGAACAAGTTTTTCAAAAAGCTGTTATTGCAAGGACGTTCATTTTTGTTTTGCATCGAGGTATTCGGTTATGAATGCCCAGCACCTCATTCGACGAGGCAAGGGCCGAGATCCCCTCATCGGGAGTGACCCCTTGGACAAAAGTTTGCGTCAGGGTAATAACTTCACCATAGTCGATTATTCTTGCTTTGCATCGAGGTATTCATCTTATGAATACCCAGCACCTCACTCGACGAGGAAAGAGCCGAGATCCCTTCACAGGGAGTGACCTCTTTAGCAAAAGTTTTTGTCACTATGTTTTAAAAAAGTCTATCATGTTCCTTCAACTACATCAAGTTCATTACGTTAACGGGGTTTTCGCCAAAAACCCAGCCGTAGCCCTCCGTCGTTTCAGACAATTAATACTTAGTATTCGTGCTGCGTTTGTTGATTATTCGTCAAGACACAGTGAACGTTTGCTGAGCAATAATTCTCTGTTGCACTGATAGATGCGGTTGGTTAGGACGGTCGCTTGATTTTGTTGATTATTCGTCAAGGATCATGCGGGCGGGTCTAATGCAATCCTGGATAACGACGGGTTGAACTTGACTAGGACCTTTTGATTTGTTGATTATTCGTCAAGGTCACTTGGGTCCTAGGGGCAAAAACCACATCGGGAGTTTCAAAAGAAACTGAAACTTGCAGATTTAGCATACCTTCTGGAGTGTGGTGACTAGAGTGGATTCCATCTAGGTTATCACACAATGACAGTTGGATCCCGATCCCACTGATGAGTTGGATTACTCTTGGGAAATTACTTCACTTAACAATCAATGCTATAAACCTAGTAGGTGTCTAGAAAGGTGTTAGCGGGGCTACGCCCCAAGGGAAAAGAGGTTCTTAAATTAAGGAACTTCGCGAAAGCGTTGGAAAACCTCCCTCGAAGTACCAACACTAGCCTGGCTGAAAGGTTAAGCAAGTATTGTGACGTGAATTAAATCCCGACTAGTTCTTCTTTTAAAAGGTTTTAAGAAGAATTTGAGGAAACAGTGGGAGACATCCTGGTTAGATAAACTAATAAACCAATCTAATCTTGCAAGAGCGCACGCTGAGTGTTTCTTTTCTCTCTCTCCAGGTAGCAACCATTTCACGCCCTAATCAAGATAATAAAATGTATCGCTTGACCTATCCGAATTCTTATTCGGGGTTGGGGAACGTTGGTTCAGCTCTAACTTATGACAACAGTCATGAGTATGAGAATGGGAAAGGGGATTGTATGGATTTCCAGGATACCCAGTTGAAGAAGAAGCATGGTTTTGCATCTACTTCAGGTGTTCTTGTAATTGAGAACTGTTTTACGGTCAGCCCTACCTCCTGGGTACTTGATACCGGATCAGGATCTCATATCTGTAATTTATTGCAGGGACTGAGAAAAAGTAGGAAAGTTGCACCGGGTGATATGTCGCTCAGAGTAGCGAACGGAGCAAAAGTTAATGCGGCAGCCGTCGGTGAATATCACCTAGTATTGCCAAATGGCAAGACTATGATTTTGAACGATTGCTACTATGTACCCTCCATGGTTTGCAACATCATATCAGTTTCTTTACTCGATAAAGATGGATATAACTTTGTTCTTGATAGAAATATCATGAACATTTACCTACATAAGGTACTGGTTGCAGAGGGTACACTGTGTAATGGTATCTACGTTCTAAATCAGAATAACAGTTCTCAATATACAAAACACACGCAAGAGGAAGAATTCAGATCCGAATGAATCCTACTTATGGCATTGTAGACTTGGTCATATCGGAGAGAAAAGACCGAGTAAGTTGCATAAAGATGGACTCTTGAATGCGTTCGAGTTTTCATCTTATGAAACTTGTCAGTACTGTCTCAAAGGGAAGATGACCAAATCTCCGTTCACCGGACATGGAGAAAGAGCAGCAGAGCTCTTGGGACTCATACACAGTGATGTATGTGGTCCGATGTCTACACATGCAAGGGGTGGGTTCTCCTACTTCATCGCATTCACTGACGATCTCTCTAGGTTCGGATATGTGTATCTGATGAAACACAAATCTGAAGCTTTTGAGAAATTCAAGGAATTCAGAAAGGAAGTAGAGAACCAGACTGGCAAAAGTATCAAGATCCTTCGGTCTGATAGAGGAGGGGAGTACTTAAGCTCGGAATTCCTAGATTACTTAAAAGAGAATGGTATTCTCTCTCAGCTTACTCCTCCTTATACACCACAGCACAACGGTGTATCGGAGCGGAGGAATCGTACCCTATTGGATATGGTTCGCTCCATGATGAGTAGTGCTGAGTTACCTCTTTCATTCTGGGGACATGCGCTTCAGACAGCGGCATACCTTTTGAATCAAGTTCTGTCCAAATCTGTGCCTAAAACTCCGTATGAAATATGGAGCAGTAAGAAACCATGTCTTAAATTTATTAAGATATGGGGTTGTCCGGCCTATGTGAAAACACAGAAACCGGACAAGCTAGAGGCACAGTCAGTTATGTGTAAATTTGTGGGATATCCTAAAGACTCACTAGGATATCTGTTCTACCACACTGAGGAACAGAAGGTGTTTGTATCTCGCCACGCTACCTTTTTAGAAAGGGAGTTTCTTGCAAAAGAAGCTAGTGGGAGTTCGGTAGAACTGGAAGAAATTCAGCGACCACAAAATATAACTGAAAATTTGGAGGACCGCTAGATTCAATAACCCCAAACGAACCTCAGCAACTCCGCAGATCTGGTAGGATTTCTCATCCGCCCGAGAGATACTACGGTTTTCTCATTGACGGGGATCGAGAGGATTGCATCTTGGAAGAAGATGACCCTACCAGTTTCAGGCTGGCCATTATCAGTAGGGATTCTGATAAGTGGCAGGAAGCAATGCAATCCGAAATGGAGTCCATGTACACCAATAAAGTGTGGACCTTGGATATTGCTCCACCTGGGGTAAAACCCGTTGGATGCAAATGGATCTACAAAAGGAAACTTGGTGTAGATGGGCAGGTGGAAACCTATAAAGCTAGACTCGTTGCAAAAGGTTTTCGTCAAAGACCTTGTTTGGACTATGACGAAACTTTTTCACCGGTGGCTATGCTCAAATCCATTCGGATCCTACTTTCCATTGCTGCCTTCCATGACTATGAAATCTGGCAGATGGATGTTAAAACGGCTTTCCTAAACAGTTGTTTGGAAGAGTGCGTTTACATGGATCAGCCAGAAGGTTTCGTAGACAGTGGGAGCAGCGGGAAGGTGTGCAAGTTGCTTAAATCCATTTATGGATTAAAGCAAGCATCGCGGAGCTGGAACATCTGTTTTGATGAGGTAATCAAGGAATTTGATTTCATCAAGAACGAAGATGAACCTTGTATCTATAAGAAGATTGTAGGACGAACTGTCGTATTCCTAGTATTATACGTGGACGACATTCTTTTGATAGGAAATGACATTCCTATGCTACAATTGGTCAAGCTATTTTTGTCACAACGGTTCTCCATGAAGGACCTGGGTGATGCCTCGTACATTCTGGGGATCAAGATCTATAGAGATAGATCCAAGAAACTATTGGGACTTTCGCAGTCCAGGTACATAGAGACCGTACTAAAGAGATTTAGTATGGAGGGTTCCAAGAGAGGTAACATACCCGCATTGCACGGAATTACCCTCTCCAAGAAGATGTCTCCTAAGACTGACGAGGAGAGGGTTCGCATGAGCACTATTCCCTACGCTTCGGCGGTATTATCTATAATGTATGCGATGCTATGTACAAGACCAGATATAGCTTACGCGCTGAGCGCGGTAAGCCGGTATCAGTCAGACCCAGGGGAGGACCACTGGACAGCAGTGAAGAACATTCTCAAGTACCTGAGAAGGACTAAGGAGATGTTCCTGGTTTACAGTAATGGAGACCTCAGGGTCGAGTCCTTTACCGATTCAAGCTTCCAGAGAGACAAAGATGACAGCAAGTCTGTCTCGGGTTTTGTGTTTACCCTCAACGGAGGGGCGGTATGTTGGAGGAGTTCCAAACAGGATACCATCGCAGACTCGACGATGGAGGCTGAATACATTGCTGCAAGCGATGCCGCAAAAGATGCGGTCTGGATGAAGAAGTTCATTAGTGAACTTCAGGTGGTTCCGTCCATTGTTGACCCAATACCTTTGTATTGAGATAACAATGGGGCTATAGCTTTAGCGAAGGAACCAAGGTCCCATCAGAAATCCAGGCACATCTTAAGGCGGTATCACCTGATCAGGGAGATCATTGATCGCCAGGAGATCGAGATGCGGAGAGTGGACACAAAGGACAACACAGCGGACCCATTCACGAAGGCCTTACCCTAGACTCAGTTCGAGCGGCTGATCGAGATGATAGGTCTTCGATACGCCAGTACATGGCCTTAGTGCAAGTGGGAGATTGTTGGTGTATATGCCCTAGAGGCCATTACTGTATCATACTAGTATGTATATTACTTGATGGAAGCTTGGGATATTCACAGTTGTACAGACAATCTTGCTCGATATAGTAGTATGCTACTTGGTTTGTCTCTGCTTTAATGTGTACATGTGTGTTTCTTTATTATATCACCTATATGCATTAGTAGAGTCCTTTGGATCTTTGCTTGATTACCGGCGTTGTGATGGCGATCACACTTGTGGGGGCTGGGTAATCCACAAGCAAATCCTTATACACGTCCCTAGTCGTGGTATTATCGAGATAGGGCATCGATACTCCGGAGTAGACTAGCGTATGCGCTTCTCATCCCAGCACGGGAGACGGTCTGTCCCACAGCCGTCAGTACGTCGTACTTGAGATAGTATGCGGGTGCTCGTTAGGTTACGAGTACACTGGACAGGACTCGTCGGGAACTGATGGTTGGTATTATACCTATCGTCAGTTATTAGTTCCCAGGTGACATGAGTACAGCTTAGTCCGCTGACTTGACACTGTCACTTCGCCTCGAGTGTGTTCCCACTGTTCTTTGATTACTACCCTACCACGGCTCTACTGAGTCATGCAAACAGGTAGTAGTTGGGAGCAGTCCCGAAGCACTTGGAGGCAGTGACGGTTAGACAGGATTCGTCTCTCCCGGTATTGGGGGTTGACATCGCGCTGTGTGTAGGAGAGCCAATACACGAGTAGTCCCTGGCCAGGGGAAGCGAGATATACTGGTAGGTTTCCAGTGTTATCTCAGGGTGTATTGGGCTTAACTCCGGCACGACTTGTACCGCTATTAGGGGACTGACGTTTACCGCCCCCTAGGCCCGCCATGCGATGTATCAGACGAACAGACCGTACTGTACGGAGATTGTCACATACAGACTCAGTAGGAGTTCGGATGGGTTTACCTCATCGGCCTTCTTATCGACATCTACCTGGGGACCGTTACGTACAGCTAGTGCCGCTTGCGGTCTGTGAATAAACCCACTGCCAGCGTAGTGTCGAGTCTTTAGAGTCCCACACAGAGAGTTTCCCTGCACTGAGCGAAACGTGTAGAGGCCGTATGGTTTTACGGCAGGGCTGCGATCACTTACGTACACTTGTGTGCGTATGATGTTCGGGCAGGCAGTACTAGTGGGCTTTGGTTTAAGCCAGATCCTAGTATTGCACGAATGGATTTGTTTTGTCTTCTACGCATCCGCATTCTACGGAATACGGATGCAAGTGTGTATGCACAGTTTTCCGGAGCGATGAAGGAGGAGGTGCATCATTAGGGTTTTGGCAGTTGGTTCGGCCAAAACCGCTATGTGGCAGGCTCATTAGGGTTTTGACAGTTGATTCGGTCAAAACCATTTTGAGGCCGACTCATTAGGGTTTCGACAGTTCGTTTGGTCAAAACCATTATGAGCCGGGGACATTATTTACTAATCCTTTCATTGATAATTTTGTTATAGCTAATTACATTGACCATTTGACCATCTTGACTTTGTTGACCATTTGACCAAAGTTGACTTGGATCTTCTTAGAAGATCTAAAGTATTCTTTGGTTTTCTTTTTCTTTAGTTATGATAATGGTCATGTCATTTGTAGCCATCACCTTTATCTTGATGGGATTAGTAATGATAATGTTTGTGCATTATTTGCAACCATGGTTGTTTTTCTTTTGTTCATAATATTATTCTCATTCTCTCTCTTGAAATGAGAAGCTCCATGGTTGCTAGAAAAACTCCTTCTTCTTCCTCCTCTTTGTTTCTCCTTTGATCTCATGTGTTGAGAGAAAAAGGATTCCATTTGACAAACACATCCATACATCTTCTCTACACATCCTAGGGCTTCTAGATTAGCAATCTCCTTGCCCTAGTTACCTCGGCTTGAGGTGGAGCTCGGTGTACATCTCTCGGGTGGATCGTCTTCGACTCAAGGAGGCCGCGGAGGTGACCGAAGTCCGGATCGACCATTGAGCAAGCAAAGAGAAGAACAACAAGAATAGAAGAACATCAAAGAAGAACAACAAGAAGAGAAGGAGTTCAAGTTGAGGTATAACCCCTAACCGAGTAGATACATCTCATGTTAGGATGCTAGTATATTGTTTAGCAAAGATCCGGCTTTTACGGTCCATGTTACAAAGTCCAGAAAAATTTTTGTTTTACCGTTTCCGCAACCCCGAAAGTACCGGGAGAGGTAACGTGGACCTAACAGTGGTATCAGAGCCTAACTAAACATAAACTAGCTTGGTAGTAAAGTGTATCGAAGTTCGAAACGGAAAAATCAAAAAAACCAAGTTATAAAAACCTGAGTTTCTGTTAAAAATTTTTCTGGTCAAAACAAAATTTGTTATACTCCAAAAATCATCTCAGGGTTTTTAGAAGAAAGCCCCCAAAAACGAGACAGCGAATCGACCAAGGCGCCGCGTTTCCGCGGCAATAGCAAGCTATTGCTGCGGAACCGCGGCCAACTTGGTGAATTGCTGCATCGATTTTTGTGCAGTTTGTTTCTGACGTGGTTTTAGGATTTTCAAGATATATTATATGAGCCCAGATTTTCCAGAATAGAAATTTGTTTTTGGGGGCCTATAATTCCGTATTTTTTTCCGAACTTCAATATACTTTGACTATAAAGGTTATATCTGTGATGTTCTTATGTATTGAACGTCGGCTAATCGCTATATGACGATTAGTCGGGGTTATACATATCTGTGATCTGTGATTGTTATTGATGGTTTGTGTATATGAACTCATTGGATTGTCGCGGATGAATAGCCGGGGTGGATGTGAGATGAGAGTTTCTTTTTCTTTCATTCATGTAATAAATTTGTAAATTGATGTAATATTATTTGTTTGGCCGCACAACCGGGTCGGGGTTGTAGCCGTCATTGTATAATTCTTTTACTGTTTTTGCTCCTAGGATAGACCCATGGAGGGGGTGCACAAACTACCGGGTATCTCGAAGTGCCGAGTGGCCTACTCATGGCATTGAGGGAGGTTGCTTCGCTTCGGATACTTGGCGGGTAGTTTGCCGCACCCGTAGGGGACTTGGGTGGGGTATTGGCTATTCACCGCGACCGTGTAATCCGCTTTTCGTTGCAGGCTCGAACGAATCGCGGGTTCCTAGTATATCCAAATTGTTCATCTGTGATCTGGATTGGCTATCGTTGCAGTATTGCTATATATGATAACTATTTAGGCGTTGCATATGTTTTACAGCCGCGCTAGCCCAGTCCCCGCTCTGTCGTTAGTTAAGTAACCTAACGGGTGATGACGGGGCCCCGTGGCGAATGCGAATGGCATAAGCGTACGTCATATTTTGGTTGTTTTCTGCAATGGTAGGATTTAAATGATGGGACGCATTAAAAGAACTAATGCAAGAAAATAAACCTAAAAGACGTTGTTGGAACAATTTTTCAAAAAGCTGTTATTGCAAGGACGTTCATTTTTTGTTTTGCATCGCGGTATTCAGTTGTGAATGCCCAGCACCTCAGTCGACGAGGCAAGGGCCGAGATCCCTTCACCGGGAGTGACCCCTTGGACAAAAGTTTGCGTCAGGGTAATAACCTCACTATAGTCGATTATTCTTGCTTTGCATCGAGGTATTCAATTTGGAATATCCTGCACCTCATTCGACGAGGAAAGAGCCGAGATCCCTTCACAGGGAGTGACCTCTTTAGCAAAAGTTTTCGCCACTATATTTTCAAAAAGGGTGCAATCATGTTCCTTCAACGATATCAAGTTCATTACGTTAACGGGTTTTTCGCCAAAAACCCAGCCGTAGCCCTCCGTCATTTCGGATTAATATTAGTTAGTATTCGTGCTGCGTTTGTTGACCTAGTCAAGACGTAGTGAACGGTAGCTAAATAATATTTTTCTATGGATTGCAAATGTGATTGGTTAGGACAGTCGTGCGGCCTTGTTGACCTAGTCAAGGGCACGTACGGGTGGGTCTAATGCAATCAGGATTATGACGGGTAGAACTTGTCTAACAGTTTGTGGCTTGTTGACCTAGTCAAGGTCATGAACCGTTAGGGGCAAAAACCACATCGGGAGTTTCAAAAGAACTGAAACTTGCAGATTTAGCATATCTTCTGGAGTGTGGTGACTAGAGTGGATTCCATCTAGGTTATCACACAATGACAGTTGGATCCCGATCCCACTGATGAGTTGGTTTACTCTCGGGAGATTATTTCACTTAACGATCAATGCTATAAACCTAGTAGGTGTCTAGAAAGGTGTTAGCGGGGCTACGCCCCCAGGGAAAAGAGGTTCTTTAATTAAGGAACTTCGCGAAAGCGTTGGAAAACCTCCCTCGAAGTACCGACACTAGCCTGGCTGAAAGGTTAAGCAAGTATTGTGACGTGAATTAAAACCCGGCTAGTTCTTCTTTTAAAAAGGTTTTAAGAAGGATTTGAGTAGACAGTGGGAGACATCCTGGTTAGATAAATTAATAAACCAATCTAATCTTGCAAGAGCATACGCTGAGTGTTTCTTTTCTCTCTCTCCAGGCAGCAACCTTTTCACGCCCTAATCAAGATAATAAAATGTATCGCTTGACCGATCCGAATTCTTATTCGAGACTGGGGAAAGTTGGTTCAGCTCTGACTTGTGACAACAGTCTTGAGTATGAGAAAGGGAAAGGGGATTGTATGGATTTCCAGGATACCCAGTTGAAGAAGAAGCATGGCTTTGCATCTACTTCAGGTGTTCTTGTAATTGAGAACTGTTTTACGATCAGCCCTACCTCCTGGGTACTTGATACCGGATCAGGATCTCATATCTGTAATTTATTACAGGGACTGAGAAAAAGTAGGAAAGTTGCACCGGGTGATATGTCGCTCAGAGTAGCGAACGGAGCACAAGTTAATGCGGCAGCCGTCGGTGAATATCACCTAGTATTGCCAAATGGCAAGACTATGATTTTGAACGATTGCTACTATGTACCCTCCATGGTTTGCAACATCATATCAGTTTCTTTACTCGATAAAGATGGATATAACTTTGTTCTTGAAAAGAATATCATGAACATTTACCTTCATAAGGTACTGGTTGCAGAGGGTACACTGTGTAATGGTATCTACGTTCTAAATCAGAATACAGTTCTCAATATACAAAACACACGCAAGAGGAAGAATTCAGATACGAATGAATCCTACTTGTGGCATTGTAGACTTGGTCATATCGGAGAGAAAAGACTGAGTAAGTTGCATAAAGATGGACTCTTGAATACGTTCGAGTTTTCATCTTATGGAACTTGTCAGTCTTGTCTCAAAGGGAAGATGACCAAATCTCCGTTCACCGGACATGGAGAAAGAGCAACCGAGCTCTTGGGACTCGTACATAGTGATGTATGCGGTCCGATGTCTATACATGCAAGGGGTGGGTTCTCGTACTTCATCACATTCACTGACGATCTCTCTAGGTTCGGATATGTGTATCTGATGAAACACAAATCTGAAGCTTTTGAGAAATTCAAGGAATTCAGAAACGAAGTAGAGAACCAGACAGGCAAAAGTATCAAGATCCTCCGGTCTGACAGGGGAGGGGAGTACTTAAGCACGGAATTCCTAGATTACTTAAAAGAGAATGGTATTCTCTCTCAGCTTACTCCTCCTTATACACCACAGCACAACGGTGTTTCGGAGCGGAGGAATCGTACCCTACTGGATATGGTTCGCTCCATGATGAGTAATGCCGAGTTGCCTCTTTCATTTTGGGGACATGCGCTATTGACAGCAGCATACCTATTGAATGATGTTCCGTCTAAATCAGTGCCTAAGACTCCGTTCGAGATATGGAATGGAAAGAGGCCATATCTTAAAAGATCTAAGATATGGGGTTGTCCGGCTTATGTTAAAACGCATAAACCAGATAAACTAGAGGCACGGTCAGTTTTATGTAAGTTTGTGGGATATCCAAAGAATGGTTATGTATATCTATTCTACCACACCGAGGAACAGAAGGTGTTTGTTGCTCAGCATGCCGTTTTCTTAGAAACGGAGTTTCTTGCAAAGGAAATTAGTGGGAGCACGGTAGAATTGGAAGAAATTCAGTGACCACAAACTGAAACTGAAAATTTGACAGAACCTCAGGATTCAATAACCCCAGACGAACCTCAGCCACTCCGCAGATCTGGTAGGATTTCTCATCCGCCCGAGAGATACTACGGTTTTCTCATTGACGGGGATCGAGAGGATTGCATCTTGGAAGAAGATGACCCTACCAGTTTCAGGCAGGCCATTATCAGTAGGGACTCTGATAAGTGGCAGGAAGCAATGCAATCCGAAATGGAGTCCATGTACGCCAATAAAGTGTGGACCTTGGATATTGCTCCACCTGGGGTAAAACCCGTTGGATGCAAATGGATCTACAAAAGGAAACTTGGTGTAGATGGGCAGGTGGAAACCTATAAAGCTAGACTCGTTGCAAAAGGTTTTCGTCAAAGACCTGGTTTGGACTATGACGAGACTTTTTCTCCGGTGGCTATGCTCAAATCCATTCGGATCTTACTTGCCATTGCTGCCTTCCATGACTATGAAATCTGGCAGATGGATGTTAAGACGGCTTTCCTAAACGGTTGTTTGGAAGAGTGCGTTTACATGGATCAACCAGAAGGTTTCGTAGACAGTGGGAGCAGCGGAAGGGTGTGCAAGTTGCTTAAATCCATTTATGGATTAAAGCAGGCATCGCGGAGCTGGAACATCTGTTTTGATGAGGCAATCAAGGAATTTGATTTCATCAAGAACGAAGATGAACCCTGTGTATATAAGAAGATTGTAGGATGAACTGTCGTATTCCTAGTCTTGTACGTGGACGACATTCTTTTGATAGGAAATGATATTCCTATGCTACAATCGGTCAAGCTATTTTTGTCACAAAGGTTCTCCATGAAGGACCTGGGTGATGCCTCGTACATTCTGGGGATCAAGATCTATAGAGATAGATCCAAGAGACCATTGGGACTTTCGCAGTCCAGGTACATAGAGACCGTACTAAAGAGATTTAGTATGGAGGGTTCCAAGCGCGGTAGCATACCCGCATTGCACGGAATTACCCTCTCCAAGAAGATGTCTCCTAAGACTGACGAGGAGAGGGTTCGCATGAGCACTATACCCTACGCTTCGGCGGTAGGATCTATAATGTATGCGATGCTATGTACAAGACCAGATGTAGCTTATGCGTTGAGCGCGGTAAGCCGGTATCAGTCAGACCCAGGGGAGGACCACTGGAAAGCAGTGAAGAACATTCTCAAGTACCTGAGAAGGACTAAGGAGATGTTCCTGGTTTACGGTAATGGAGACCTCAGGGTCGAGTCCTTTACCGATTCAAGCTTCCAGAGTGACAAAGATGACAGCAAGTCCATCTCGGGTTTTGTGTTTACCCTCAACGGAGGGGCGGTATGTTGGAGGAGTTCCAAGCAGGATACCGTCGCAGACTCGACGATGGAGGCTGAATACATTGCTGCAAGCGATGCCGCATAAGAGGCGGTCTGGATGAAGAAGTTCATTAGTGAACTTCAGGTTGTTCCGTCCATTGTTGACCCAATACCTTTGTATTGCGATAACAATGGGACTATAGCTTTAGCGAAGGAACCAAGGTCCCATCAGAAATCCAGACACATCTTAAGGCGGGTAGCACCTGATCAGGGAGATCATTGATCGACAGGAGATCGAGGTGCGGAGAGTGGACACAAAGGACAACACTGCGGACCCATTCACGAAGGCTTTACCCCAGACTCAGTTAGAGCGGCTGATCGAGATGATAGGTCTTCGATACGCCAGTACATGGCCTTAGTGCAAGTGGGAGATTGTTAGTGTATATGCCCTAGAGGCCATTACTGTATCATACTAGTATGTATATTACTTGATGGAAGCTTGGGATATTTACAGTTGTACAGACAGTCTTGCTCAATATAGTAGTATGCTACTTGGTTTGTCTCTGCTTTAATGTGTACTTGTGTGTTTATTTCTTATATCACCTATACGCATTAGTAGAGCCCTTTGGATCTTTGCTTGATTACCGGCGTTGTGATGGCGATCACACTCGTGGGGGCTGGGTAATCTACAAGCACATCCTTATACACGTCCCTAGTCGTGGGAGTATCGAGATAGGGCATCGATACTCCGGAGTAGACTAGCGTATGCGCTTCTCATCCCAGCACGGGAGACGGTCTGTCCCACAGCCGTCGGTACGTCGTACTTGAGATAGTATACGGGTGCTCGTTGGGTTACGAGTACACTGGACAGGACTCGTCGGGAACTGATGGTTGGTATTATACCTATCGTCAGTTATCAGTTCCCAGATGACATGAGTACAGCTTAGTCCGCTGACTTGACACTGTCACTTCGCCTCGAGTGTGTTCCCACTGTTCTTTGATTACTACCCTACCACGACTCTACTGAGTCGTGCAAACAGGTAGTAGTTGGGAGCAGTCCCGAAGCACTTGGAGGCAGTGACTGTTAGACAGGATTCGTCTCTCCCGGTATTGGGGGTTGACATCGCGCTGTGTCTAGGAGAGCCATTACACGAGTAGTCCCTGGCCAGGGCAAGCGAGATATACTGGTAGGTTTCTAGTGTTATCTCACGGTGTATTGGGCTTCACTCCGGCACGACTTGTACCGCTATTAGGAGACTGACGTTTACCGCCCCCCTAGGCCCGCCATGCGATGTATCAGACGAACAGACCGGACTGTACGGAGATTGTCACATACAGACTCAGTAGGAGTTCGGATGGGTTTACCTCATCGGCCTTCTTATCGACATCTACCTGGGGACCGTTACGTACAGCTAGTGCCGCTTGCGGTCTGTGGTTAAACCCACTGCCAGCGTAGTGTCGAGTCTTTAGAGTCCCACACAGAGAGTTTCCCTGCACTGAGCGAAACGTGTAGAGGCCGTATGGTTTTACGGCAGGGCTGCGATCACTTACGTACACTTGTGTGCGTATGATGTTCGGGCAGGCAGTACTAGTGGGCTTTGGTTTAAGCCAGATCCTAGAATTGCACGGATGGATTTGTTTTGTCTTCTGCGCATCCGCATTCTACGGAATACGGATGCAGGTGTGTATGCACAGTTTTCCGGAGCGATGAAGGAGGAGGTACCTCATTAGGGTTTTGGCAGTTGGTTCGGCCAAAACCGCTATGTGGCAGGCTCATTAGGGTTTTGACAGTTGATTCGGTCAAAACCATTTTGAGGCCGACTCGTTAGGGTTTCGACAGTTCGTTTGGTCAAAACCATTATGAGCCGGGGACATTATTTACTAATCCTTTCATTGATAATTTTGTTATGGCTAATTACATTGACCATTTGACCATCTTGACTTTGTTGACCATTTGACCAAAGTTGACTTGGATCTTATTAGAAGATCTAAAGTATTCTTTGGTTTTCTTTTTCTTTAGTTATGATAATGGTCATGTCATTTGTAGCCATCACCTTTATCTTGATGGGATTAGTAATGATAATGTTTGTGCATTATTTGCAACCATGGTTGTTTTTCTTTTGTTAATAATATTATTCTCATTCTCTCTCTTGAAATGAGAAGCTCCATGGTTGCTAGAAAAACTCCTTCTTCTTCCTCCTCTTTGTTTCTCCTTTGATCTCATGTGTTGAGAGAAAAAGGATTCCATTTGACAAACACATCCATACATCTTCTCTACACATCCTAGGGCTTCTAGATTAGCAATCTCCTTGCCCTAGTTACCTCGGCTTAAGGTGGAGCTCGGTGTACATATCTCGGGTGGATCGTCTTCGACTCAAGGAGGCCGCGGAGGTGACCGAAGTCCGGATCGACCATTGAGCAAGCAAAGAGAAGAACAACAAGAATAGAAGAACATCAAAGAAGAACAAAAACAAGAAGAGAAGGAGTTCAAGTTGAGGTATAACCCCTAACCGAGTAGATACATCTCATGTTAGGATGCTAGTATATTGTTTAGCAAAGATCCGGCTTTTTCGGTCCATGTTACAAAGTCCAGAAATTTTTTTGTTTTACCGTTTCCGCAACCCCGAAAGTACCGGGAGAGGTAACGTGGACCTAACAGTGCATGTGCGCAGGTATGAAGATATCAATATATGTGTGCACTGGTATGAATATACAATGAGCATGTGCGCAGGTATGAAGATATCAATATATGTGTGCACTGGTATGAATATACAGTGTGCATGTGCGCAGGTATGATGATATCAATATATGTGTGCACTGGTATGAATATATAGTGTGCATGTGCGCAGGTACGAAGATATCAATATATGTGTGCACTGGTATGAATATACAGTGTGCATGTGCGCAGGTATGAAGATATCAATATATGTGTGCACTGGTATGAATATACAGTGTGCATGTGCGCAGGTATGAAGATATCAATATATGTGTGCACTGGTATGAATATACAGTGTGCATGTGCGCAGGTATGAAGATATCAATATATGTGTCCAAGTATAAATATATGATGTAAGTAGTACAAGTATGGGTATGTGATGCGTATGTGCCCAAATATGGATATAACATTTACTGTTATGCGGCAAATCATGACAACATCAATAAGGTGGAATCAGTATGATATATGATTTATAGCAATCATATAATGTGAGTTTCATGGCAATCACTAACGGTGTGAGTGTAGCATATCAATCGTGCTCGTGCGACTTGAACCGTTAGTGACAGTGCAGTGTCCTATGCTATCATTTCTATTTGCAACAAAAGGGTAAACTACTACAGTCCATATGAACATCTATACTAAATATCCTAACACGCCCTGATGCTTAACGCCATACGGGCGATTTTCCCGTAGATGTTAAATCTACTCACCTGGTCGTGCGCTACTCGTAGCCGACCACCCGCTTCCCTTTCTTAGCTTCGTCCGACGTACCCGCCTGCGAACCTGGAATTACATAAGAATCCATATATAAGCAACTAACTCGCAAAACGCGATATCGAAGTCAAACGATATGCTCGCATCGCGAACTAAACGCGCGTGTGTACGATATGCTAAACGTGTGCACGCGTCTAAAACTAACCCCGACACGCCGCGATATGCTGAATCATGGAACCCTCTCGCGTATCGCGCGTATCGCGCGAACCAAACGTACTAGAAATACGATATAACATCCCAGATTCTACCCAGGCTAACAACTTACAAAACTATATATACCACTGGCCTAGAAATAACAACAGACTCCTACCCAAGCAAACATCACCCAAAAATTCCCCTATCTAGCCGCAAATTGCGTCCAGAATGAATAAACCGGCGGCCTCACTATGGGGTGGGGGTCTCGGGCTCTGGTGGTGTGGTCTATACCTTGTATACAAGCTCCAGTTTACTCAATTTCAACCTGAACTACTCGGGCCTATAGCAGATCACAGAAATCCAAAAAGTTCACTTAAAAACACTAAATTTGCACAATTAGAAACCCTATGGTATTTTGGTGTAATCTGAGGTCTAATTAGGTTTACATAGTCTTAATAACACCTAATTAGGCTAGGTTAACCAATATTAACAACACTAAACCATAAGTTCACACAAATCACCATTTCAAGCACAAAATCTCACTTTTTATACAAACCGAAGCTAAACTACACATACGTTAAACAAACAAGAAGTTGGGCTCAGATTCTATACCTTACAAGACCCTAGGTGCAAGGAGAAAGGGGGTGGAGAAGATGGGAAGTGCTGCTGCAGCTGCTGGGGGCTGCTGTTGATGTTGCTGCTTGCCACTGCCTGCTGCTGCTGATGCTGCTGATGATGATGCTGTTGCTGATGCTAGTTGCTGCTGCTGATGCTTCTTCTGCAGCTGCTGTCTCTCTCTCTCTCAGCTGAGTGTGTGTGTGTGTGTGAGAGTTGGGAGATTGAGAATGAGGAGAGAAATGAGAGCACAAGTTAAAGACCCCCCTCTCTCTCCCTCTCTATTCATTTAATGAGCATGGCTCATGCCCTTTGCCCATACTCCTCTCTCATCAAGTCAACACAAGAAAAGAAATTCAAATAAACAAAACAACACACAAATAAATAAAACCCAATTAAATCCCAAAACACTTAATACAAATAGGTTAACCCACCATGGTTGCTAATCATGGTTTTAACCCCAAATCTAAACCCTAGTTAACATGCACAAGTGTGTGTGTGCCTAGAAAAATCCTAATAAAATATTCATTAATTAGAATAAAATATCTGAAACTTAATTTGGTAAACTTTTTACCAAAAACTATCCATTAAAATATAATTAACCCCTAAACACGACCTAAGGTGTTACAACATGTAACATAGAGACAATCATAGTACATGTTAAGATAAAGAGCAACCAGATAGCATACTATCATGTCGAGCAAGAAAGTCCTCCATATATATGTCCAAGCATCCATTACAATATACATCGTATGTACAGTAATGGCCTCTAGGGCATACATATCACTAACAATCTCCCACTTTCATTAGGTCCATCTGTTGTGGTTTCTCATACCCAACAATCAGCTGTGGTTGAAGTATCTCATACTCAACCATCCCATAAAAGTCTCTACTGGGAAATTAGCCTTTGTGAGTGCATCCGCGCTGTTGTCCTCTGTATCAACTCTCCTATCATCGATCTCCTGGAGATCAACCATCTCCATGATCAGGTGATACTGCCTAAGAATTGTCTGGATGTCTGATTGGACGGGGGTTCCTAGGAGTAAGCCACAACTCCATTGTCACACAATAGTAGGAACGAAGTTCATCTTATGAACTTATAAATATCCAGACTGCCTCTTTGGTAGCATCATTGGTAACGATGTATCTAGGATTTAATCGTCTAGTTTATCACGGTATCTAGCTTGGAACTCTTCTAACATACTGTCCCTCCACTGAGGGTAAAGATAATGCCTGTGACTGACATTCAGTCGACGTTACCACCCTGGAAACTTTCTAGTGATTCTTCCCAGGATCGATTGATACCATCTCACTACACCTAGTGAGAACCCTAACATCCACATAGATCTATCTTATAGATCCAAAACCCAGGATTTATGAGGTATCATCTTGATCCTATATGGAGAATCAATGTGATAAGAGGAGATTGACCGAGCGTAGCATAGGAAACTCCTTTCCTATCAAGAGTATGTCATTCACGTATTATACGAGGATCACCACCATACTCCCTACTACCTTTTTATATATACTAGGTTCATCTACCATTTTGATGAAGTCAAACTCTTTGACTACTACATCAAAACAGACGTTCCAACTCCGCGATGCCTGATTTATCCTATAAAACAACTTGCACACATTTCCGCTGCTCCCACTATCTACGAAGCCCTCTAGCAGTGTACTTATAGACGCTCTCTTCCAAATCACTATTTAGAAAGGCAGTCATGATACCCAACCGCCAGATATCGTAGTTATGGTATGTAGCAATGGAAAGTAGGATCTGGATGGACTTAAGCATTGCTTTGAAAGTTATAACTTTTCCATGTACGCCAAGTAATCTTCTCAAGATATACTTGCTCCTGATGGGGATTTAACCCTTCAGATAAAGCAACCAAAGTCCATACTTTGTTGGTGTATATGGATTCCATCTCAGATCGCTTAGCATCCAGCCATTTTCACAGAGTCCCCACTTTTGATGGCCTTCTCGAAACTAGTTGGGTCATCATCTCATGATGCAATCCTCGCTCCTACTGTCATAGAGAAACCGAAGCATCTCTCAGGTGGATGAGGAACCCTACCAGATCGGCGGAGAGGCTGAAGTTCGTTGGGAGCTATTGAATCCTCCGGTTCTACCAAATCATCAGCTGCAGTTTGTATAGATGGAACTCCTTCCAGTTCTACTTCATGACCACTAATTCCTTCACAAGAAATTCCCTTTTTCTCAAAAATGTGGTGTTCTCCGCCGAAAGACGCGACCAGGACGTTGGGACGTCGGGGCCTGAATTCCGAGGGCAGATGCTATTTGGTGCTATCCGTCCATCTCTCCGAAGATGCCAAGTTGATTTATGGAACCGTGTATCGAAGGTTTAAACGGATGCGGGCCGATGTAGCAGACTTCGTCAGATTCCCCCTCGTTGAGGGGTTTTTGATTGTGGGGACGCTCTTCCCTGCAGGCGCAAGCCCTGCAGTTAATTACGCTACCGCATTGCGGTAACAACTTTCTCCATCTCCATATGGTCACATCGTGTCGTGTGTGTGTTTGTTTTGTTTTTGTGGTTGCCTATGAATTGTTACGGAGACTAATTTATGTTGTCGCTCGTAGGGCGTGGACTAGTCCAAATCCGTATCATTCTTAGATTTGGGTTTGGGGGTTGGGTTTAAGGATACATTAGCCTGATTGGAGACTAAGATCAACTTAAACGTTAGTTAAAGATACTTTAATCTAATTTTAGACTAAGATCAACTTAATGGGATCGTTTAGATCCAACAAAAGAGCATTTGGACTCTAATGTTTAGTTTAGAGACATTGCGGTCGATTAGTTTAAGGACATTACGGTCCATTGTTAGTTTAAGGACATCTCGGTCCAACGTTAGTTTAAAGACATCACGGTCGAGGTTAAGTACATCATAGTCCGTGGGTTTAAGGACCCCACAGTCTAATGTTAGTTTTAAGACATCACGGTCGAGGTTAAAGACATCATAGTCCATGGGTTTAAGGACCCCACAGTCCAATGTTAGTTTTAAGACATCACGGTCGAGGTTAAGGACATCATAGTCCATGGGCTTAAGGACCCCACAGTCCAATGTTAGTTTAAAGACATCACGGTCGAGGTTAAGGACATCATAGTCCATGGGTTTAAGGAACCCACAGTCCAATGTTAGTTTAAATACATCACGGTCGAGGTTAAAGACATCATAGTCCGTGGGTTTAAGGACTCCACAGTCAAATGTTAGTTTAAAGACATCACGGTCGAGGTTAAGGACATCATAGTCCATGGGTTTACGGACCCCTATAGTCCAATGTTAGTTTAAAGACATCACGGTCAAGGTTAAGGACATCATAGTCCATGGGTTTAAGGACCCCACAGTCTGATGTTAGTTTTAAGACATCACGGTCGAGGTTAAGGACATCATAGTCCGTTGGTTTAAGGACCCCACAGTCCGATGTTAGTTTAAAGACATCACGGTCGAGGTTAAGGACATCATAGTCAGTGGGTTTATGGACCCCACAGTCCAATGTTAGTTTAAAGACATCACGGTCGAGGTTAAGGACATCATAGTCCGTGGGTTTAAGGACCCCACAGTCCAATGTTTGTTTAAATACATCACGGTCGAGGATAAGGACATCATAGTCCGTGGGTTTAAGGACCCCGCAGTCCAACGTCAGTTTAAAGACATCACGGTCGAGGTTAAGGAAATCATAGTCCGTGTGTTTAAGGACCCCACAGTCCATAGTTTAGAGACGTCATAGTCTATGAAATGTGTGGTTGTCGGGACCCGTCACCTCTTTGAAGACGTTGAAGGATTACAACGACAAATATCAAAGGAGTGAAGAGATGTACTCTTGAACCAATGTGGATTGAATGATCTGTGGTCCATTTTGGAACTAAGATCTATTAATTATATTATGAGCACAATGGCTCAGTTAATTCTGAATTGAGGACTTATGGCCAACTTGGGCTAAGTCCAATTAAGTTTGGAACATTGGCCCTTTGTTGGACCCTTGGACATTTGTCTGGGTTCAGCCCCTCATCACTTAGCAATGCTAAACCAGAGTTGAGGGTTCTGATGACATTTTTATCTTTTATTGGGCATTAAACATTATAGCTCTGAATTTTACTCAATTTTGAGATTCAGTTGAAGGGGAGGCTTTGCCTCTGGAAAATTAGCCAATTTGGCTAAAAGTAGTGTTAAACACTAGAGAACAACAGTGTTAAACACTGGAGATAGAACTCTCAAATTAGTGTTAAACACTAAAAGACAATCAGTGTTAATCACTGGAAATATAATCCCCAAACTAGTGTTAAACACTAGAAAACAACAGAGTTAAACATTGGAAATAAGGTTTTCAAATTAGTGTTAAACACTAAAAGTAAAGTTCTCAAATTAGTGTTAAACACTAGAAGACAATCTGTGTTAAACACTGGGAATAAAGCTCTTGAATTAGTGTTAAACACTAAAGAAAAAGGGGGTCACGTGTGGACACGTAAGGACGCCCAAAGGTGGGACCAGATCCCTTTACTTCGTTCTGCAATTAAGTGTTAAACACTTTTTTATTTTTATTTTAAGCCTCACGTGATGGACATTTGTGCGCTGATCACTAAAGCGTTTGCTAAGGGGTCATGTGGTAACACGTGAGAGTGCCCAAAGCTTAGATTTCCTTTGCTTTTTCTTTCTGTGTTTTGGAGGTCACGTGGGAGCACGTGAGGCGTTGCCTCATAGCTTTTTCCTTCTCATTGTTTTTTTGGGAGTATTTTCAGGGGTCACGTGGGACCACGTGACCTTGATTCTTTTCATGCACAGAGATCTCTTAAGTCTCTTTATTTTTAGGAATTGAATTCTTTTATAGGGTTAAACCCTAATCATGATTTTGGAGGAATTAAATTCCTATATATGAAGAATTAAATTCTTATGTAGGGTTTAACCCTAATTTCTTTTAGAGGAATTAAATTCCCATATATATAAAAGAATTAGATTCTTGTATAGGGTAAAACCCTAATTTCATTTATGAGGAATTAAATTCCTGTAAATTTGAGAGAATTAAATTCTCAATTAGGGTTAAACCCTAGTTCTGTCCATCTAGAAGGAAATAAATTCCTATAATTTTAGGAGAATTAAATTCTCATATAGGGTTAAACCCTAGTTTTTTCATGAAGGAATTGAATTCCTGTGAGTTTTGAGAGAATTAAATTCTCATATAGGGTTAAACCCTAATTTATCTTGGAGGAATTAAATTCCTATAAATTTGTGAGAATTAAATTCTCTGAACTCAATCCTCCCTCTAAGTCTTGGATCTGCATGGCAAAATCTCAACCCGATGAGAATTAAATTCTCAACCTATGGGGAGATTTGCTTCTGCAGATATTCAACCAGAGGAAGAACTAAGTTCTTTTTTCTTGCAGAAGAGTTAAACTCTTAGATTTTGAGAATTAAATTCTCTTTTATGAAGTTTTTTCTTTTTCCATTTTCTCACGTAGGGTTTTGTTTGTTGAGAATTGAATTCTCCTTTCTTTTGTCTCTGCTTTTCAAGATTCCAAAATTCTATCTCCCCCTTTCTTTTCCTTTTGGCTCCTATTTATAGGAGAAGGAAAAGAATCAATTGGTTTAATAAATCTTTCATTGAAAGATTTGATTTGTTTTCATAATTAATATGATCCTTTAGATCATTCAGTGAATTTTATTCACCGTTGGATTTTCAATCCAAAGATATTCTATTTGTTATTTCGGTGAGATTTGGGGAGATCTTTCCTTGTTTAGGATTTTTCCTTAAGTTGGTGATTTTTAATCACCCTTGGACTTTTAATCTAGCGGTTCCCTCTAACCTTTTCCATTTGGAAAGATTTGGAAGAATTTAGAATTTAATTCTATTCAGTTATAAGGCTTTCAAAGCATGTCACGTGTGAGCACGTGACTCTTGGTCACGTGTGAGCACGTGACCCTCAATTGGAGTCTTTTATTAGCCGCTTGTTTACGCTTCAGTTTTAACCATCACGTGTCAACACGTGACCATTGGTTTCGTGTGAGCACGTGATTCCTTACTGAGTTATTTCCTGATTTTTAATCAGGGAACAAATGCCCCCACAGCGTTGCTCTCACGTGTCTGCACGTGAGTGCAACGCTGTCACTTTTGTGACCGTTGGATCCATCTAGGGAATCGGGGAGATGAAACGTTTCCATCACATCCTATAAATGTAGGGGTCTCTTCAGAAGCGCTTCCACTCTTTCATCTTCTTCCTTGCAAAATTTTTCTTTTTGAGAATTTAATTCTCCTTTCCAGAGCTTAGTTCTCTGCCTTGAATATTTTCAGAGTTTAACTCTGTTCAAAGGACCCTTTCTTCAGGTAATGATCTTTGAACGATCGAAGAACCTTTACAGAAACCTTCACTGGATTTTAAATCCACACCAAGGGTTTTCCCTTTTAACAAGAACCCATTTTTTCTTTAAGTTCTTTCACAAGAAACCCATTCATTCTTTAATCAACAGGCCCTTTAGGGTTTCTCTGATTTTCAGGGGGTTGATGGTGTTGTTTGTCTTTCCCTTGGAATTTAATTCCATCCTCAAAGTGCTTTGGCTCTGAAAAAAGTCTATGGGAATTTATTTAACTTAGTTCTTCCAAGAGAACTCCTTGGGTTTTTCTTCCCTGAGTTGTCTCTCTGTAACCAAGAAGAAGAGGCCTGCAGTGGTGCTTTTTCTTGGAGTTTAATTCCCTTGATTCTGTTTGATTTGTTACAGAGTCCAAGATGGATTTCTCCTAGGGGAAGTGTAGGGTCATTTGAAATCCACTGCTTATTTAATGAGAATCTTTCTTTTGTCTCATTGTAATTGCTTTGCGTCATCATTAGCCAGCCGCCATCTTGATTTTGTGGGACCCATGTGTTTTGTAACCAATGGTCCCATAAAATGAGTCCTCTGTCGCTTTCTTCCACTGTCTTTTTATGCATTTATAAACATATATGTATACTGTTGGCTTCGTTTCAACAGTTTCCCTTATTTTATTTCAGGTACAATGACGTCTGTTCATATTTTCCTTTCACTCGCTCGGAAGCCGCTTTTTCGCAATCGCCATCTGATGAGAAGCGATGGAAATGATCAGGGCTCACGACCCGAATCGTACCAACTTACTTCTATGGGGGACCTTGTACGGTCACATCATCCGGGGTCGCCGGAGTTTCCTTTGCGAAGTGCCGACAGAGCTACCTATCCATTCCTGCCGATGGATCCTCCAAGGACAATCTTTGCTGTAGAGATGCCTAATTGGACTCCTTGAGCCTTCGACGACGGGCATCCCGAATTATCCTATCCCGGCCATAGATATACTGGGACGCCGTATTTTCCAGGGCGAGGCCCAACCGTGGGGCCATATTTACAAAATAGGGCTCACCCCTCGACATCCAACGGGCTATCTTCTTTGGGCTCGCTACATCCTGTCCGCCCATCGCACGCGACTGCAGAG